>OY776111.1:488564915-489109915 GCA_963675035.1 Allygus modestus | reverse complement strand
GGACCTTCTCCTAACCTTATAATGCGCAAAATTGTATTCCCAGCTTTGCTAGTAAATGAAACCAGGAGTATCAGAACAGCCAAAAAATCAAAGTTTTTCAGATTTCAATAAAAATTGGACAAATGTATGTTTTAACTCTGATTTTGAGTCTTAAATTTGTTATGTGGAAATTCACTACCCTCACGTCAGCGTGCTGCGTGCGAACTCGTTTCTAATTTAATTATTTATCGTGGGAAATACCTAGCTACGGGTTCTAGTCTTTGTGAAATATAAAATGTGGTTTTGGGTGACGGTGTTTTTAGGCATGAAGCAATATGGCTTCCATCAACCTTGATGAAGCTGATGATGAACATACATTACAAAATTCCTTTGGCTATTTTTTTAGCCCACACTTGATGAATTTTAATAAATAAAAACACTTAACGTTAGTCTTCTTTATTTGTAATTTTATTTGTGTTAAATAAATGTCTGTGGTTGTGTTACCACACTCAAGGTAAGTCTTAGCTGTAATAAAAAATACATTTTACCTTTTAATACATAGGCTTAAATAATAACAAATGATTTGGAGGTTCATAATATAATATTTATTAAATAGAAATACAACAGTGAATGATAGTAAATGAATTTAAGGGGTAGAACAATGATACTTTTACAATATGGGGACTTCAAATTAATTAGGTCAATTAGGCCTAAGCCTTTCAATAAAAGTGTTTAACAATTCCTTACTACTAATGGGTTATTACAATATAAATACTCTTTTTCTCAGGGAAGGGTGTCGTGCCGGCTCGAATGATATATTATTTTAGAGATAAAATGAATTTACTGAATAGGTTTGTTTACTAAATGCAACAATGTGTAATGGAAGTCCAAAGAAAGTTGGCCAAAGGTTTCACTGAATTTATGAATTGGTTAGAAAAGATATTTGAAATTAAATTTAGAAAAATAGTTCAATTTGGATGAAATACTTCTTGATTACTTTGATTGATACTTTTTGAACATTAGGCTTGTTCACAAATGTTTATGATATCTCTTTTTACCAAGTCCCTAATAAGAGAATCAAGATGGAGAAGGTTACCACACAGCTTGCAATATTCTTCGCTCAGAGTGTTATAAATGGGGAAATAAATAAAAGGGTTTGAATTTAAACTTCACTCAGTTGGGCAGGAGAAATCCCTACTGTTTAGGCTCTAAGTAGGTAAATTTTAGGTCATACTGGGAGAATTTATTAAATGAGAACCTGTCCCATACAAAAATGAAGTTAACACACTGGAGGGAAGGCAGCAACAAGGAAGAGGACAGGGTTTGTAGTCTAGAAGTTCACTGTTCCATTGTTGGGTTGTACAGATTGTAGAAATCACATGTTGTAACATTTGACACTAAATTTGGTTTTCTAAGGACTAATTTTGAAAAGTAGTACTATATAAAATATTACTATACTGAAATTTTCTTACACATATCTTATATCTAAAGTAGGCTATATGGAATTTATTTTAGGGTCAATTAATGCATTAGAATTATTAATATACTGTGAAGGATGGTTGATTATAAATTGATATAAGGTAAATAAAATGAACATGGGCATAATTCATTATATATTCTATTATGAAACAAGGGGAGATGATTTTCTGCGGGGTGATGGGGACAATTGTTTAATATTTAGCACTTTGAATTAAATAACATAAAATAACAACTTGATTAACACAACATAATACATAATAAAAGGGAACATATTAAATTACAGTGGCATACATTATTATTGAACAAGGACAAACACCATGATAATGAATAGGTAATGGATAAGTTATTCAGCATGACTAGGGTATGGTGGTATTTACATGGGGAGAAATATAAAAAATATGGGAAATAATTATTAATGATGAATGGAATGTAATGTAATAAAACAACTTTCCAAAGGAAATTCACTAAAAAGACCATTATAATATTATAACACTATAGAGAGAAAGACTATATGTTAATATTGGAAGACATAATCAATGACGGCAAGCTTTGGTTAGCTTTAATTTTTGGTCTTCAATTTTGCAACAAGTAGCAATGAGAAATCAGATATTTTCCTCTACAAAATTTAAAATTACGATAAAAAAATACTAAATGACAGTAAGTAAATTGTATGTCATTAAAGGGTTTGGGAGTTGGGTACTGTGCAGTTGAATACCACTTGGTATTTTGTGCAAAGAAATGTAATGATAGCCTAATGTTTCAGTTTTAAAGACTGGTGAATTAGAGGATACTATTGTATACAAAAAACTGTATCTTTTCACTTAACAAAGATCTTATAACTTGTACCTGATGTCATATAAGTAACACCATTTACGATTAAAAATGTTACAAAAGTCTTATTTGCTACATTGCTACATTTCCACTCTTTTACTTGCAAATAAAAATAATACTTCAAGATTTTAAAATATGTTTTTAATAAACAAAAGCAGCAATCATGACAAAATACATGACACAGAAGCTTTAAAAGAAAAACGCAGTAATTTCACACAAATTTGGCGATAATTTAAAGTTATGAATGGTCACTGTTAAAATATTAGTATAAGACAGGATAAAAAAGAAATAACTTAACCTCAACTGTTTACAGTACGTACAATACAAATTGATCAACAGAGGTTCTTTGGTGATACTTTATACTACCTATTCAGATTAACTTTTAATTTTTAACCTTATATAAAACGCTAATCGATATTAACTTTTATTATTCAAAAAACCAAATGTAATTTAACAATAGGTTTAAGGTTACGAAACACTACTTTAACACATTACCTCATTCTATCATCTCTAAACTATAGAAAAACACAAGCTTCTGAAAACTTTTACTTTTATTTATAAGTGTAATTTTAGTTTATGTTGAAATAAGGTACAGATCACACAACATCGTGCAACTGAATATTCTAAATACTTTTAGTCTAGTCAGTTATGCTAACGTGAACGTGGCAGCAAATTCGAATTTTAAATAAGGATTATTTTATAGTCTTACCTATTTTGCTTTCTCTTTAGCTTATATTGTATTGTAAATATGCAGTTATATTTTTAACTTATTGTTTTCAGCGAATAATATTCATTTAAATAACCAACCACAACCATCCACAGAGTGGTCAGGAGATTGGAAAATCATAGCTGCAATTTTGTAAGTGAGACATAGACTATAACTACAATATTGCCAGGGGCGGATCCAAAGGTCATGTTTGGGGAGCGGTCACCGAAAGTTACCCCTCCCCCTCCCCATTGGTGGTCCCTGGCACCCCCATTATTTTTTTAACTATATGAAATTATACAACGTATGAAAGTAAGTTAGAAAAATATGTCAATAACCTTGTGCTGAAGAAAAAACAAACATAACCTTATAAACAAGCTAAACAAAAATTAATTTTAGTTCTACTGCACTCGACCGTAAGTAAAAATTACAAATATTTACGCATTACACTTTTTTCTACGCAATCTGTAGGTGTCTGTCTAATAACAAGTAAGATGCCTAAATAAAAAATATATTTTAGTAGTAACCCACGCGAAAAAATATTTACAAAGCGTATTTGAAATCTGTAATACTGAACTATTCTACGCGAAGATACAATGAGGAATGAGACAAATGAGGGTGACAGCCAAGGTCTCGAAAAATTTAAATGTACCTCATCTTTACAAAATAAAATACTTGGCGTATGAGCTTCCGTTTGCACGAAATTTAATCTTCGTTTCCTCTTATTTCATTACATATAATTCGAGGCAACTCGAATTATATAAGCCTTTATATAGCCTATAATAGGCTATACCTCCTTTCCTACATTGGATGAAATTGGGTGAGGTTAATGAAACTCTGGTAAGAGATTGCGATAAAAGGTATAAGAAAATAAACAGTATCAGGAAACTGACACATACTTTCTCCCTTTTAGCCCAACTGTAATGAATAAATTACTTTTTATTTACTAAATATGGAATACAAAGCACGGAAGAATGTACAGAAAATCTTGTAAACAAGTTGTTTTAAAAAACATCCACCCAAATCCCTGCTTTGGAGGCACTACAGAATCCATTGCTACACTCGTGGTTTTAAGAGGGGAAATGCCCCCTATTCCCCCCAGGGCTATTAAGGGGCAACAAATTTCGAATTAACTCTGTTGGTCAATGCTAAATTGACAAGCATATCAAGTTTGAATGAAATTGATCAGTAAATAAGAGAGAAATAGTAATTTTTGTATTCTCCATAAGAATAACATTGGACAACGTACTGCGTTTACCGCTAAATGAAAATTTCAATTTTCTCCGAAACCAGTAATCGTAGAATAGTAATTCAAAATACTAAATTATTTAGTTTTTTTAAGCTATTTTTAATGGTGAGTAGTAATATTTGTTTATATTTATGTATTTTTATGAAAAATCCAAAAAACTGAATTTTGGATGTTTTAAGTCCTGTAATTTCTGAACCCGAATTTTTACAGGAATGCGGGTGGTGTAATTTTGTTGGAAAACTAAAGTTTTACAAACGTCTAAAGTTTAATCAAAATCGTTAAAGCCGTTTTCGAGAAATTTGGATTTTTCATGATTTTTTGCTGTTTTTGGGGTTAATTACCCTTAAAAATCAAAAATTCAAAAAAATGAAAAAAAACCTGGAGATATCGTGAAATTAGTACCTACATACCAAATTTCATTAAAATCGGTCTATTGGTTAGGGCTCTAGCTCTAGCTCTAGCTCTAGGCTATGCTATATTTTATTTGTTATTACTCTTTGTGCTATAAACACACCTTGTTAGATTAGTAGCTACGGTTGATGCCCAAAGTTGTTACGTATGGAGTTCTTATACTTGGGCATTATAACAGTTCAGCAAATCACAAGCAAATTGATTTATCCTAAGTTACTTACTATTCCATGGTAACGTAAGACAACTGTTTCTAAGTTTTTGTAGTAAAACAATATTTAATGATTAAAATAATAAATAAAATTTGCTTTTGTTAAAAGCGATTCCTTTTTATATAATTCAAGAAACTGTTTCATTTGTACTATTATCCACAGCTTTGGTTTACTCAAAATACCCTGTATTATGAAAATGTAATATTCAGAAAATAGCGATGGCACAATATTAATGAAATTATGTTTATATTACGCCAAATAAGACATCAACAATTCCATAACATTTCTGTAATACAATTTTAATACTTACAGTTGGTAAACAGCTCTAAATTTGTGTTTATCGAAATATCTAAACAAAAAAAGTAGTAATAATTTATAAAGTGTACTTAATATATTTTGTTGTAGTGCATTTACGAGCAAAGACTTAATAATGCGAAGAAGCATCATAGCGTTTACAGAGATGCGAGTTATACATTTATGAGTCTTTCACTCGTAATAAGAAATAATTAAATGATTATACAATAGTTATAAATATATTATAACTAAACCTACTAAATAAATATAATACTATAAAACGAATGAAATTACGAGTTGTATACAAAAAATATAATATAGTAAAATGTGAATCATTTTACAATATCAAAATCCTTATACAATATCAAAAGATTCACCGTTAACTTTTAACAACATTCATTGTAACAGTAAGTAATATATTGTGACTGTGTTGCATACATTACGGTTTCCTGTATTTATAAATTAAATTCGGATTAATTTGGTAAGATGCTCGAAAGGGTTGTTTTAATAATGCATCAGTTATATTTATTGATTTTATACAGCTACCTTACTAAATGTGTCAATATACTATTTAATAACATTCATACTCGTAAGGGCATTTCTTGATACCATATAGAAATATTATGGTGTAGGTCTACACAGTATTGATCAATATAGATTGTCGTTCCAAGGGAGATAAGAGTCGATGAGTCCAGACTACTGCGTTTGTTTCGGCTCCACTTGTACGCGTTGTTTAAGTGGTTTATTCTCGATGGATAATTGTGTAACTTGACATAGTGTTAGACATGGTTGTTGTAACGACAACGATAATGTTTCATACATTTTTGTCCAAGGAAAGTATAGTTTTTAGCAAGTTTTCAGTTGTACTTTCCAGTTAATATAGAGGCAATTGGGGCTGGGCAGTTCAAGGTCAACAGGTCTGTCTTATCGCCAAGTGAACGTCACGCCTAACCCGGAAAACCCTCTTCAGTGAAGAATAGCTAAATGAGTTAAGTGACATTTTGAATACATTAAGTAATCAAATGAAATATGTTGCCAAAGAAATGCGTGAAGTTCATCAGAAATCAAAAGACATGGGCAGGTCGATTGATTCGACTCATGAAAAAAGTATTAATTAATGCTAATCGAGAGGATATTGACAAGTGCTTGAACGGGATCGACGACCTTAAGGTAAAGAACGTCAACTTAGCACGTGAGTTGGAGAATGTTTAGCAGGAACTCTGTGATGTGCAACAATATTCACGAAGAAATACAGTCGACGTACAAGGTGTCCCCGAGAGTAAGTCCGAAAAAGTATTCGATGTTGTTAAGAAGGTAGCAAATGTTATGCGGTTTAACCTTAAGCCTCAGATGGTGGATACGGTGCACAGGCTCGCTGGTGGGAACGACACATCAAGACCACGCGGAATTAACCTCAAATTTGTTCGGAGCGGACACTGCGATGAATTGTTGCGGCTTGCCAAAGTTAAGCGTGGGTTTTCAGCATCGGAACTCAACGTCCCACCCGAAAACAAGATCTACGTGAATCCTTCACTTTCGAAGGCCTACAGGGAACTACTCTATTTCGCTAAGTGTGCAGTGCGTGAGGGCCGAGTGAGGTTTGCCTGGCACAGCAACGGGAAGGTGTTGGTTTGCAAGAGAGACGGTCAGCTGGCAATCCACATCACTTCCAGACAACAACTGCAGGATATGCAACGTAGTGAGACTTCCTAGGAGTGAGGTAATAATCTTCATCAGTAATGTTTTATTTATATAGACAATACAATACCAAACAATGAATTGTTGGCCTGATGATGACCGGTGTGACTGGTCGAAATCGATAGCCTTGGACCACCTTTTATACATGTTTACCGTCTGTATGTGTATCTTATGTGTGTAAGTGTAAATATATTCTTAAGTGTTGTAAGACGTCTTATATTACATCCCGTAACAACACCATATTTGTTTCAGTTCTCATATCTTTAAATATGTGTTGTTACCTTATAATTAAGCATGGTTAGCAATAATTTCATTTACTACCAGAATGTATGGGTTTAAAATTTAAAGTGAATACTTTTTTAGTAATATCTTAAATTAGTGCCTGGATTAGTGGATAGTGCCTGGTGGGCCAAGCCCCTTTCTTATCTCTTGGACGATGATAATATTTCAGTATTGTGGCTGAAGTTTATTAATTCAAATGGTTTCAGTTTCTACTTATGTACAGTCTACTTGCCTCCAAACTCGGCTTTGGCCACTTATAACTCTTACAGTTTGTAGAAAATAGGTTATTTATTAACGATAGAGTTGTAATAATTGGTGATTTTAATCTTTCTTTAATTAAACACAGCAAATTTGAATTTAAAAGCGGAGAAGATTTATTTAGAGGTTTTCAGGGGTTCCTTAAATTTTATAATTTTAATTTACATAATGGCATAGCTAATATTAATAATACGACCTTAGTTATAAGTAATTTTAAAGGTTTGTCAGTAGAGTGATCCAATGACGTTTTGGTTCCCATAGAAAACCACCATCATCATGTCTTAGCAGAGAATCTGGCGTTGACAAAAGGCTGGTGGCGTGCTCCACCGAATTAAATCACATACAGTTTTTTAAAGTTGATTTTTTCCAGTTATATATGACGCTTCAAAATGCTAATTGGAACCACATCCTAAAGACGAATGATGTTGACAAAGCAATTGATTGTTTTTATGAGATGCTGTATTCTTGTTTAAATCAACAAACCCGTACTTGCAGACAACGCCTACAAAAATATTTTCACTGGTACACCTCAGACATAGTATCTAAAATAAAAGATAAGGATAAATTTAAAAATCTATATAAGCGTTCAAACAATCGAACTCTTTTAGAGAGATTTTGGCAGTGCAATCAACACTTAAGCGTTTAGTCAAACAGTCCTATGATAATTATGTACGTCGAACAGAAGAAACACTTGCAAGTGATCCTAACAAGTTTTGGAGTTTCGTTAATTCAAAAAAGGTTTCGAAAATAAATCCTTCAGATCAGCGGTTACAATCTGATTGTGTATTTATATAAAACGACCTAGAATCACTTCATCAGTGGTGTTCTCGTATAAACTAAAGTTGAACGTGTCTAAGTGCTCAACAATGTCATTTTATAGAACACTAGATCGAGTTTAGCTTTCATATAATATCAATGGTGTAGTTTTGGAAGGAGTTGAACGGTTCAGAGATCTGGGAGTTATAATGACATCAGATTTGCAGTTCAATGAACATATTATGAATATGGTCAATAGGTCACTCAGCACACTTGGATTTATAACTCCAACTTGCAGTTCGTTTCGCGATCCACAACTTTCTTAACTCTTAGCAAGTCATTAGTTGGGTCCAAACTTGAGTTTACAAGTATTGTATGCTCCCCTCATTCTGCTTTGGATATTACAATTATTAAAAGAGTTCAGAAACATGTTTTACCAACTTTGTATTTTAAGGTATTTGGAGTACGTATTTACACTATTTATTCAATTATATATGAAGAACTTTTGTATATTTGTAAGTTCCATTGTTTGGATGTTAGGAGGAAAGTTGCGAGCCTTGTTTTTCTCAAAGGAGCCATGTCTGGGTCCGTGGACGACCCAGAGCTGCTGGCAAATGTACCGTGGCACGTGCCGAGACGTGGAGGACATGCTAGTAGGCTGCTCTACATCGACTACGACAGAACGGTGGGTCAAGCCACTTCGTCGATGTTGACCGCATTTAATTTGTTAAACAATGTCGCCGACCATGTAGATATAACATCTAAATTAAACCATTTTAAGAAAATATGCTTCGATATTGTTTCTTACAACTTACAGATTCTCCTTAGTACATATTGTAGTTTTTATTCTATGCGTTTTTGAGAGTTGTATTTTATTTACCACATATATTTATTTTTTAAAGATTCCTTAAATTAGGTAATTTAGATAGTTCTACATTATTTTAAGTAACTATTACTTAAATTGATTTTTAATACAAAGATCATGACTTTTTAACGTTACGTTTTTCCAGGGAGGTAAAGATTAGCATGAAGTTCCCTTATAATTGGGCTTCACGCCTATAAGGGCTATCTTTTGCAGGAATTTCTGAAATTGTCTTTGTTTCTTATATTTTGTTGTTGTTAGATGTACCATGGTACTGTTAAGTAGTTGGTAAATATGTTGGTGTTGTAAAAGATTGTATTTATTACAATCCTGTAATAAAAAGGGTTATATTCTATTCTATTCTATAGTCAAAAATACAATTATTTTACACAAAACATATAATATAAAGTGTAATTACTTTTCAGCGTGTTTCAAGATAAGCGATTTATTACCACCTGACACGGCAGGATATTTTTGCACGATTGGCATTGTTTAGAAAACTTATCAGCTGCTTCAACAGGAAAGGCTTTGTTGCATTTACAACAATTCTGACGACGCTTAAAAGTATGCGTCGAAATATGTTTCTTCAAATATTTTAACCATACAAAGGATTTACCACATCTTGGGCACTTATAAGGACGCTCACCAGTATGTAACAGCATATGATCTCTCAATCCTGATATGCGTGTGCATCCTTTTTTACAGACTGGACATTTATGAGGACGTTCATGAGTATGTGTCAACATGTGTCGTTTTAAAGTCAGTGACAGTGTAAAGCATTTATCACAATTTGGACACATATGAGGACGCTCATTTGTATGCGTCAACATATGACATTTTAAATTGTCTGACCGTGTAAAGTGTCTATCACATCTGGGACACTGATGAGGACGCTCACCTGTGTGTTTCAACATGTGATTCTTTAAATCTCCTGACCTTGTAAAGGACTTCTCACATTTTGGACACTTGTGAGGACGCTCTCCCATATGCCTCATTATATGATGTTTGAAACTTTGTGAATGTATAAAGGATTTACCACATGTTTGACACTTATAGGGACGCTCACCTGTGTGTTTCAACATGTGATTCTTTAAATGTTCTGACTTTATAAAGGACTTCTCACATCTTGGACACTTGTGAAGACGCTTACCTGTGTGTTTCAACATGTGATTCTTTAAATGTTCTGATCTTACAAAGGACTTCTCAAATCTTGGACACTTGTGAGGTCGCTCTCCCGTATGCCTCATTATATGATGTTTGAAACTTTGTGAATGTATAAAGGATCTACCACATGTTTGACACTTATAGGGACACTCACCAGTATGTAATAGCATATGATTTCTCAAACTTGATATGCGAGTGCAGCCTTTTTTACAGACTGGACATTTATGAGGACGATCATCAGTGTGTGTTAACATGTGACACTCTAAACTTCTAGACTTTATAAATGATTTATCACATCTGGGACACTTATGAGGACGCTGTTTGGTACTTTTTGACATTGTGACGTGGAGGTATAAGTAATTAGTTTATTAATAATGGAGCTCTGGTTAGTTACAAATAAATCTTCAACTTCGAATTCCCATTTCACTTTTTCGGTTTGGGCAACAATACTAATTTTCAGCAGTAGTGGGATTTTGCGGCTTTTGGCTCACTTGATTGACAGCTTCCGGTCACGTGACTTTGATGACGTAGGAATGACGTAGTTGGCGACGTAGTTGGCGACGTATTAATGACGTCATGGATGTTTGGAGTAGGTCAAGGTCGTCTGAAGTAGTTTTTAAAAAGCTATCTTGCACAAGTTTTGATTCGATGGTTTCAAACTATCAAAATTATTTGTTGCTAAACGTTTTACCCAAAGTATGGCATGTGGGTAGTCTGCTGACGCGTCTCAACAAGACGAAGAAGTTGGTGCATTCATAATTCAGATCCGACTAAGGGTATAGCAGTAATAGCGAAAAAACAATATTTTGAAGGTTTTCCGCTATTGCTCCTAATTCCCTCGTCGGATCTAAATTCTGAATGCACCATCTTGTTCGTATTGTTGAGCCGCAGCCAGCAGAGTACTCACATGCCATACTTTGGCTAAAAAGTTTAGCATCAAATAATTTTGATAGTTTAAAACTATCGAATCAAACTTGTGCAAGATAGATATATTTATGGAATGAAAACAATCAAATGAAACCTGTGAAAGATTTATAACTTTTATTTTTTTTTTCTTTATTTACAATAATACACATCGAATAAAAAAAAAGTGCAAGTCAGTAGACTTAATTCTAACTATTTCTTTATTTACATTAATGTACACATAGGCAATGATTGTCAGAGAACCGTCGATCCTGCAGTGGCCGTTGCTTCTGTAGATGGGTAGGGTTCACATTCTCCACAATAATACTTCATTCTAGGCGCGGGTGGAAGTGATGTTGGTTGCCACGATGAAGTCTCCGATTCCTTAGAGCTGCCGACATTGAACGAGGCGAGAGGTTCATACTCTTCAAAATTATATCTATTCAGCTGGGTCGGTGGAAGTGTAGTTGCGGATGTTCTCCAGTGTTCTTGAGCTAAAGTGTTTGTTGCAAAAATATCCAATGTTACTTTGTAGCCGTTTACAATCAAAACTTTTAAGTCATCGGAAAGAAGTTGCAAATCATGAACTGTAGAAAGATGAACAGTATTGTAGTGGACACATTTAATTTTGAGAGCCATGATGTTACCTCGTGTACGGCTACTCGCGGAGTGAGCTTCCCACCTCCTCGCCTTCGTTTTATACGCACCCCCCTCCATTTTTTTCACATCTACGATATGAATATTTTCATCACGTAACCTATTGGAGTTCTGCATATAATGCAATGGTTATACATCAGTCCACAATCAGCGCATGTACAACAGTGTCTACAAGGTAAAAATAGTAAATTTTTCTCAGAGGACAAACATACTACACATTCGTTTCCTTCGCTCTTATTTTCTCCTGCTGGTGTTTTAACAGGATGAGGTTTATAAACTCTCCGATGGTTTTGTACAAACTCTCTACCTTTTTGAACTAACAGATAAGCACACCTGTCAAACCATCGTGCATGTTCTTCCCATGGGTTATCTGTCGCTTGCCAATCCTGCAATCCTCCTCCGCAATTGTAACATACGGTCTTATCATCTTGCCCCATGTAAAAGAAACCAGCATCTGCAAAATCCATTCTAGACTTGTATAGAAACGAGTC
Organism: Allygus modestus; assembly: GCA_963675035.1. Taxonomy (NCBI): domain Eukaryota; kingdom Metazoa; phylum Arthropoda; class Insecta; order Hemiptera; family Cicadellidae; genus Allygus; species Allygus modestus. Next base: position 489,097,686 of record OY776111.1, on the reverse strand, counting down.
TTTTAATGCTGCATCAAACGTATCCAATCTCGATTGTAACTGTGCATATTTAGGAAATCTCATTCTCCTTTTTACTACCATATGTTCCATTTTTTGTTTTTGTAGGTTGTACCAAGGCAAATGTCGGAGGTATACTGACACGGCGTAAGCGTGTAGGGCAGGTACCTACCCTTCCCCCACCATAATGTTCCCCCACCAACTCATTGTCAGTCTGTATGAAAGTGATAATCCTTTAACCAATAGAGCGCATTTTATAAGTTCTAAATCTAGGTCAAGGTCACCAAAGAATGTTTTTAAAAAAGATAAAATATCAGTACTTGGAGTTAATACTGATATTTTATCTTTTTTATATTTTATTTTTTTTTTACATAAAATACATTTCAAGTTTTACATGATATTGGCTTAATCTAACAATTTGAAGTTCCGGACGAGGTTAAATGCAGAGATAGCTCGGTAGAGTTGTTCCCGCTGACTCCGTGTGATACTATATACAAGGTTCCAGGTTCGATGTTTTGCAGATCTTCATTTTGAAGCAGTTGAACAAATCTCTTGGGCAGGAAAATTTGGAATTTCGCTTCATCTCCTACTGTGTATGGAGCATCGCTTAAAGATACGAGAATAGCGTCTCCCACTGATGTTTCAATCTTCCTCATGCCGTGCACGATGTAATGTTTGTTTTCTTTAATTTCTGAAGTTTTTCTTGTTGGTAGTATAGTTGATTTTGATTGGGTGTTAAACTGATCCGCCAATGTCTGCAGAAATTTCTGTGATGCCATCTTGATACGTGTTATCTCGTTGGAGTCTGGAGTAATACTGATGGTGGGTCTCCTCGCTATCCCCGCTTTTATACCCACCGGTTCCCCCTCCACTTTGAGGATGTAGAAAAGCAGCTAAACGATAAGCGTTCTTTACAGCACAATGAAATTGTGCGTGTTTATCATTCTTTGTTAAAATACAAATATTGTCCATCTCAAATTTGAAACACTTATCCATTTCAACATCTATTACATCTTTTGTAGTATAAAGCTGGATCCAATTGCGCTTTTCTAATCCTTTTGTATAAAGTCTTGTAAATTTACTGCAGTAGTGATTCATAATGCTTTCCACTTCTTCAAAACTTGTATAACCTTCATTCCAACCAATGTGATGCAAGTTTCTCGTCAACCACTTATTAATTCTTTTGGATTTGGAGGTTAATTTGTTAAAAGGAAATGGAGGTTTGAATAAAAAATTATAAATAACATATGTTTGCAGGTCTAAGATGATTAGTTCTTTAACAATGTATCTATCATTGTTTCCACGGAAAGCTTGAAATTCAATTACACCAGACCTCTCCATCTTTCGGATGTCGACTGAACTGTTTCCACACCACGGTAGAGCTTTTATAGCTCAGGCCGTACAGTTCTCAGCGCGTTGGTGTATATTTAACGTGGACACCATCCCCGGTAGGCCTACCCCACGAATTCTATTACGCAAGGCTTTACATCCACTTCTTCATCTCCTCCGCTCATCATGGCACCTGACGATCAACTAAACTGTTTTCCACACCACGGTAGGTTAAATACCAGGCCGTACAGTTGCAGGCGCGTTGGTGTATATTTAACGTGGGCACCGTCCCCAATAGGCCTACCCCACGTATGTTCTTCTTTATTAAGTTAAAATTTAGTCTTTTTTAACTTCTTCTTCTTCTTCTTCTTCTTCTTCTTCTTCTTGTGTTTCGTTTTCTTCTTCTTGATTTTTTGTTTCTTCTTTCTGTGTTGTTTCTTCTGTAGCCTCTGTAGCGATTTCTACAAGTGGTTCAAAATCCTTTAACTTTCTCCACATGCAAACTTCATGAGGTATTCTATTAAAAATAGATGTATCCACAGGTCCGTACACGATGGTGCTATCAGGTTGTTTTTCCAAAGTATCGTGCAAATATTCTTTAATAATAGCGCTTGCAAATACCAACTGTCTCATGTACCTTGTAATAGGTTCTGTTGCGTAGTTTAAAACGTAGAATTCTTCACGTGACAGTAGAATCTTATTTTCATGTTGAGTCAAGTCTCTAATTCGCACTTGTAGTTGTCCGCGATGTTTAACAATATCTATTTCATTGTCACAATCCAAAAGTCGAATATGTGTTTTCCTTCCACACAAACTGTTAGTTAAATAACATTCTATTAAATGTACATGTTTCAAAAATGACTCCCAAGCATTTTGCGAAAATAAAACCTTTTTTGTTCCATGGTGTAGTATTACTGTAGGGGAATAATCCAATGATTTCATCAATCCAACTGATACACTTTTACTGATGCATGCTGAGATGGGGTAAAAGATTCGCAAAAAAACTTCAGTTAAAATGTGAGGAGGAATATTTTCTTCAACTTTCTTCTTCCTCTTTGATACTACCTTTGATGGATCTGCATTACTTTCCTCCTCTCTATCTCTTTTACCAAACTTTAAAAATGCAGTTATTTCCTTAATGATTTCTGCTTCGGTATTATCATGTTCCAATAACGGTGCTACCTCTGCATTACCTTGTACAACAGATGGAGAACTCATTTTGTAGAAGACGTTACCCATGCGACGATAGGCGATCAACTGAAGACCCGCATTGTTGCTCCGCTATTTATAGGTTAGCGACAGTGGCGGTGCCGGTGGTGGTACAACGTTTTACAATACTGTCTTTACAATAGCGGTCAACGGTGTGTATGCAACAATTTTATCGTGCAAAATTAAACAATACGCAGATGTATTTGCAGGTACGTTTTCTTGAAATTCCATTTCTATTTTTATATCAACACTAGACGATTTTACAGATTCATTTTGTTTGGAGCAATCAATTACAACAATCGGAGCTTTCGATTCAAACTGTACGGGAGATAGTAGAGGTGTGTTTGTTTTGCCGTAGTATGAATTTTGGAACCTAGCGTACATATCGTATAAAACACTGTACCTCTTTTATCAAAAAAAATATTAAAGTTGTCGTAGGGAAAGAATTGTGAATTCAGGAACACTTTACAGTTTGTTAATTTACAATGGTCAAATTCACCAGCATTTTCAGTTAATATACTTTTTTTCTTCGTTTGTAATCCAAAGATTACTTAGAGCTCCCACCACTTTCTAAAACCCTCACCCTCGCCCTTTCAGGGCTTGGGGGTATTTTATGAGTTTTTAGCGTCCTGCCTTTTGTATTTATATTTATCACAGTTTTAACAGCTCATATAGTTACAATTCACATTAATTAACCATAAACTGATTGTTCATATTGATTCATATTAAACACTGTTTGTATGGACCTAATAAACCGTTCATACATAATAAGTAAAAGTGAACCCAGGTTCGAATCCTGTGGAACGCCAGGTTGAACATGGTGTCCTGTTGCAAACGTATGATTCAAGCAATGAACTGTCATAACACCTACCCCATCTAATTCTGGTTCCATTATCAGTAATAAACACAATTATTTGATTTATTTATAACGTATAAATCTGAATTTTAACTTGTGTACAGTATTATATTAATACAGTTGCTTGTTACATGCAAATCTCAATCCAAAGGTCTAATTTTAAATTATAATAGTTGTTTCCTTTGTTTACAGAACAACTAATAACTGAGTAAATCTATACTTATTTAATAGGCGAGCAGGTTTTTTGTGACAATCACTCCTCTTAAACTACTGAACCGATTTTCATGTTTTTGGTGTCATTGGAAAGAGCCTAACGTGAAGTTGTGCAGGAAACTTTTTTATAGAGAAATAATTTGTGAGTGAGGCCCTGGGGCCATTTAAAGTTGGGTTTTTTCCCATAAGCTTAAAATTGGGAAATAACTATACGTTTTAAGCAATCAGCTGCATAGGGTAAACACAGTTAATCAGCAGGCCATTTTGGCTTTGGAAAGGTAACACAATATTTATACGGGAATGTCAGTATTATAATATTACGTTGTGATCGCGAGCGAAGCCGCGACAGGCTACTAGTTTAATATCTTATTTGTCGCCCGAGTTGGCTGGCAACGTCCACAAAATCACCGTGGGGCGAACGGGACGGCTGGTTTAAGTAATTACATATCACGGGAGACAGAAACAAATAAAATTCACCACTTAAAAACAACGAAGTTAAAGCATAATTTTCAATTTCAATGCCGTCTATAGTAAAATGATAAATTAGAAACAAGAAAACAGATTCTCTATACAGTCTTTCTTATACTAATATACAATATTAATAATTTTGTTTTTGTAGTAATCAACTGAGTAGCAGTTTGGAAACAATTTGAATTCGAAACGAGACATCATTAGAGCTTGTGAAAAACAATCAGTGAGCTGTCACAGTAACTCTTGCGTGGCAATAGAACTATAAGTTATTTCTCTGCTAAAATATATGATAAAACGTTTCGTTTTCTGTCTGTCTTAATGACCGCCCAAATGTCCGTGTTAATTATATTACTACTCACTAGACCTCTAGAACCATTAAAAATGAATATTGAACATAAAGCGGACATGCCCAAAATGAAAATAAACGAGCAAATAAACAAAGAAAATATGCTCGCTTAGGACCTCTCCGGTACAATGGTTCCTCAACCGTGAATAAAAGTAGTCAATGCATTTTGAAAAGGCTGGCTTTTCGTGCAAAGCTCGGTCTCCCGGGTGCTTTAACAAATGTTACTAACTTAGATGTTTGAAAGGTCATCACTCCATTTTAAGTAGGTTTTGTATGAGTAGTAAAATTGAAACCTTTAACTTGCTTGGTGGAGGGTGGTTTGACTCAGATTACCCTCCAAAATAACTGAGAAATCAAATAAAATATCTTATCACGTATAAAATGGGTACTTTAAACTGGGTTTGACAACACATTTTCCAAGAATGGATATGATTAGTTATGCAAAAATAAGAACACTAACACAGATATTTAAAAATACCCCCGTCGCAGCAAACCTGGGTACTCAGCGAATTTTCAATGCATATATATGTGTCTCACTACTACATAGAGCTACTTACCAAGTTTCACAAAAATACATTTATAATTAAGTGATATATAGCATTTTATTTATTCTCCATAAGAATAACATTAGAGCTGAGTACGCAGGTTTGCTGAAACGAGGAAGATAAAAATGTGTATTTTTGCAATTATCAATATAACTCAACCAGGTGAAGCTACATACCAAGTTTTATTAATTTAGGTTCATAACTAAGGGAGATATAAAACTTGACTTATTCTCCATATGAATAATATGGGGGCCGAGTATGCAGGTTTGCTGCAACGGGGATAATCGACAAGAAATCCATTTAGTGTGCAAATATCAATATACCAGTACTACGCAAAGCCACATACCATGTTTCGATAATTCTAAAACCTCTATTATTAATAACTTTTGTCTGTTCCCTTCAGAAAACCTCTAATATTTAAAAAATATACCAATAATTTGAAGTGTTTTAACGCATAATGTAGCCTCTACAATTTGAATATGTTTATACTACCCAAAGACTGTTTCTTGCAATATACAGACTTGCTCCTTGATACATAAAGCCTTAACCCTTGGGAAAGCTTCTATTGCTTCGCGAACCCTCTACTTTTGTTTACAATGATTTGAAATGTATTTGTGATGCTTATTACCCAGATCCACGTCATGTAATTATACAGGATATTCTCAAACTCTCTACCAAAACTTCAGGTACTTTTTTCTGAGGTCAAAACAATCGAAACTCAGGGACAGCCAATTTATTTCGAATTAAAAGAAGTTTTAAATATCAAGAGTTTGAATTATAGAGGTTAACAGTTCGTATTGTAGAGGTTGACTTCGAACTTGAGAGGGAAAGTTTCGGATTACAGCAACAAACTTCGAATTCTAGAGGTCCAATCAAATCAGCATTCTCTCTGTATAAAAGGATGAGCTGTCTTTTTTGGAGCCCATAAATAAATCTTACTGCGCTCCTTGCGATATACTGTCACCATTAACCGGAAATCAGTAGTTAAAGGCCGACAGAACCAAAGAGATCTCTCAAAAACGGCACCAAAGATTTCCCTTCAAATGTTGAAAATAGCTTATTTCTTGGATAAAAATAAGTTCAGACTGGTATCATCCCCAGCAAATATAAAATAATGGAAAACAACGAAAATGGAAAGTTAAACAAATTTACATTGGGATTATTGAGTTTAAAATCAAAACAAAATAATTGTAACAGTTGTTCATAATCAACCAGGGACACCTCGTTGCCAGGGACCTGTCAAAGTAATACACGTGCTGTTTATAATTGTTAACATGTGGTTTCCTGAGAGCAGTAACTAAAACTGTTGAGTGAAGATTGCATATGTAGAGTGGCCATACCCAAAACAGTTCAAAGGGATATTTTTTGAGCTATACAAATCTGGTAATCAGTGGGGGGAAAGTGGTGAAATGTTACCCCTCCCCCAATCCAGTTACTAGTGTTTAACTATGGTAATTGCATTTGTTCCCTTGGTAAGCAGCCTTTAGAAATACCGCGCTCTACACTAAACCGATTTAAATAAAAACCCTTAGGAATTAACATTTATTTGTTCAATATTATTGTTCATAGGGATAGCAGAGACTAAATTAAACTGAAATGATTGAATGTAGATTACATTAGAATGGTTATGTCGTATCCAACACTATAATCAAAGAGACTCCTAGTCATATAAAGAAACTGACTGTCCTTCCCCGAGCAAAGCTTGTACCTCCAGGTACTGTCTATATCATTAATACGCTGCATGTGAACTTTGTAAACAAGAAGACTTTTACCCCCCACGTATTATACACCCCACACGCGTCTAGGTGTACAGATGTGCAAACTGGCAGCTGAACAGCCTAACAGAAGTTAAAAAAAACACTTTCCTCTAATGACGACAAACGTCACATTCTTTAGATTTTCGATTTAGACCTCAGGGCTCTGCCGCACGGGACTTCCAAGTCCCGGCCAAGTAGACGGACAAAAAGTGGCGGGGCATAACATGTGTTACTTTTGATGTTGGAGCTTGACTACAGCTGTCAGAGACTCCCTTTGGGAACAAATCCCCCTTATTCGCTAATCCTGTACATAGTTATTACAATTAATTTAGACATACATAGTTCTTAATTCCATACTTTTAAACAAACAGTGTATGTCTGCAAAATGTATCTCGGGATCCCACGGAGGGATTTTGCTTACACTTATGGTTTTTGAGCCTCTAAAATCTATTGACAAAATTCACTACACCACGAAAACTCCAATTTGATTGGAAAACTCAGAATGACATTAAAGATTGTATTATTAATCTGTTGGAGTTTCAAATCATACCTAATACTCAATTATTAGTTCGCAACTAATTATTAGTTGTTCTGTAAACAAAGCAAACAACTATTATAATTTAATCTTAAAACTTTGGATTGAGATTTGCATGTAACAAGCAACTGTATTAATATAATACTGCATTCAAGTGTTAGGAAATTTAAGTTGTAGTTAAAATTCAGATTTATACGTTCTAAATAAATCAAATAATTGTGTTTATTACTGATAATGGAACCAGAAGTAGCTGATTTTCCTTAGTCTCGGAAATTATTACTGGTAAATTACTTATGGATTGATCTACAGCGACAGGGTAGGCATTATAACAGTTCATTGCTTGAATTGTAGTTGTTTTCGATTTAGGCAGTTTTGTAGTTTTGTTATAAAGCTGAATCAACAACTGTTTGTAAACAACGATGAGAGACATTATACTTCCTAAAGTTTGATTTGTTTGTGACACAAATTATTAAAGACATAATTACAATTGGACGTAACGCAAATAGGAGGGAGGTGTGTTATGTTGATGATTAAATGCGAAGGCTAAAGTGAAGGCATCTGATATAAACTATACTTCGCTTACATAATTTAAGTTCAAAGTTCCAATTCAATTTATTTCAGTTCACTGCGCAAACTCCCTTTTTAATTTAACTAAAAATTTCAGGAGGCGCAATATGTAAACAGAACATTATTTATGTTCAGCTTCAGACCGCTTAGCCAAAGAGTCAACATCTTTGTTTATTAAATGCATTACATTCTTAACGTAATTGAGTTCTTATCGTAAGAATACAGCAGTTGGCAATCATAGACATAATATAAAGATGGATGGAACTGTAATTGACTGCATTTATTATGTCAGCTAGGTACAGGTTAAATAAAATTGGCCCAAGGCAGTTCATTGTGGAACTTCTCTTCCTTTTTGGAGGGAATTCGACCCTTCATTTCCAATTTTAGTTACTTGTGATCGATCATTCAAGTACGATATGCTCGAGTCTAGAGATGTATCATAACAAACAAAGTTTTTACGTTTTATTATTAGCAGTTTGTGACATATTGAATTAAGAGTATGAGAATAATCAAGAAGGACGAGTGTGCTACATTTATGTTTATCCTTAGCCTAAAAAAAAGTCACTTAACAAATTTATAAGTGCAGTGCAAGTGTAGAAGACCGAGCAAAGCGAGTATACTGTATATTCTGGGACGTTTGTTCATACAATAAAAATCAACCAGGTAATCGTCAATATAACAGTGTAAACCCATATACTCAAAGAATTCATTTGTTTCATTTATATGTAAATTAATTTGGCTGCCTAGAAAGAAAATTCCATTTGGGTACTTTACTAATTATAATATTATAATATATTCGTAACTATCTACAACATTATAAAGAAGAGGTGGTTTCTCTCTGTCTGTCTGTCTGTCTGTCTGCTGAGTAAGTGTGACTCGTAGCGCGCGCGCGCGTCGTGCGACATATGTTTTCTATAAATACCATTTATCGGGAGGGGGGCGGTTGTCAAGGAGGAGGACAGATTTAATGGAATGGTTGTTTATGGAACTGTGTAGCTTTTTGTTCTGGATAGTAGCCAAATTTCGACTAATGGCGGTCTCTAGTTATAATTAAATTGCGCTGAACATATCTCTTATCGGACAAACCACATTGAGTGTTCATTAACAGTTTATTTAACTTGTTGGCATTAGTAATACATTTTTCCTCACTAATGCCTGGTATTATTGTAAAGCATATTAAAAGTAGTATAATTTTAATAAGGTTGATTTTTGGCTGTTAATTTCTGCCCCTTTAAAAAGTTAGACCGAAAATTACAAGTCAAAATATACTTTTAGCGAATTTCCCCTATAGGGAAGAAGCTATTACCATAGGTGGAATGATAAGACTTAAGCCCGAGACCATGATAACTATTTGTTTTGAGGTCCCCAGATGCCAAAAACACTATTCGTTCAAATTTATATATAAGCATATATAAATTTATATATATGTCCGTTACCGCGATAACTATTGAAAGAAACGCCCGATTTTGATGAAGTTTGGCCCAAATGTGTAGAGTAACATTTAAGACTTTAAGTTCGAAAACCAGATTGATCGGACTATGGGAAGGGGGTTTTATGGTGGTTTTAAATTTTCCAAAAATCAGTTTTTCCCCCTAAAATTTTAAAAAACACTCAATTTTGGTTATAGCCATTTTATAGATCTTAAAAAACAAATAATTTAGTATCTTGAATCATTAACCTAGGTTTAGTAGTTGTAGAGAAAAGTAAAAAAAAAACGCGTTCATAAAATTGTCCATGTTGATCTTATGGGAAAAAGGTTTTTGGATTTTCCTCAGATAATTTTACTGAAAACTTGACATTTGCTGATCCCAATCATTTTGGTGTTTTAAGTGTTGTCCAACCGTTGCAGAGATATTCAAAGTGCTAAACACAGTAAGTTGTCCAATGTTATCCTTATGGAGAATAAATAAAATTTTATATCTCGATTATTTATGAATGTATATTGATGAAACATGGTATGTGGCTTCGCGTAGTACTGGTTTATCGATATTTGCACACTAAATGGATTTTTTGTCGATTATCCCCGTTGCAGCAAACCTGCAAACTCGCCCCCCATATTATTCATATGGAGAATAAGTCAAGTTTTATATCTCCTTTAGTTATGAACCAAAATTAATAAAACTTGGTATGTAGCTTCACCGGGTTGAGTTATATTGATAATTGCAAAAATACACATTTTTATATTCCTCGTTGCAGTAAACCTGCGTACTCAGCTCTAATGTTATTCTTATGGAGAATAAATAAAATGCTATATATCACTTATTTATAAATGTATTTTTGTGAAACTTGGTAAGTAGCTCTATGTAGTAGTGAGACACAAATATATGCATTGAAAATTCGCTGAGTACCCAGGTTTGCTGCGACGGGGGTATTTTTAAATATCTGTGTTAGTGTTCTTATTTTTGCATAACTAATCATATCCATTCTTGGAAAATGTGTTGTCAAACCCAGTCTAAAGTACCCATTTTATACGTGATAAGATATTTTATTTGATTTCTCAGTTATTTTGGAGGGTAATCTGAGTCAAACCACCCTCCACCAAGCAAGTTAAAGGTTTCAATTTTACTACTCATACAAAACCCTACTTAAAATGGAGTGATGACCTTTCAAACATCTAAGTTAGTAACATTTGTTAAAGCACCCGGGAGACCGAGCTTTGCACGAAAAGCCAGCCTTTTCAAAATGCATTGACTACTTTTATTCACGGTTGAGGAACCATTGTACCGGAGAGGTCCTAAGCGAGCATATTTTCTTTGTTTATTTGCTCGTTTATTTTCATTTTGGGCATGTCCGCTTTATGTTCAATATTCATTTTTAATGGTTCTAGAGGTCTAGTGAGTAGTAATATAATTAACACGGACATTTGGGCGGTCATTAGGGCCGAGCCTCATTGGAACGGGAATAAGCCCATTAATGTTTTATTTTATGAGTCCATTTTATTCCAAATTATATCTGCTCAATCATGTAGTTTTTTGGCATAATGATGATATACTTAAAACACAAACAAAACACATCATTATAATCAAAATGACTACCTAGACAAACTAAGCTATAAATTCCATGTTGCAAGGGCTTATTATGTGTTCCGTACCAAACGTGTGACTGCCCTGCCATTAAACTTATATGGTTTGGTATACCTGAGTATTACTTTGACAGTTCCATGGTTGATTATGTACAGCTGCTACAATTCTTTTGTTTTGATTTTAAACTCCATAAGCCCAATGTTGATATTTGTTTACTAATTTAGAGCATAGGATAAGTTTTGTTTATACATCGCTTTGAGCAGTGAAATGTTGTATGCAACATTTAAATTTGTATTAACCAAATTTGTTCCGCATTTCACAAAAAAGTACTATACTTGAGTGGTATAAAAATGTTTTCCCATTTTTGTGTGAATGAGAAAAGGTTTTTAGGCTGTTTTAAATCATTGTACGCCATTACGGTTATGCCCCTTGGCCCGGCACTTCTCCAAAGTAAATCGGGTTATGCAGCCTTTTACCACAGAATGGACCATATTTATGTTCTAATGAGCATTTAGTCATCTGATTACTTTTTACCACAGAAGGGTAGGAAACACGTCTGCTTTACTATACTCTACAACGTGAAGTTTATAATTGTTAACATGTGGTTTCCTGAGAGCAATGACAAAGCTGTTGAGTGAAGATTGCACATATAGAGTGGTCAGATCCGAAATAGTTCAAAGGGATATTGAGCTTTAAATAACAACTGGAGTTACCTGAAACATGCAGAAAAGAGGCAATTGAGCTATATAATCTGATAATCAGTTGGGGGAAGTTGTGAAGTATTACTTCACGGTCAATGCCGTTAAAAAGTATTATATGTGAATGTAAACAATTACTGTATTGTTGCACAATAAACGAGAACGTCAAGTAACTTAAATAGAGTAGAATTTTTGTATATAAGTAGAAACAATATGTATAATCTGGATAAATATGCAATAATATAACAAAAACGTATTATGTAACAATAATGTGCTAATACGATGATGGAATGAATGCAATATAATATTGATTTGATGTGGCAAGTGTGGAAAAATATGATGCATATTTTGAAAATATTGTTGCCAAGAGTATAGTGATCAATATGGTGTTACTGATATGTGGTTTAAACAACCAACCAACAAAAGGATGGAATGACAAGTAATGGCAGTATTTTAACAGTAAGACATGCAATATGACAATCATTGAAGAAAAAATCTGAGAGCACGATTATATGAGGACAAAAGAAAATAATAAGAAAATGGTTTTTCACATCCTAGATTCGACCCCAACGATTTTAACTTCCCTTTCCATTCAACTAACTTTCTCTAAAAAAAAAATTATATATGCCGGAGATTAAAATTTTTGTTATATTAGTTTAACAGAATCTCTGGATGATATTCAAATTAAAAATTGCTAGCCGTTTTTGAGATCAGAGTGGCAATCAAGCCAGCATGCAAACCTTACTCATATTAGAGTATAGGATTAACGATAAGGTGCTCTAGTCAATTGTTGGGCTTGGGTTATCGCTGTAACCACTGTTATGTAAAAAAAAAAAACTATATCTTACATTTATTTCTTTATTGGTAAACATCTTAATTGCCATAATTAAATTGATAGAGTATGTAATGCTAATAATAACTCATAGAATTTAGATTATTTAATTCCTTGAATCTTACAAAATAATCTTCATCCAATCTTGAAGCCACAACATTTTGATTTTAAATTTATATTATATTTTCATTTAATTATCTTCATTTTGTATGAACATTTAACGATAAGGTATTGTTTTAATTTTTTTTTAATTGTCTTATGTTATTTAAATATTTTATTTCTAATGTTACCCGCAGGCTTCGCCACGCGAATTATTTATAAAAACTATGATAGTTTTGTGTGCTGTTCACAAACTGATACTGATGACTGCTAAAATTTTGCAAAGAGGTACTTTCTAGCCCTGAGTAACATATAGACATATTAATGTTGTGAAAATACTATAGGGCTATGCCCCACGGGGATTCAAAGTTCCCATGTATTCATTATGGACATTCATTTTTGTTTGAGCTGTTACATTCTATTTCAAATATCCAAATTAATATGGCGTCTTCAGAGTTACGCTTCGTTCCTTTTAAAGTTCTGTTGAACCTTACCTTAGTATAATATTTGTTTAATGCTTGATTTAGGTCAAGGTCGAACTAATTATTTGTCAAGAGGGGGAACAACACAGAAAGTGGATTCAATCTTATCCACAGCTTGCATTGACCCCCTTCTTGTTTTGGTAATAATAATATTTTATTTGTAACGAATTTGTTAAGTTTAACTGCCAGTAAAAAAACTCTGAACATAGGCTATAAACCAGATCATCGAATTTCCTTATTATCATTTTTTTTTCTTTTAAATAATTTTCTGTAATAACAAATGTATTTAGTGAATTACTTAAATTTAACTAATAAAGAAACTCGAAACACAGGCTATAAACATGATTAATGAATTCCCTTATTAGCTTTCATCCTTTTAGAAAATCTATGTAGTAGAATAATGTTTAACTAATAAATAGATGCAACAGTTTGATATTTATACTTTCCAATTGCCTTTTCCAGCGGTAAAAGAATTAACAAGTTGTATTTATATTTAACAAGTTATCGTGATTAGTTTTAGTGATGAGTATTTCTTGTTTTATTAATGACTTATTATGTGATGTAATGACTAGTAACTATGTTCCGAAGCATCACTTATATACCCGCTTACCTCCACCATTTGAATCAAATGATTGACTTAATGTAACATTTCAAAGTTTAAATATTTAGGTCAAGGTCATTGTAATATGTTAAAAAAAGTGTGGACCACCTATTTTCATTCTGCAGCATATGCTGTAAAATTTCAATAGGTTGCCCACACTTTTTTTATTTTTAAACTTAATTTTGAACTTCGCTTAATCACCCTGCCATGGCTTGGGAATGGCTAAAATATCTTCAAAGCATGTTGTTTTACTAAACACTCTTCGAACATATTTCCCGGGGTTAGGCGTTATTTACAAGTGATTTAAGTCCTCGTTAAAGGAAAGAAACACATACGCAAATAACACCCCCTCCCCCTTTAGGTGAAGGTTAGTATTAAACAAACAGGAATTTAATTTTTAGCAAAATCTAACATCACTCTCAATAACTCCCTACTTATGTTTAATTTTTCAAATACTTAACCCCCCTTAGGTGAAGATTGGTACTAAAACAAAACAAAAATTTAATTTTTTAACAAAAATCTAACATCACTCCCAATTAATCTCTACTTTTTCCAAAATATTTAATATTTTTATGAACAAAATATATTTCTATATTGTCTTACTATGACATAATATGGCCACTATATGTATGGTAGAAAACAATATAGAAACATTTTAAATAATTAAGAGCCGGCTTCAATAATTTTAACACTTTCCGGCGGGGTAAGCGCATGAGTTTTAACGAAATACACGTTATATGTTGGTAACAAAAACCTAACTTAATGTTTATTACCAACAAAATACCTTGTATATATACCTCAATAAAGGGGTTCAACAAGGTATTTTTCCCCGCTTTCAATACTTTTAACAGTTTCCGGCGGGGATACACGTTATATATACCTGGACGGTTTCAAACGTGTTTTGCTTTATTTACCTCACTTAAGGGATATAAGCATTTTAGTGACATTGACCTCAATAAAGGGTTGTACACTAAGTATATAGCTTCGATATTTTAGGCCTCACTAAAGGGATTCAATCGAGCTATCAGTAGATTCCCATCGTGGATTGTGGTGATGTTTTCCTGGACATCGGATCATCTGTTGGACTCCCTGAACGATCGAGTCATCTCCCTGGACCATCGAGTCATCTCCCTGGACCATCGAGTCATCTCCCTGGACCATCGGGTCATCTGATTGTAGAACTCCCCACTCGTACTCCTCCTGCGGCTGATACCTGGACGTGTTTTGCTTTATAGACCTCACTTAAGGGTTTCAAGCGTTGTTTTGCTTTATAGGCCTCACTTAAGGGACTCAAGCGTTTTAGTGACATTGACCTCAATGGGTTGTACACTAAATATGTTTAAGAATAGCTTCGATATTTTTTACCTCACCAAAGGGTTTCAATCGAGCTAGGTGTTTAATATTAGTTGATTAGTAGCTAAATAAAATAATGCAAACATATCATGCTATGTTAATAATCATAAGTAACGCATACATGCCATGCACTCTCTACTGATGCCCACGAGCAAATGCGAAGGTGTTGGAGTGATTTTTCCTTTTATAGACGGGGATTGTGGTGGGGGAAAACAACGCTGCAAACTTAAAAATTACTTCTGTTGCAAGTGTGCATTTAACGCGTGATAAGCTTCAGTCAACGCGATATAATTCAAAACTGAGGTTCTACAAGAGATTAATAATTTGTTCAATATACCTCGGAGGTTTCAAACCAATTATTTAGTTAATATTAGTTTTGAGAACCGCGCAACGAACGAGCTCTGACTGAGGTTTCATTGAGAGTGACAGTGTGGATTACCGGCGCGCTACAGCCGCCTCCCCTCCTCGATAAATGCTATTAATAGCTAACATTTACTGCATTGGCGCGCTCACGACAGATTATTCTTCGACACGCCTTAACTCCTATTAAAGCGTTATATTATAACTTGCGGATTGTTTTAATACAGAAATTTGTAAAATATATTATAGTGACATCCAGCAGGCAAAATTCACTTCTCATTAACATTATTGTTTTTAAGTGATGGTTTAAATGATTGCAACATCCTTTAGTTTCAGCTAAACTTAATAATTAGGTGTTTGGGTGAAATGAAATTTTTTGGAAGTATGTTTTAAACAAATATGTCGCGATTAACAGTTTAGGAATATATATATAGATGGTTCGGCAATTTATGCGTAAATGCATCGCGTCGATGTGAGCGACGCTATGACACTCATAGGGTTTAAAAAATAATTATGAAAATTATTAAAAGACACCTTTTTCACAGTTGTGAATAACAAAATATAAACTAAAATCATATCTTTACAGTCTCTTTATTATAAGGATCAAATTTAAATGCAGACTGTTATCAGCTGTTTGTAAATACATTAGCTTTCTGTGAAATTGTTGTTTTGTTTATTTTAGTGGTTTGTTTACCATTGTACGTGAATGAAATGCCACGTTTACGGAGAGGAGGTGCAAATCTCGGTCGACGCACCGTAAATGCATCCCGGTACCATCGACAGGAGACTGCACATGAAACTGATTAGGAGTATGCTGAAACTGAATAATGTTGCAAAAATTTAAACCATCACTTCAAAACAATAATGTTGATGATAAGTGAATTTTGCCTCGTAGATGTCACTACCATATATTTTACAAATGTCTGTATTAAAACAATCCACAAGTTATAACATATAACGCTTTAATAGGACTTAAGGCGACGGTGTATAAGTTTAGTGCACCACATTAAAACTAGGCATACAATGCAGTTGTCTGCTTGCAATATTGAGCGGAGCGAGTATTTATTTTGCATTTTTGATACGCGAGGGCTTCCAAATTATGCCTAAACGATATGATATATTTTGGAAGTTTGTTTTAAACAAATATATAGCGATTAACAGTTTTAGAATATATATATATATATATATATATATATATATATATATATATATATATATATATATATAGTCTATATATATATAGAAAGAGAGAGAGAGAGATTGAAACGACTAATCTAAAGAGATTGAGAGATTGAGAGATTGTTTCAAACTGATACTTTAAATATTAAAAATCAATAGTTTAATCTTAAACAATCCTGTAACAAATAATGAATATATAGTTTCAAAGTATGTTAGATTTTGTTTTGTTTAAATAATTATGAAAATTGTTAAAAAACACACCATTGTCACAGTTGGGAATGACAAAATATGAACTAAAATCATATCTTTGCATTTGATATGTTTTAGATCAATATTTTCCGGGCTTAAGTATTAACTAATAAAGACCTAAACCTTAGTACAGGTAATATCTTTATTAGTTAATACCCCCTCGCCCTTCAGGTGCAGCTGTACTTTAATAATTAGGGTTTGGGTAAACAAATATTTTTGAAAATATCTTAACAAAATTATATAATGGATAGTTTTAGGTCAAATGGATTGATAACAGTATATAAATCATTCATAACGGTTTGTTTGGACTAATCTATTGTTTAAAGTTTTGGTTTTAGATGCTAAAGGTCAATAGTTTAAACACAAACACAACTGTTACAAATAATAAATATATACCGCTTCAGTAACATTTTTTATACTTCTTTCCATTCCATACGCGCTGTGACGTAATCACAAACAAGGCTCCATTTCCCGTTAGGACTTGGTCGTGTCATGTAGCCAGGTAATGGGACTTTATATAGTTTTCCCTTACTTTCTACAATCGGCATATTGTCTTCATATCGTAGTAATTTATACATGGCCGTAGGTTTCAATTTATATATGCGAATTTTTTGGATGTTTGCAGGTTTTTGGTTTTTACATGGTTTAGTTTTGCGAGCTTCTGTTTGGGTAACTGGTTTAGGCGGATCCTTCAATAGGTTTAGCAGAATGTTTTCAAGAGTTGCTAATTTTGCTTTTGTTTCGTCAAGGGTTTTACCCAATGTGGATACACACTGGGAACTTACTTCTTGTGGCCCAGAAGGGTTCACAGACGGTGTAGTTACTTCTTGAGAAGCGGATGGTTTCACCTTACTATTAACGGTAACCGGACCTGCAACTGATGTTTTCAATTTTTTTACTGTTTGACCAAAGTGGATACCGCACTGGTCGCGCCCTTTCAAACACCGTTTGTTACACATGAGACCTTTACTACTTCCTTTTATAAAACGGTGTTTACAGCGTCCAATATGTTGTTCCTGATGTGGGGATATAAGAATTGTGGTTTTCTGTATTTTGGGAGAGGGAACTTTCACTTCAGAATCATCATCTGAGAGCTCCAGACCCATTTCCAAGAGGATGTTTCTCTTTACAACATCGCCTACAACTGCCGTCACGGGTAACGGCGGCAATTTCCGCGAACCTGTCGCTCCAACTTCGATGGTCACCGGACGTGGCAAAGGTGCGATGATGGAGGGTTTAGTGGGTTTGCGTTCACAAACTGATACTGATGCCGACGCCATATTAATTTGGATATTTGAAATAGAATGTAACGGTATCACTAGAAGACAGAGTTTTTAACGAAGATATTAGAAGGAAGAATCAGTTAAATTAAACAACACTTTGATGCAAGATTCCTCGAATACTCCTTTGAACAGTCTGCTAAAAGAGATTGAAAGTTAGTTATATTATAACGATAAATAACACTTGGAGATACAAAAATACACGGAGACTTGATGGATCCAAAGTTAGTTATATGATGATAACACTTGTAGTTCTAAGCTAAAGAGGGATTGCAATTGGTTAAACAGATACAAAGATACACAGTAAAACACTAGACTCAATCTTGACAGGAGCTGCAGAGGTAAGCCTTAGACCAGGTTCTCATTCGATGCAGGAGGAGACTGGTATCGATGCATGTTTTTCCTGCGTTATATAGCAGATGTGTGCATAAAATAAACCTGAATGACTAGTCCGACAATCTTGTACGCGCGATGCGCAGCCGACAATTTATTTTTTGCAGTCTGCGGGGGACATTTCAAGAGGCAGCTCTGGTACGCGCGATGCGCAGCCATCAATTTATTTTTTGCAGTGTGCGGGGGACATTCCAAGAGCAAGCTGTCGCCGTGTCTAGCACGCGTTGAACCATCGTCAATTTTTGTTTTTTAGTCTGTAGGGGGACATCCAGCTCTTAACAATGATTTTTGCTCAACAAATAAGCATAACAGTCACTGTGATTTAAACTAATACATGTATTTATGTGATGCACCTTACGTAGCAAACAACTAGCTAAGAGTGTTTCAACGACAATTATTCTACGACGGAACCGCTGACAATCAGCTGAAAGCGTGGACCTTCTATCTTCATAGTCCAAAAAGTAGTAGGTAGTTGCTATTGGGCTACTAAAGGACACCTTTCTCATATTCCTGTAAAACTGTGACATTTTCATCCGAGGTTTTCAGCTACGATCCACACAGTCTAAGAGCTAAACCCTAACTAACACATATATTGAGGTTATTGTGCGATGTATAAACTTGGTGGGGGAAGGGCGGTTAGGCATCCTACATGCTTGTTGACACGTTATTAAACCTCCAGCTCTTGCCTAGTACACATGAACTCGCCAATCCAAGACATCAACTTGATCCTGAGGTATTTTAAAACATTTTAAATCGGAGCTACGATCCTCACAGTTTAAGAGCTAAACCATTACTAACGCATATACTGAGGTTATTGTGCGATGTAAAAACTTGGTGGGGGGAAGGACTGGTACCTATACTACATGATTGTATCACATCATTAGACCTCCAGCTCGTGCCTAGTACACATGGACTCACCAATCCAAGACACTACTGTTTCTTCCACATCTTCTTATATTAATGAGCAAGCTGACACAAATGAAAATACAACTTCTCAAATACAAGTAAATGAAGTTTCTACAACAACTTCTGATGCGGAAGCAATAATGCTATCCTTGATAGGTTTTAATTAATGGTAATTTTCGTACACAATTATGGAGGAGCGCATGAAGGGAACTTTTGCTATTATAACTAGACCTTTTGCTTTTCACTGACTTAGAAAATTAAATTGGAAACACCCGATCCAGATATTGTGCACTATATTTTAAGTTACACAGCAAACACCAAGAACTCTGAGCAAACGTCATTTGAGGAAACTTCAAAAACTACACAGAATTAAAATATTGTAAATGAAATGAGTAATACATAAAAGTTAAACCCAACTATCTTGCCCAGGTTTCACAGCGAATAACACATTATTCGATTTGTATTATTGTAAATAAAGAAATAAAAATAAAAGTTAGAAATCTTGCACAGGTTTCATTTGATTGTTTTCATTCCATAAATATATCTATCTTGCACAAGTTTGATTCGATAGTTTTAAACTATCAAAATTATTTGATGCTAAACTTTTTAGCCAAAGTATGGCATGTGAGTACTCTGCTGGCTGCGGCTCAACAATACGAACAAGATGGTGCATTCAGAATTTAGATCCGACGAGGGAATTAGGAGCAATAGCGGAAAACCTTCAAAATATTGTTTTTTCGCTATTACTGCTATACCCTTAGTCGGATCTGAATTATGAATGCACCAACTTCTTCGTCTTGTTGAGACGCGTCAGCAGACTACCCACATGCCATACTTTGGGTAAAACGTTTAGCAACAAATAATTTTGATAGTTTGAAACCATCGAATCAAAACTTGTGCAAGATAGCTTTTTAAAAACTACTTCAGACGACCTTGACCTACTCCAAACATCCATGACGTCATTAATACGTCGCCAACTACGTCATTCCTACGTCATCAAAGTCAC
The DNA here is from genome assembly GCA_963675035.1 of Allygus modestus. NCBI lineage: Eukaryota > Metazoa > Arthropoda > Insecta > Hemiptera > Cicadellidae > Allygus > Allygus modestus. Next base: position 489,077,400 of record OY776111.1, on the reverse strand, counting down.
GTGACCGGAAGCTGTCAATCAAGTGAGCCAAAAGCCGCAAAATCCCACTACTTTCAGCTTCACCTGTAATTTAAATTTCCTTTGATTTGAATTTTGAATTTTGACGAACATGACAATTAAAAACTAGCTTTACTAGCTTATATTTCTCTACGAAATATCCTGGCCATCAATTCCATCATATCAGAAACAAAACATAAAATTTCGTAAAGCTATCTATAACATGAGTTTTATTACAGTAAATATATTGTTGTTTGTTTCTGGAAATTTCATTTATATTGTAATGTCTATCAATATGTTGTTCATTAGCAACTAATTCTTATTATTTTAACGATTTGTTTATTGATAAAGTGTTAAACGAGAAATATTTAATTTCTTAATGGTTTCTTTAATTATATATGAGCCGATTGAAGATGATGGAAATTACAACTTCCATTTATAATTTCATAAAATTAGTTTGAGTGACTAAAAGATTTTTGTCAAACTACAATGTATGAAATACACAAATGAACTGTGTGCTGCAATCGGATTGGGTTAAACTGTGCAGTTAGTTTAGTTTATATTAGATCTAAGAAACAAACATATTCACTTTTAAACAATATTTAGAATTTTGCTTAATAGTTTCTTCTTTAAGGTTATTGATTAGGGGTTAAAATAATTGCACAATTAGAATTACCAAATAAAATACATTTTTACGTGAAAACAATATTTTATATATACACATTTAATATTTACAAATGGTATTATATTTCGACAATCTATGCTGCCATCTTTGGGGCATCTCCTTAGCAGCACAAATCGTTGAGACAACGTTGGGAAATGTTTGGCAACAGTTCGTTGGCTAACCTTAAGAAATGTCCGTTGGCGCACCGTTGGGATAACGTTGTATTTGCCAACCAAATGCTAACAATGCCAACCAATACCCAACCAAATGCAAACCGTTTGTAATTTTGTATATAAATGGTTATTTTGTATGAAAAAAACACAATTTCACATTCAATTGGCGTAGTAAACCAATAATATAAATTTGTATAAAGATTTGAATAGCAATAATATTGAGTCCTGGTCGAGTCTTGAACCTACGACCTTTGACTTGCTGTACACTCGCCTTAACACTCGGAGCCACTCTGACTTGTGAATGTGAATGGAAGGATTAATATAAAAATTACTAATAGTGTACACCTACATGACTAGGACAATGGACAATATTTCCTTTAATTCATCTATAAATTAATCTACTTGCGCAAATCACTGTAATAAGAGAATAAAAGTTTGAACAATGTAATTTGGTTCTTTTGATTTATGTGTCTATTCTTGCTATGAAATATGATGAACTAAATTATGAGCAAATTAATATATATATTTAATATAATTATAATAATAAAATATATGATGTGAATACGGTATACTATAACTTATACATTACTATTAATAATAATAATAATATAGTATGATTTTCCAACCATAGCTTTTGATGGCCCAACGTCTGCTATGGTTGGATTTGCCAACGCGGGTTACCCAACGATTGGTTACTTGGCCCAACGTCTCCTATGGTTGGATTTGCCAACGCGTGTTACCCAACGTTTCCTAACGTTGAATTTGCCAACCGACCATTATCCAACCACTTCTAACCATCCCTACCATTCCCCATAGTTGGGCCAACGATGTGTGCTACTAGGGCTGAGGCTCGAATCAAGATGGAGGACAGCGTTTGGGGAAAGAGTTGGTGGCGAGGGGTTGGTGTTGCTAGTGTCGTTTCCCATTATTCCATTAATACAATATGGTGAACGTCGTCGGCTGATAGTCTGCTATCTAAACTTTGCTATATGTGTATTGTTGTTTTTATAGGTACTATGTCGGATTCAATGTGTGGCGGCTCAATTATAAGATTTTCTTCGATGCTGTTTTTCTCTTCAAAAATAATTAATCCTGCCCATGCTAGCGTGTTTCTTCTTTTTTGATATAGTTTGACGACTATCACATTTTCTTCTATATTATTACGGCTATGTTATTTAGCGTTTTTAAATAAGGTGTTATGCAAAATTCGATCGATCTGCTTTTGTTCCATGCACAGATGTGATTTTAAAATCTTTCATTAAACTTTAAGGATTGGCCAGTGTAGTATCCACTACAGTTCATCGGCTAATCCATTTAGAATCAAAAATTAAATGTTTGCCAAAGTACGTTGTACCAAGGCCGACCATACTACAGGCCGGAGTTTTTAGTTAGTGACTTCACGATCCAATTCCAACTCGGCCGGCAACACCAATAAAAAATTGCGCACGTTGACATACACTGCTATAAACTGGTCTCCTGACAAAACCCTTCATCTTATTTTGTTAAAATGATTAATTAAAAAAAATAATGAACCACTAAATGAGCAAATAATGTTTATGTAGTGTAATATTTGTATTATGTATTTAAAATGAAAAAGGTAATTTTAAAATAATATAAACTGCAGTTGGTTTATATTTTGTAAAGCAGAAGCTATGAACGCGTTTTATGTAATTAACAGTAACCGATTATTGGACATTCAAGTTTATCTTACAAAATGATTACTATACAAACAAAAATCTACAGTTAAACTACTTAAAATAAATTGCATTAAGCTTAAACATTGCCCTAGGTCATGAAAGATATAAATAAGTGTAGTCTCTCTAAGGTAGTTGAATATGACGACTTTCCTTTATCTCGACAACCTAGAGTCAAAAAAGATTATTCTAACTTTAGAATAGTTATGGAGATAAATATTTACCAAATTTAAACAACTCCGTGAACTCTACAAAACAAAGGTTTTCGGCACTTTTTATAGTTCTCTTCAAGTTTAATGGTATATGTTTCTGGGCAGAAATGTTACAATAATTGTTTTTCAAACCAAAAAGGAGAAATTTATTCGCAAATCTGCTACAAATTAACACTTTAAAACACTATAAAATAAGACAAACACACCGCCAAGCACCACCGCCCAAAGCGTGGCTATACGGCAAAGCAAGACTAGTGGCGCAAGTTGAAATGCACCATGTCCCGGCCCTTTACCTTTGATTATTAAACAAACAAAAAGTTTAATTTAAATTTTTGTGAAATAAAAGTTGTAGATAAGCTAATTATGTAAAGCTTTTTCGCTGGAAGTTTATTTCTACCGTAAAAACAAAATAAGGTCCAGCAATTGTCGTAAAATTTTCGTGACCCGCTATTATAAATGTTAAACACTTGTAATTAATACAAGTTAAACCAATTGTTTAACTAAAAGATTGTTACATTGTTGGATTCCGTATGACATGCAGATATAATATAATATATAATATATATAATATAATATAATAATACAAGTTTCATTCTAATGAAATTACTATAAAGAGGTCTAAGAGCATTTAAATGGGAGTACCCTCCAATTATACTAAGGTTTATTAGAACTCTGGCTGTGACGTACTGGATAAGGTAAGCGAGAAGCACTCCGCCTATAGTGAAGTCGGCCTTAGTTATTGGTATTTTTATCCTTCCACAATGCAACCCAATGCAATAGATTTTTTCCATAGAGTAAATTCCTAAAAGTATATGCACGAACAATTTTTTTTTTTCAATTTTAAACTTTTATAAAAATAAGCGTCTGAAAATTTATTTCCAGGTGGTATCTAAGTTGAGTTAAAAATGTAGAATAAAACGCTACATATAATTAAACAATTTTATTAATTATTAAAAATAAATCTACAAAATAGATAAAAACCTTATAAATATTACAAATTAATTAGTAATTAGTAATTAGTTGCTTATTTTGACAGATGTTAATTCCTAAAGTCATATAAAAAGGTTGACTGACAGCGTAGTTTACTTCGTTAACCAAAAAAATACAATATTGTATTGACACATGGTATGCAATATATAAATCATCTTCCAGTAACAATGAAGTTAATTTTTTAAAATGGAATTGATTGACGAATAAACTATATGGATTCATGACATTATATTAGTGATGTTCATTGCGTTACTATTGACTCAATATTTTGTTAGGTTAGCAGTTGTGTCATGTGGTGGAAAAAGATCGTCTGAAATAGACTGGGCACAATAAATGGCAAAGTAAATTAGGAGGTTATAAATAAATGGAAATGGCAACCATCTCAAATCGCAGTTTAAATACCCAGTTTTAGTGACTTTTAAAAAAAAGTTACGGATGATTTATTGCCAGTGGCAGCTTAGATGTTCAAACTGCTGCAGTGTTAAACAAAATTTCGTTCTTCCTACATTTGTTAACTACGACGAGGAACTATTACATATAATTTTATAATAAAATGAACCTTTAGATATATATAACAGTTTCTCTAGCTAACATAAATATAACTTGTGGACCAAACTAAAAATAAAAAAGATGCATGTCGCTGGCCCGGCCATGTTGGAAATTAGAGAAACCAACTATGCCACGATTTAGTACCAAATTGGTACTAAATGGTACCACAAAAGAAAAAATAGGTACTTCAATATCTAATAAGTAATTAGGTACCAGAGGTTTCCGGGCCAGCGACATGCCAGCCCGGCAACTTTCGATTTTGACAATAAATTATTTACCAAAATTTAGTACCACATTGGTATTAAATGGTACCACCAGTGAAAAAATAGGTACTTCAACCATTTAATGGTAATAACGATTTTCATGTTGGGGTCAATGACCACTCAGCCCGGCCATGTTGGAGATTAGAGAAACAAACTACGCCACGATTTAGTACCAAATTGGTACTAAATGGTACCACAAAAGAAAAAATAGGTACTTCAATATTTGATGCGTAATTTATTACTCAAGGTTTCCGGGCCTGCTACGCATGTCGCTGGCCCGGAAACCTTGAGTATTTAATTACGCATCAAATATTGAAGTACCTATTTTTTCTTTTGTGGTACCATTTACTACCAATTTGGTACTAAATCGTTGCATAGTTGGTTTCTGTAATTTCCAACATGGCCGGGCTAAGAGGTCATTGACCCCAACATTAAAATCGTTATTACCTTTAAATGGTTGAAGTACCTATTTTTTCATTGGTGGTACCTTTTAGTACCAATTTGGTACTAAATCGTGGCATGGTCGGTTTCTCTAATTTCTGACATGGCCGGGCCAGCGACATGCATGCTACATGCGTAGCTGGCCCGGAAACCTTGAGTACTTAATTACGCATCAAATATTGAAGTACATATTTTTTCTTTTGTGGTACCATTTAGTACCAATTTGGTACTAAATCGTGGCGTAGTTTGTTTCCCTAATTGCTAACATGGCCGGGCTGAGAGGTCCTTGACCCCAACATGAAAATCGTTATTACCATTAAATGATTGAAGTACCTATTTTTTCTTTTGTGGTATCATTTAGTACCAATTTGGTACTAAATCGTGGCGTAGTTGGTTTCCCTAATTTCTAACATGGCCGGGCTGAGAGGTCATTGACCCCAACATGAAAATCGTTATTACCATTAAATGATTGAAGTACCTATTTTTTCATTGGTGGTACCATTTAGTACCAATTTGGTACTAAATTTTGGTATATAATTTATTGTCAAAATCGAAAGTTGCTGGGCTGGCATTTCGCTGGCCCGGAAACCTCTGCTACCTAATTACTCATTAGATATTGAAGTACCTCTTTTTTCTTTTGTGGTACCATTTAGTACCAATTTGGTACTAAATCGTGGCATAGTTGGTTTCTCTAATTTCCAACATGGCCGGGCCAGCGACATGCATCTAAATAAAAACACCGACGCGGCTATTAAATGCAGATGTGTAGTAGCGTTGCCCCCAGGATTACCAATAGTCCTTATAATCTACAACATATCAATATTACAACTTACATGTCCAAGGGACCACATCCCAAAGGACTTAATAAAGTTGTCTGAATGTTGACAGATGTAGGACCACAACGAACAATTAAATAAACTGTAGGATAGATTTTTCTTAAAACAATACCTTTAATTTTAGTACAAACATTTGCGTTTAAAATATAAACAGATTTTTAAATTTAAATTTTAGAAAGGCTATTTATAAAATAAACCGACTTGAAAAACGAAAGTATTAATATTAATATAAACTTTACCTTGGATTTATATCCAATTATACGAACATGATTTTTTTACTTAACGAAACATAACCTCAAATTTTGAGCAGTTTAAAAGCCAGCTTGGCCTAGCAAGTTGAAGTAGCCTACTAATTTAAGACAGATTACTTAGCACAATGATTCCAATATACATAATATTAATGCTAGCTCACTAACAATCAATACGGATGGCATGACAACTAAAGTAATTACTAATTACTAGGGATCCTGGTGGAATGAGATTAATTTAAAAGGAGTTCGCACGCAGCACGCTGACGTGAGGGAAGTGAATTTCTACATAAAAACTTTTAAAACTCAAAAAACATACATTTATTCCAATTTTTATTAAAGTCTGAAAACATTGATTTTTTGGCTGTTCTGATGCTCCTGGTTTCATTTACCTGCAAAGCTGGGAATAACATTTTGCACATTATAATGTTAGGAGAAGATCCAGACAGGCTTTAAAGTAGGCGTGAGGTTGCTGGGGATGATAAAAATACTCTAACAAAGGAATAACAGGCTTTTCTAGTGTAAAACCCCCATAAGCCAACGTACTGTGTTTAGTCGAAACACATTTTCTTTAATAACTCGGTAAATATGTATGCTAGAATGACGAGAAAGGGCTTAAGACTTTCGCCTCACTAATTCCCACCTTTTCAAATGTATTAATTTTACATCTGGGACTTTGCTGACACTTTTTGGGCCCAAAAACTCGAAATTTGAAAGATTAATCTCCAAAAAGGGGGTTTGGAGTTGTCCGATTGTTTTGCCCAAGGAACTTGTCCAACTGATTACAGAAAGGAACGTCCCTACCAAATTTTAAGTAAATCGGACAAAAAATGCGACCGCTAGAGTGCAAATACACACACACATATGTATATATATATATATATATATATATATATATATATATATATATATATATATATATATATATATGTGTGTGTGTAGATATGTTTCATAAGACAAAGTTGATCAAGAGTGTGGATATTAACACGGTGAGTTGATCCGTTAACTCATGTGGCTCTGACACACCTCAAGTTGATCAAGATCAACTTTCTGATTGATAATATCTGCTAAGTGAACTATAAATTTAAATGTCCATATATAAACCTTCACTCTATATCTTTAGAAAATAGTCTTAAGTTGTACAGGCTACTTTTAGACAATAAGTTACACATGTCTGTAATTTCTCAGAGAAGCTATATATTAATTATATGTTTGAGAAAGAGGAAATCTCCCAATCTATAGCAATTAATTTGTTACAAATGAAATTGCAAGTGTTATTTTCTCCCCCTTAAGTAAACAGAATAAGTTAAAGTAAATGGAGGATGTATTGTTTTCCTAAGCATTTTCAAATTTCAGTTATTGGTGGAAATATCTGTTATAATTTCAATTTCAATTTAATTATTTCAATGATACAAAACAGATAATGCTGCCGAAGAATTGGTTTTTATGGTTATGTCTGTCTATATAAATGTATATATTCACTGAAAACTTACACATGTATGTGGCTCTATGACTGATATAAACGTATTATTTGTGGTACACTATAAGTTTGGAACAACTACGCATGCATGTGGCTCCTATTCTATATAAACGTATCTTATGTTGGTTTATATATTAACAGAATACTTTTTATTAATGATAATATCGCAAGTCCTGCTCTTACACTACCGAAACAAATATTCTATCGATAATATCGTTCCACTTGTGGGAAACCGTATTTTTTCGTCTTGAAAATTAAAGGTAGTACTGATATAATTTATTACTGGTATTTGTACACATGTAATTCGGGATTAATGTCTGTAGTTAAATAACTTCTAAATCGAATGATTATGTAAGTAAATTAATTTTGGTACTGCGCTATGCCGATGACAGTCGATGTTTTGACCTGATACAGTACAGTATGAAGTGTGAAGCCATGAGGGCTTGTCGAGTAGTGATGTGTCGAGTCGAGTACTTTTATGACGAGTGACTCGACCCGTGTACTACCGCCAACTCGAGTTTTGAGTTGAGTCAGACTTGACTCGTCAACTCGTCCTGCAACTACCACGTGGAGTAGGTGGGAGAGTCAGAGAGTTGAGTGAGTGTGGTGATCCGCCGACTCCCTGCTTAGAGTAATAAATTACTTGTCGACGTTACTTGGCGTTTCAAGGATGTAAATATGTCTTTACTCGTATTGTTATATGTGAAAAAATCGTAAACTAACGAGGAAACTACTTTGCTTGATTAGGTGGGAAACATATAAATGGAGTACATAAAAATTACAACAAATATTAGCTTAAGTAAATAAAGTCTTTTAATTTACATTAAATTACAAGTACAAATAACTTTTATAAAGTAAGCCGTTTACTTCTTGTGCTGGGTACCGAACCATCCATTTAGGAATAAAATGTCATCTAGTTTCTTTGGATTCTATCTATTTCTTCGATCATTCGTCATAAGTCCTGCTTTTTGTAGATTATGCGTTCGGAAGGCTCGGATGTTGCGGGAATACAAAGGTATTTGTGAGCCATTTTGGTCAAACTTGGATATATAATCTTCCTTTCGTCCCAAATAGCTAGAGGGTTCTTCTTCCTCTCCAAGTATGGCATGTTTAGATACTGGTTGTCAGCTACCAGTGCTGAGAAAATTGATGTTTGAGCATTGGCTACCTATAAAAATACACATTAAAATTACAACCAAGTTAACAAATTATGATTTATTACTTCTAGGGCCGGTTTTTTAGGATACATAGGCGCGTTCCTAGAGGTCCGCACCACACGGAACCAAATACAAAAGCTCCATTCAAGCAAAAAAGTCTGCAATCTATGGTAAGACTGTAATAAGGGCTCGCACCACTGATTTAGCCTAGAGGCCTAAATACCCTAAATACGGCATGATAAAGCTTGTAATTAATATAGGAAATCATACTAATATTATAAATGTGAAAGTATGGATATTCGTGCGTTACTCTGAAGTTCCATCACGTGAAGACGACTAGACCGATTGAGCTTAAATTTTGCAGAGAGGTACTTGATAGTCCTGAGTAACATATAGTCATATTAAAGTTGTGAAGATCCTATAGGACTATGCCCCACGGGGGTTCAAAGTTCCCATGTATGCCTTATGGATATTTATTTTTGTTTGAGCTGATGAAAATACAAACAGCTGATCTTGATTCGTAGTAGTTCCACAGGCTAACCACAGAATTAAGCACACAAAACTATCATAGTTTTTATAAATAATTCGGGGCGAAGCCTGCGGGTAACAGCTAGTATATCAATAAAAGAAGGAATATGAAATATTAACTAGCTTACCTCTGCTCTTTTTGTATCCAAGCACACTCACAGGTCATATTCATCATTTGGTATTTATTCAGCCCTGTTTATTATTGGTCGAGGTCCAGGTGTGACTGGTGTAGAGCCCTGTTTGTCTTTGGACTGCTATTTAATAATGGCTGAAAACTCGTCAACCACCTACAGTAAAAATAATCATACTTATTTGATTTTATATAATTGTAAGTTTGATCATTTTTTGGATGAATGCGATCAGAATAGCGTTTATAAACCGTTAGAAGAAAATTTAGATTTTAATCTAAAATTTGTATTATAGAAGGAGATTAGACAAATCAGTTGATTTTCTTATATTGGCACATTTTAAACATATCTTATAATCATATTAAACTTTACTTATAAAAGTCTAGAATTAATGTTACCAGGGCCGGATTTAAGCATAGGATAGGCGTGCTCGCACGCTTAGGGGCCCGCGCCACACAAAAACCACATATATATTTATTCACTTATATTCACCTTAAAATACGCCCTAGTTGCGTCGGTGTCTTAGACTATAATTTAATGATTTAATGACATAGACCTAGTCAAAATGGTCAGCAGCCTGAGTGGAGGGTGGTAAGGGTCACCACAGGTTGAAGCTAGGCCTAAATCCGGCCCTGACTTTAATACTTGTAAAATATCTCTATAGTTGTAAAAGCGTACTACTTACCCACTGTTGTGCAATTTCTGCGTTTGAATCTAAACCAAACCCATTCTTTTTGAACCGGAGATCAAGAAATGTTTCCTTCGCAGCGGTTCTATTTTTGTCTTATCCACATTCAGGCGCTTGAAAACGACAGAGGTGAGCAACTCTTTCAAGTGTAGTCCAGCTTCTGTTTTCAGAATTTGATTTCGTAAAACATTTTGAAGCCCTTTAACCAAAGGAATCACACTGACAATGTTGGATAGAGCTTCTCACTTAAAACCACCGTCATTTTTATCATACGGTCCTACAAGAGATGCACAATCATCTAAGAGATCCTACTGAGAGGATTCTAGGTTCGAAACGTTCATATGTATTTGATTCAATTAACTAGCAAAACTTCTTTGTTTATTACTTCAGCATACTTTATACTTACTTTTGTTTGAGTTACCAACTTGAATAATTCTTTAGAGTCTCTGACGATTGATTGATGTTTTCTCTTTGACCAAACTTGCCCCAGAATGAATTTAACATTAATTTGGCTACTAATCTAAGTCCCCCGTTTTTAGCAATTTTATCTTTATCCATTTGTATAACCTCACGCTCAAAGAAATCAGAAACATACTTTTCATTATCCTCCTCTGTCTTACACCAGCTAGGATAGCCTGAGGCTTCCTGCTTTACTTTCAAAATTTATGTATAAAATCTGTAAACAAATATCCGTTTTCATATGTGGCGACTTCGTACTCCCACAACTCGTACATGTCCAAAATCACCTAGCCCTTTTCTACAGCTTTTCTAATCCATCCATTTCGAGGTCCCAACTAACGCTCTTTCCTCACTCACATGAAAACATTCCCCTTGGTTTAAAGATTCACCACAAGTTCTACATAATACAAACATCAATTTATTATTCATTGTAGCGGGGAGTACGGGATGATACCAGTTTTAAGGAGGTAGAATCTTAACTTTCAAAAATCCCTCTACTTCAAGACCTTTCTCTCGACACTCCTTTCAAACGTAAATGATAGGGTGTCCAACGGGGTACTTACAATATTTATTTACAAACGGATAAAGGGAGCAAACATCAACATACTGTATCGTTTCTCCCTCTTCACATTTATGATATGTTTTAGTATTGCCTGTCCTACCTACAAAAAAGGAATCTCTAGGATTGAGAGGATTGTGTTTACAATGGATAGTTTGTTCAAGTGATTTAGTTTATTATCTTTCTTCAATTTATTTAATTCACATTTCCACATCCCTACAACCTCATAGCTATTCAATTTGGACATTTTGGACTTCGTTCTCTCGTTCCGGAGATGGAAACTGTCTGAATGATCCTCCTGCAGAGGTTCTTCTCTGCTGTATGGATAACATTTTGGACACCCGTGTCAATAACACCCATGAAATTCATAAATTCTCTCACTGTCAAACCCATCAACTTTCATTTCATCACATTTTACTTCTTTACCTCGGCCCACGTGCTCAATCTTCAATCCACGTTTCTCTTCTTCCCATGTCAACCATTGTAAAGCAACGGATGATTGATTGTCTGTCAGTCTGTACCCATTTTAGGAATCAAACCTATTGTGTTTGGTTTTAGAAAGTTACGGCTAAAAGCTAAGTTACATGCACTGACGATTGTTACAGCTTCGAGGAACGGGTCTAAATTACATTGTTCAAGAAGCAAGGCTCTAAATTTTATACACGCTTGAGCTAAAATATCCACGTCTGAAATACAATACTCCAAGATTTCTTTTTTAAAATCAAACACATAGTCTTCAGCGTCTCGTTCATCGTACCATTTCTCAAAGTCCTTGAAGGATTTTTCAAACATTGACTCTGGGGAATAATACTTTTTGTTAGGCATCGGCCCTACATAATTTTGATTTGCCAAAGTGTTAAAAAAATGCAGGAAATAACCTTTCTTTTTCTCGGGAGGTAGGTCAAAGGCTTTAGGGAGTGCAGCGAGGGCCATTGGGATGTAGCTAAGTGAGTCAACAAATCTTACGTTGGCTACTTCAATCAAAATAGCTTTAGTTCCCCGAGGAGTTATTTTTGGTGTGAATTTAGTTTCTTCCATGGTGTATTGTAGAATAAATTGGAAATCAAAACCTTTCCCTAGTGGGCAATCACACATCTTTAAATTTCTTTCGAACTTCCATTACATAGGCCATGAATTGCTTTACTGGTTCTTTTTCAAAGACTCTTTGCCTCTCAGAACAATTTTGACACTCACCCCCCTTAATACATTTAAAACAGTACTGTTGTGGGACGCACAAGTTAACTTTATGATCTTTTTTATCAGGATCTGAGGGAAGAGACTCATCCTGCCTTGTTTCAAAGTCAACAAATATGAAAAAAAAATCTCGGTCTTTCGGAGTTCTCCTATCTACCCTCATGAAACACTGATGTGCGGGGTATTTTAACGCATCACAGGGTTTACAATAAACTTCTCCTCATACATGAGCTGTCTTAAATTTTGTTGGAAAAATCATTTTCTTACAATCGCGGCAGAGTTTTATAAATTTACATACTTGCCCATGATGGGCTATTAAACACCGCTCATTTTTGAAGAAGCGGTTGCAAAGACGGCATGTGATGCTTTTTACCCTCGTAACGTCAATTCTAAACGTGTCGAAGAGGTAAAAGAATCAGAGCTACTTTGAATGATGACCCCAAAAATATCACAAAGAACATCACCGCTAACTTCAGAGACAGGTCTCAAAGCTACGTACCCCGGTTCAGCACTTTTTAAACTTATAGACTGTAATTTAAATCCGAGATAGTTGGTAGGCACAGCGTCGGCTTTAGCTTTTTCAACAATTTGATTAAAACCTCTACGAATCCAATCAAACTCAGAGATACCTCTTAACGGTTTAGTAAGTTTGAAAACAGTTTCCAACCCGTACAACCTGAAGTGTTTAACATAGGTTTCAGGGGTACCAATTACATTTACTGGGTTTTGAGAGCTCTTTTAATGTTGGAAACTTCCATCCTTTAACAAAGAATTAAATACTGAAAACTGAGAAAACAATCTGAACTTTAATATACAACACTCTAACGCTTAAAAAAATCAAATACATCAACCAGAGCCAAGCTCACTGATATAATTAAATTAAAATCGAGAGCGCAGAATCAACAAGACAATAATAATTTGTGCAAGAGAACACTTAACACGCAGAAGCAGCGTAAAACACGCCTGATCAGTGTGACGACTGCAGCAGATTGAGGTAATAGAGACTATGTTTAGAGGTAAATAGTATGTAGGAGAGATGTACGTATAGATGTACGTATGTATAACTACACAAGTCAAAAAATACTAACACACAAACTACACAAGTCAAAGCAGAGCTACAGGTTCAGTTATGATGAAAGTTAGGGTAATAGAGGTAGCAAACAATACTCTAGCTGAGAACTGCTCTAACCATGTGAGTCTACTGTATTAAAGACCAAGAATAGAAAGTGAGATTTTCGGTGTAAGGATATGTTAGTCAGGTCTACCCAGGTCACTAAACACGCAAAATTACTACAATACAAGAGAATTAAAATTACTACAGTACAAGAACTCTAAAATAATTATAATCAAATGTAAGGTTATATTTTCACAAGTGCAAAATCAAAACCGGAGTAGCGCAGGGACTTCTGACCAGTACGAATGCAAGGGACAGAGTGAAGTTAACGCTTGCGAATAAAGAGCGCTAAAAATATTTACCAATCAGAACACAGAACGCGAATTACAACCAATAGAATGCATTTTTATCCCGACCAATTACAGAGCTGTATTTTAAATGGTTACGACTCGTCAACTACAGTAGACTGCGAGATAAGAAGCTGGAGTTAGATTTGCAGAAGGGATTGAAGGATGTAGAAGGATGTGAGGTTTAGATGATTAACAACAGAAGGACGTGAGGGTTATGTATGTAAAAGGAAACGTAGGTCAAATAATTACCACAAAAGGCTAGATGGTTAACAACAGAACGCACGAGGGTTAAATAGTTAACCACAGAGGGTAGAAGATTGAACATAAAGGGCTGTAAGAGATAGATATTTTCTACAGAGGGTAGCAGAAGATCCGCAGAGGGTAGTAATTACTCCCCAATTCTATTCTCCTTAAGAGTCTATGTTATCCTATTCCCCCCTTACGAGCCTATGTAATTCTTTCTCCATAAGAGTCCATGCTATTTTATCCTACATAAGAGCCCGTGTTGGGGCCAAGATGGCCGCCCTTACTACTATAAATCTTAGAAGTTTATCCAGAAAACCAGGTGAAGCCATTTAGTTAGAGATTATAGATCTTATAAAAACTTATAAATCACAAAATTTTCATCAAAATCATTATAGCCGTTTTTGAGAAATTGTTTTTGTATAATTTTTTTGTGGTTTAAAAAATTGTAAAACACCTTTTAATATAAAACAATGACAACACCTGGAGATGTTGTGTGGTCAGACTGACATAACTTCAAAAACCAATTTTCGGGTTTAGGGAACACCAAAACAAATAATTCTACAACTAACTGAAATTTGAAAATGTTGATGAGAGCAATACTTTTTTGCATATACTATGTACATGGTGAGGAAGCCAATATAGATAGAGAGTTCAGGAAAATTCCATTCAAAGACCTTCGAGCATGGCTCAGTTATTTATCGTAGGTCCCGGCTAATTCCCATTTCAATCTATTTCTCAGCTTTCCAAACATCATGTATAGGAAATTTGTCGATAAGAATATATCAAACATCAAAGGAACAAGCGATGGCTTTTATTTAGCTACAGAGCGACAAGTCCATGCAATTGTTTAAAGAATGTATATACCAACTAAAATGATCGGTTTATCAGTCAGAGAGCCACATACAAGTGTAAATTTTCAGTGAATATATAAACCAACAAAAGATAAGTTGATATAGATTAGAGAGCCACATGCATATGCGATTGTTCCAAAACTATGTGTACCACAAGTAATAAGTATATATCAGTCTGAGAGCCACATACATGTGTAACCTTTCAGTGAATATATAAACCAACAAAAGGTAAGTTGATTTAGATTAGAGAGTCACATGCATGTGTAATTGTTCCAAACTTATAATGTACCAAAAGTAATACGTTTATATACAACAGAGACCAACAAGTAGATTGTAATTTTCGGTGATCAACTCAATCTTAAGAAATATATATATATATATATATATATATATATATATATATGTCTATAAATATTAAAAAATAAAAATTCAACTGAGCATCCTTTTTAAAATCTTTTAATGAAGCTACATGTTTCGGCACTTTTAAGGCCATTTTCAAGCTAGACTTAACCTAACATAATTTATTAATTTTTGTAAAGCTGATCAAATAAAAACATTCTAAATTATTTCTAAGATATCATATGTTTTTTTTTAATTTGAGGAAAGGTTTTTGGTTTTTTCTTTTTTTTTACAAATCCATTTTAATTAACTTTTCATATATGGCGTTGTTTG
This sequence comes from Allygus modestus, assembly GCA_963675035.1. Lineage (NCBI taxonomy): Eukaryota > Metazoa > Arthropoda > Insecta > Hemiptera > Cicadellidae > Allygus > Allygus modestus. The sequence continues at coordinate 489,061,907 of OY776111.1, read as the reverse complement.
TGGCAATAAGAGTATTTAATATATTGTTTGGTTCTTTTTTGTTGCCCATATTAAAAAGAACCAAACAATATATTAAATACTCTTGTTGCCACAAACAACGCCATATATGAAAAGTTAATTAAAATGGATTTGTAAAAAAAGAAAAAACCAAAAACCTTTCCTCAAATTAAAAAAAAACATATGATATCTTAGAAATAATTTAGCATGTTTTTATTTGATCAGCTTTACAAAAATTAATAAATTATGTTAGGTTAAGTCTAGCTTGAAAATGGCCTTAAAAGTGCCGAAACATGTAGCTTCATTAAAAGATTTTAAAAAGGGTGCTCAGTTGAATTTTTATTTTTTAATATTTATAATAATAGCAGCCCTATACTGTGAATTGTTTAGTAATATATGTCTATATATATATATATATATATATATATATATAAGTGTCTATATATATAAATAATTTTGAACGACCCCCAAAACGTGTTCAGGGGGGCACGTTAGGAACTTCTATGGTGGTCCCAGGCTTAAGTTACACCGTGCGAGTCATGCTAATAGTTCACTTTCCAATGGAAATTCACTAATTATAACCTGCCACAACCAATTTACAAAAAAAAAACAAAAAAAACAGTAAAATATATAGATGATCTCGACAGCATTTTCACTAAACATAATTACGGTATAGAACTTCACCACTAGCAACAACATGTATTACCCGAAAGTAATTCAATATAAGAACTTATGGTCAAACATGAAGCTAATCAAGTCAACCATCACGTTACGATGTTAGAAAAATGAAAATACATTCGGATTGTTAGTTGGTAAAATGGCATCGGTGATATAATATTATTTCATCCTGTTGTTGACGGCAATCTATATAAAACCCATATAGTCTGGTGGGGAGGGTTTTTTTATCTTTGGCAAAGCTATAAATATTGATAAAATATACACAACTATTCTAGGTTATAGGAAAATCTATTCTTTTTAGCTTGGTAAAATCATGAGATTGAACAAAGTTAACTATTAATGTTTCTTATTTATTTAAACCTGGAATATAATAAAATATCATTATTTTTAAAAAGTGTACGAATAAATAAGTTACATAATCTTACATTATTATTAACATTACCTGGTTGAGGTTATGTTCTATTGCCAATAAGCTTATTGGTAGTAAAACATAACCTCAACTGTTTACGTAAATCACAATTTCATCAACCAAGGTTCTTTGGTGATGCTATATATTACCTGTTACGATAAGTTTTCATTGGGAACTTAATATAAAACCCTAATCAATTTCATCTATTAATAATAAAAATACCAATTATAGTTTAACATTAGGTTAACGGTACCGAAACTTTATTTTATTTTAACACAGCACCTATTCTCCCTCGAGTTCAAACTCCGTTATAGTTAACGAAAAGTTTCCAACAATAAAAGCACTAGCGACTGAAAACTTTGTACCGGTACAGAACTTTGAATTATGAGTATAATTTCAGTTTTTGTTAAAATAAAGTACAGATCACACAACATCGTGCAACTGGATATTGTTATTACTTATATTTATTTTGCTAACGTGAACGCGGCAACAAATTCAAGGTTTATATAAGATTTTACTGTAGTACCTATTTTTGTTTTTCTATTGCTGAAATTCTTTTGTAAACATAAAGCTGCATTTTGGAATTTTTGTTTTAATAAATTAACTAAATATACGGATAGGAATATAACCGCTATCATAATCGATGTAAGATCGCCCATAGAGTTGTTAGGCAAATTTAAGCTGCATTTTCGCAAGTGGAACCATAGACTGACTACAATATTGCAGCAGTATTTCGATGTCATATTTCATTTGTAAAAAAGGTTAGATATACTAATGCGCGTAGAATAGAGTTGGTGTATATATCATCTTAACATGGTTGTGCTGCGGGATTATGACCCATACGTTACCCATCAAAACACAACAGTTCCAGAACATAACATTTACAAACACTGTTTAATCTCGTCGGTTTGTATTAAGGCGTCATGTGATAAAATTAATAGGAATTTCAAATTTCAAATGATAGGCTTGATCATAGAATTGGCTTAAACCTTTTAACATAGCTCATAATGGTAGTGAACATTCTAAAGCTACATCGTGAGGAAGAATTTACAAAATGTAAGAATATAGATAAAGATACAAACCTGTTAACTAAATAAACAAATTATAAGAAATCAAAAATTACCTTTAAAGTTAAATGAGTATATCTGTATACATTGATTCAAACATAACCTCAATAATCCAATTCAAGCGGTAAATAATGCCATGCACTTAAAACAGTAATCAGATTAACACTAGTTCATGACAAACATAAAACCATCATCCGAAATTGTTATAGGTTCACATTTAAGAATCCCCTTCCCTAATTATTAACAAAACGACTCTAAGATTGAAATTTAAGCCTAAGCGATAAACACTCTTCTCAACTACCGTCGCATTTTCTTATACGTTATAGTTGACGAGCAGTTTACGCCATCAACAGCTTTCCCAAAAAAGTATTACCTATAATGTATCTAGAGTTGAATTAAACCCTGTGAACGTCCATGGGAATATATAATAATCTAGGTATTTAGAAGCCAAAGCTGAGTGTGTTTGTAAGGATTTAAACAGGTGAAGATGCTTATTAACAATAGGAGGCTGTAGTACGCCTTTTTTAGATGAGTACTTAAGTAGGAAAATATTAATATTAAACAGCATCACTACTTAATTCTTAAATTTTACCATTTATTAAGTTTTAATGGGTTAGTATTAAAAGCATAATGAATGGGCGCATTATTTTCAGTACCGTACACCTGTAAACCACAGTAAATTTTGTATTAAAAAATTAAATCACTTATTAAAACATTGTAAAATTGACTTTTTGAACTTTTTTAAATAACTTTGACAATTGTAAAAAGTTCAATTTATATTGTAAGAAATCATTTATACGGCCAAAATCAAATATGTGATATTTAGTAGTTTTTTTTGCAACTTAAATTGATCAAAAAGATATAATAATCTAGGTATTTAATAGCCAATGCAGAGAGTTTCTGTCAGGATTTGAACAAGTGAAGATGTTTAGCAACACCAGGAGGCTGTAGTACACCTAAGGTAGATGAATACTTGGGTTGGAAAATAGAAATTGTAATCACGCATCACTATTTTTTTTATTTTTACCAATTATTATAATTTAATGGGTTAGTATTAAAATTGCAATTAATGGGCGCATTATTTTTAGTAAACCTGTCAACCAATGAATATCAACCTGGCAAACAATTTTGAGAATTATTAAGTAGGTATTCTTGTTGCACTTGAACATTTATATTACAGTCATAAAAAGCGAATAACGATTTTTAATATTGAAAAATACTACTTTAAATAAGTGTCAAAAGTTAATGAGAGACGAATGAAAAGACTTTCGGTGTGGAAGGTGCGAAGGCAAACAATTTTGAGACTTCTTAAGTAGGTATTCTTGTTGCACTTGAATATTTATATTACAGTCATAAAAAGCGAATAACAATTGTTAATAATTAGGACTAATGCTCCAGCCAAGACATATTTCGCGCCTTCAACTAATTATATTCGAAATTTAATGTTAACGTGTAGGCTATGTCCCGTCCTGAACAACGAGCTATTTGAAACAATCTATTTAAGATTCACTTAAAAAGAACAAAATATATGCCTACCGATTTCAGTGAGCAAAGTTTTGATATTACCAAAAGTTATTAAAAAAAAATACAAAATAGTTCATGTAGCGATTATAATTTTTAATATAAAAACTTCCTCAGTGGATATGCGAAGTATTTATTTTTTCTTCAACATTAGTTAAGTTTGCTCAAAGATAATCCCTTGGGAACGGGCAGGACTTCAACGTTAAAATCGGACTTGTAGGAAAATTAGGAAGGAACGCGAATTATTTTGGGTCTTGTAAAATTCTAAAGAATTTTGGTTGCACATTCTTAAAGAAAAAAAACACTCTTGTTTTTGAAATTAAACTACAAATTCTACTAGTCGCCATGAAAACGCAAAGTGGCAAAGTTGAAGTCATCCTTGTGAAGCGTCATCCTTCCTGACCAGCGTAACAGATAAAATTGCAATCAATCAGTTGCCTCCCGACCTTCCCCAGTGCCCGGACAAGTTACGATTCATTTGGGTAATCCCGTCCGCAGGAATTGTGTTGTTTGCAGGTTGCCAAACCTGTTTGGAGTCGTTTTAGCGAATACCCCCAATAGGGAAGAAGCTATTACCGAAGTCGGCATGGTAAGACCTAGGCCCGGGACCATAATAACTTTTCGTTTTGAGGCACCCAGATGCCAAAGACACCATTCGTTCAAATTCATATAAATATAGGTATATACATATATGTGTCCGTAGGCACGATAACTTTCGTAAAATTGGCCCGATCTTGAAGATATTTGGTATAAACGTGTAAGGCAGCATCTATTTTCATGAGTTTGACAACCAGACAGGTCGCTCTACTTTAAGGCGGGTTTTGTACCCCAAAAATGTTTTTTTACATATAATTATTTTTAAACCCAAATATTGGTTTACACCATTAAATTCACTTAAAAAACAATTTGGTATTTTAATCATCACTGTACGTCAATTGGTTACCGAGGTATTGAGAGTGTTAAACACAGTACGTTGTCCAATGTTAATCTGATGGAGAATAAGTAAAATTGTATATCTCGCTTATTAATGAACATATATTAATAAAACTTGGTATGTCGTTTTACATTTTTGGGTTTTAATGCTATTTGCATACAAAACTCATGTTTTTGTGGATCCCATGGCAGCAAACCTGCGTACTCAGCAGCTATAATGTTATTCTTATGGAGAATAATAAACACGTGATATCTTGCTTGTTTATGAACATAAATTGATCAAACTTTGTATGTTGCTTTATCTGTAGGTGATCCATTGGTATTTGCATAAAAAACTAGATTTTGTGGTCCTTGATGCAGCAAACCTGCATACTCAGTCCTAATGTTTTTCTTATGGGGAATAAATAAAATGGCATATACGGCTTATTTATCATTATGCTTTGATTAAAGTTGGTAAGTGTCTTCATGACTTAGTGAAGTACCATTTGAAATTCGCTGAGTATGCAGGTTCGCTGCAACGGGGGTATTTGTAATTGGGGGTAACGTTAAGGGGTGTTGTTTGTCTTGTTTATTGTGGCGGTTTACTTGAATGATGCGAAGGTATAACAAGTGCTAGAGCGATGGTGAATACACAATACACCACACTGAATACCATATTTCGATTGCGTACAGGACACACTAAACATCACCAGGACGTGATAATGGTTATAACGCCTATGTTTTGCATTTGCTATGTTCACACCTGTCCGATAAATTCACAAACTGAACAACAGTACAAATGTTATTCATATAATCAAAACAAAAATCTTCCTAGCTAACATAAATATAACCGTCACGGCTTTTAAATCCAGATATTTAGTAGTGATACCCCCAGTACTCTAGGATAGATTTTCCTGAAAACAACACCTTTATTTGGCACCAAAATTTCCGTTTTATATAAAATAGATTTGTTATTTAAATTTTAGAAAGACTATAAATTAAATAAACCGACTTGAAAAAACGAAACGTTATTATCGACCTTTAGCTCGGATTTACATACTAACAACAAACGAATATGATTTTTGACTGAATGTAACAAAAACCTCAAATATAGAGCAGTTTAAAAGTCAGTTTGGCTTAGCAAGATTTAGTAAGTCTACTACTTTAAGACAGATTACTTAGCACAATGATTCAAATATACATAATATTGATACAAAGTATTAGTTCATAATGCAGAAAACAAATGTCTGTAACCTCCAAAATTATCAGGCGACCTACCATTCACCATTTTGGAAGAATAGACGAAATCACTAGAAGGCTAAAAGGAAGGGTAGTCTTGAAACTTATACTTCAGTAAATTTGTCACCTAGGGCTCACTAGCGATCAATACGGATGACATACCATCTAAAGTAATTATTAATTACTATAAGGTACCTAGCGGAATGAATTTAAAATTATCGGCCACAAACAATGAGTTAAAATATATAGACAATCCCGAAAGCATATTCATTAAACTTAATTATAGAGCCTTAAAACTAGCAACAACATGTATTACCCAAAAGTTACTCAATTCAAGAAATTAAATGCTCAAATGTGAAGCCAAACAAATCAAAACTTAAGTTACGGTGTTAAAATAAAGAAAATAGAGTCGAATTGATAGTTAGTAAAATGGCATCGGAGATATAACATTATTTAATAGTGTTGAGGCGGGCAAACTATATATAACCGATATAGTCTTTGGGGAATGTTTTCGTTTCCTTCGTAAAGCAATAACAATTGATGATAATTACACAACTGTTCTATGTTATAGGACAATCAATTCGTTTTAGCTAGTTAAAAATAATGAAATAGAATAAAGTTAAATGTTTATGTGACTTACTTACTAACTTTTAATTCATTATAATGCGAAAATTGGTGTGGGATATAGAGGATGTCCGTGGGATGGCCCCATGACACCCAGGTTATCCCGGGATATCGTGGACATCCCTAGGAAGTCCACAAATGTCCCGGGATATAGCAGGATATCCTAGGGATGTCCTGTTTATCTTGGGATGGCAATGAGATGTGTGGGACACAAATGGGATATCTTGAGGACGTCGTGTGCTGTGTGGGTACACAGGAGCTATTTGAAATAACTTCTTCAAATTCATTGAAAAAGAACAAAACATATGCCTATCGATTTCAGTAGCGTAATCAAACTTGTGATATTACCATACAAGTTATTCCAACAAACCCAAAATAGTAAATATTTAAAATTAGATTTATTTCACAATATTTGTAATATGTTATATCAAATCTTCCACGATGGATTCGATAATTATTTATATTTGTCTTCAAAATTAGTTATGATCTGCTATAGGACAATCGCTTGAGGAGGGGCAGGACTTCGACGTTAAAGTTGGTTTTGTGGGAGAATTATGCACGAACGAGAAATATTATGGAACAGTAAACTTCTATAGTATTTTAGTCAAACATTTTTAGGAATAAGAAAACATTCGGTTTTTTTGGGAATATAATTACAAATTCATATTGGTCACCATGACAACGCAGAGTGGCAAAGTTGAAGTTCCTGCCCAAATTAACAGATAATATAGCAACTAATAAGTTGCCTCCTGACCTTTCCCAGTGCCGGACAAGTAAACATTACGGGTTGGTTAGGGGAATCCCGTCCACAGGAATTGTGTTATTTGCAGGTTGCCAAACATGTTTGGAGTCTTTTTTTAATTGGCATACCTAACGAGAATGATTGTTTGTCTTGTTTGTTGTTGCAGTTTACTTTAATTTTGCTGCATTTCTTGTAAAAAGCTCGTATTTTCTGTTCCATATTCACCGTTTAGAACAGAGCATCCCTTAACCCGTGTATTTCAAAAGGCGGTTTGAGAGGTATTAGCCGTCCTGAACACATTACTTATATAACCAGACTTTGTAATCGTGGTTTATTTAATTTGGTCCTACATTGTTTTATTTTTTTTTTTTCTTTCGTTACACTTTTATCGCGATAAAGGCACAACGGAAAACACACATTTGACCTTATAAAGTATTACATTCTAGTTTAGCGCCTTCACGGGGTTGTGAGGACAACTGACGTAACCGGTCACGACACAAACATGAATAATACAACTAAGGAAAGGCGGCTAAGATACAGGTCTGTTCACAGTGCTTGGCATGTAGGGGAAGAAGTGCGAGAGTAATAGTTAATATCTCTCACCACAATTCCCCTCGAACGGTTGGTTACAATGTTGGTGAAATCAATCAAACAAAAGTCGCATTTATTGCACGTAATGACTTCTGATATGTTTACATACACTCTGGTTTGTTAATATTTTAAACCAGATGAAGCTATACAATGAAATAATATGAAGGCGTTATAAAATAACGATTATTGACGATAGTAACTTACATTGGTAATTTGGATTAATGCTATTTACGTTAGACGTTCATGCTGAGTCTAGGTGAGCGAGGATGATCACGAGAGTGTAGATGTGTTGTTCGCTTCTGCTAGGGATATTCCAGCTGATTATTTAGCCTACATTGTTAAATGACTTTCCGCTTGGCCGCATATCGCTCTCCCGAGTCCCGAGCAACTCGACGAATAGCACAAATTTAAACGGTGACCAAGATAGTAAACAAATATGTTTTGACTGAAATATGAATATTGGTTGGCTGACAGTACTATAAGACGCATGGAGGGGGAAAGGCATTACTGCGCATGCCCAAACCAGTTGTCAACCACCAAGAACAGGGCAGTATTAGCATGTCTCTTTCACTTAAAACTTGTACCATAGAATAAACATACTCCTAGTCAAGTTACAATTTGGAAGCCAATACATTGGGCTTAAATGTTGCGGTACTTACACTGGAATGTAATTCAGTGTACCTTATAACAGCTCTTGGTGTGTAGGGGGTGAAGGGGGGAGTAGACCTAGTGCGAGAGAGATGGTGAATACACCACACCCCATTACTACATTTGGGTTGCGTACAGGACACCCTAAACTTATCTGAACAGCGCTGATGTTTATGAGATTTGTCATGTTTTCCATTTGCTTTGTTTACACCTGTCTGATAAATATACTCATTGAAAAGCACAAATGTAATCATTGACCAAAATAATCAAAACAAACGTTTTGACAAATAAATTTGTATTGATAAGTCGTGTGTACTAAGACAAGTGGAGGGAGAAAGTAATTAGTGCTCATGCTCAATCCAGGTGCCTCGAAGTGCCAACGAATCCCAGCTACCTGTTAGGCAAACCTTTGTGGTTGTGGTTTTATATTTCATAATAAGCTTACAATATATTTATAAAGTATCAAACCGTATACCAAAACCTTTTGAATACATCAACTTAACATAGTTGGCCAATGATCCAGAGTTGGTTCTGTCAGTTTTCTTGAACCGACAGTAAATCTTAACGACAAGGTTGCAGTCCTCGTCTCGTTTTGGAAGGTACTGATACTATTTAGCTGTCCGAGATATACGAATTATATGTGAACCTATTTTGATGTTAAACAGTGCATTATGAATTGTTAGGTTTGAAGTAAAACCCTTTAAAAAAATAAATTTTAAATAAATCTAATCATATTTTCACTTGTTTATCTAAAAAAAAAAACAAATTGAATACTTCAAGATTGCAAACAAATGAACTCTGATGAAAAGTCCAATATAAAAAGACAAACAGTAGATTCACAACAATATCGCAATATTTTGCCTGTTGCGTATGTTCCCTGTAAAAATATTGGTACCAATCAGGTCGACAGGTTATTCTATTACCAAACAATATTTTCATCTGCTTACGTTCAATCAGAAATATGGCATTGAAAAATATACCTGAACAATAATTTATTGTTATTTAGAATTAATACAAAGTATTAATTTTAATAGGACATTTCTCTAACAATTCAAGATATTTTGTTATATTTCATCTGAATTTCCATATAAATTATTACAATGGATATATGAGACTAAAACTTTACTTTGAATTATAGGTCTTCTTTTATTTTTTGTTTTGGGTGAGTATTTTTAACCCAAAGAAAACTAGGGAAATTGTATACACCACCTTAGGTAATAATTCACTTGATTATTACATACATGCTGTACATCCATGTACAGCAGTAATACACGAACGTTAAATTAGCCCTTATTGTTATAATCACCAGCTCGGGGATGTATATCCCAGGGTGTCAACACACAGTAGGACTGGATAAAAGGACTTATTCTCAAGGAGCAATTTAAACTGTTTTTAAATTACTTCTTCTGTATATTATAGAGTGTAAACACAATAACTACCTGGTTTGGTGATATAACTAGGTATATAAAATAAACATCAAATTACAACTCCGAAGACTTTATTTAGTATATAACCTTGACAACACCTTATAAAAACCATACAAATAATACAACATTTTAATATAAAATTTGCACATGTTTTAGGAAGTACATGAGATTCATAGGTAATGCTATATAATTATTGTTTGATACTCTTTGTGGTACATTAAAATCCTGTTGGATTAGTAGCAAAGGTATTTATACCTAAATTCGTAATTTGTTTTATGATATTATATCCGGGCAATATACTGGTTCACCAATTCACAAGCAATCATTGTGGTATAATTTCCATACAAATTCAGTACCGGTAGCATATTCCTTAATCTTAAGTCATTCAGCATTCCCCTGTAACCTTAAGTCAGGACTTCTATTTTTTGATTCTAAATTAATATGCATGAAAGCACTTTGGTCAAAAAGCAATCCCTATTATTACATTATAGTAATTAATTACATAATAATTAAATAATAACTATTATGTAATTCAATTAGCTGTCACTGCTTCGATTTACTCTAATTAGCCAGTAAAATGAAACTTTAATGTTCAGAGGAAATAATAATTACAAAATATAATTAAATTATGTTAATATTACGAAAAGTAATACATTACAATTCGCATAAAATTACTGTAATATAATTTTACATGTTTACAATCAGTAAAAAGTCTAAATTAGTGTATAATTAAAATATCTTAATAAACAAATACTGGGTAGGTAATAATCGAATTTAAAGTGGTTTTGGAGTATAGTGTTTTAGTGCATTTACGAACAAACACTTATTAATGCGTAGATCAGAGCGTTTTCAGAGATACGAGAGATACATATTTGAAACTTTGACTTGGAATAAGATAATGAAAACTTTATAATGTAATAATTAAATGAATACCAAACATAAATCAAGACGTAAGTAATACGTATAACATTATACATTGCATAAAATAAGTTGTATTAAACAAACCTATTATAGTAAAATATTATATGACTTTTTAATACCTAATACCCAAATAGAACATTCACCGTTACATTGTAACACCATGCACTGTAACAGTGTTTATTGGATTGTTATATACATTTAAGCTTCCTGGAACAATCAATCAAATTCTGTTTTTTATCATCAACATCCTTAACTATGTATTATTCCCGAAACGATTGTTTATTCTATTAATTATATTAATTTATTATGACCAGCTAACTTACGAATTACTCTTATGTAACAATTTATGATTTCCTAAAACTCCCATTTCCGCAAAGGCTCTCTAAGGAATGCCACATACAAATATAATGCTCACAGTATTGTTCGAAATATGATTGTCATAAATACAATTATTTTATACTTCAACATTCCCGACAATGACGAAGTGTAACGGCGTCCCAGTGCTTTACAAGGTAAGCGTTTTATTACCACCTAACGCGGCAGAATATCCTGTCACGATTGGCATTGTTCAGGACACTGATCGGCTTTGCTTTGACAGGTAATGCTTTGTTGCTTTTACAACAATTCTGACGGTGCTTAAAAGTATGTGTCGACATATGTGTCGTCAAATGTCCTAAACTTGTAAAGGATTTATTACATCTGGGACACTTATAATGATGCCCAACAGTATGAGAGAACGTATTTTTTTTAATGGCCTTTGTGAGTAGAGCCTTTTTTTACAGAGTGGACATTTACAAGGACTTTCAACAGTATGCGTAAACATGTAACGTTTTATAGTCACTGACTGTGTAAAGGTTTTATTAAATTTAAGACGCTTATGCGGACGTTCTTCTGGATGCGTCAACATGTGACGTTTTAAAGTCAACAATTGGGTAAAGCATTTATCATATATTGGAAACTTATATGGACGCTCCCATTATGGGAGAATACATGCTACTAAGATGCCCTATGCTAGTATAACCTTTTTTACAGACTGGACATTTATAAGGACGTTCATCAGTATGGATAAAAATGTGAAATTTAAAAGTAACAGACCGCGTAAACGATTTTGCATATCTTGGACACCTATGAAGACTGTAAACGTCAACATGTGAATTGATAATCTTCGTGATTGAGTAAACGATTTGTCACATTCTGGAAACCTATGAGGACACTCTCCTGTATGCTTCAACATATGACGGTTAAAACCCAAAGATTGTATAAAGTAGTTATCACATCTTAAACACTTATAAGGGCGGCACCTGTATGTGTCAACGCGTGTACCTTCAAATGAGTTGATTTAACACATCTTGGACACTTAAGAGGACGCTAACTGGTATGTGTTAACATGTGAAGCTTTAAATGTCCCGAGAGAGTAAAGGAATTATCACATCTTGGACACTTATGAGGACGCTAACCTTCATGTGTCAACATGTGGTGCTTTAAATGTCCTGGCTGAGTAAATGATTTATCATATCTTGGATACTTATGAGGACGCTCACCTGTATGTGTCAACGTGTGTCTCTTGAAATCTCATAAGAGAAAATAAGTTTTCTCATATGTTTCTTCAAATTTCCTAATCACACAAATGATTTAACTCATCTTGGACACTTATGAGGACGCTAACCTGTATGTGTCAACGTTGGGCATCTCACTAGCCTAACGGTTAGGGTCTTGGACTTCGGTCCAAGGGAACACGGGTTCAAATCCCGGAATGTACAAAAAAGTTAATGGGGTTTGGACCGCTTCCCCTAAAAGCGTTATGAATATCTCGTAATAAAAATTCCATTGCCGTTGAAATACAAAATAAAAACATGGAACACTTTAAATTTCCTGGCTGAGTAAATGATTTATCACATCTTGGACACTTATGAGGACGCTCACCTGTATGTGTCAACATGTGACTATGTAAATTTCCTGACAGAGTAAAGGGCTTATTACATCTTGGGCATTTATGAGGACTCTCACCAGTATGAGAAAATAAATGCACTCTTAAATTGCTTTGGTTAATACATCCTTTTTTACAGATTTGACACTTATGAGGACGCTTTCCTGTATGCATCAGCATATGCACTCTTAAATTACCTTTCGTAGTACAGCAGATATCAATTTTTGACAGATTGAGCACGTATGAGGACGCTCTCCTGTATGCGTCAACGTATGACTATTTAAATCTCCTGACTGAGTAAAGGATTTATCACATTTTGAACAATTATGACGACGCAAACCTGCATGTGTCAACATGTGACGCTTTAAGTGTCGTGAATGAGTGAAGGAATTATTACATCTTGGACACTTATGAGAACGCTCACCAGTATGTCTTAACCTGTGACTTTTCAAATTTCCTAAGTAGAAAAGGATTTCTCACACCTTGGACACTTATGAAGACGCTTTCCTGTACGCGTCAACACATGACGTTTTAAATCCGCTGATTGTATGAAGGATTTATCACATCTTGTACAACTATGAGGACGCTCTTTAGTATTTGTCGACATTGCGTCCTGAATGTGCGAGAGTTGTTAGGTATTTATTAAATTAACAATGGCGGTCACATAAGTTTATATAAATCTTCAACTTCTTAATTTCATCTAACTTTTTAGGAATAGGCAACAATACTATTCTAAGCTGAACTTAAAATTCATTTTCATTTTGCATTATGACAAATATGACTTTTAATTACTGGCCTTAAAAAGGACACCTATTTATTTATAAAATATGCTCGCCATCAACTTCACCTTATCTGAAACAAAAGACAAAAAATACTCCGTAGTATTTTGTAACGCTATCAATAATCTGTAGTTTCTAATCAAATTAAATATTTAATTGTATCTTTTTGTTGATTGTTTTTAATTTCGATTGTATTGTCTATAGAAATGTTAGTTAGGAACCGATTCTGACTATTTAGACGAGTATTTTATCGATAAAGTGTTATACGAGGAATATTTGTTACATTTATTGTTTTCTTCATTTATACCGTTTTCTTAGATTTATATAAGCCGTTTGAAGACGGTGGTCATTACAACTGTAATGTAAATACATTTAATTAATAAAAATATTTGCTCTAACAAAAATTTATGAGATTTAAACACAAATTATACGATACCTTATTTATTGCAAGACACTACAATATATAATATATAATACAGTTTTGACTATCATAATATTATAGTTTATAATTTTTGTTTAACTGTTTTGAACTGTACTAATAATTTTGTGAGTAAGGTAGCATCTACAGCTGACTTTAATATAAGGTAGTAGTGGTGAAACCAGAAAGAGGCATACTATTCGGCGCTTTTTTCCCATGTTATTCTTATGGGGATCAGTTTTTGCACCGACGCCCGATCCTACCCTACACAAATTTTCTTTTTGGCCCCTGCCTTATTTTCCCCCATTTAAAATTTGCATTAATTTTAATACATCCTTTGCAGAAATCCACGAGTTCAAAAATAACTCCACACTAAATAAACAACACATGTAAACAACTTAGAAGTTATTGTGTAGTAGTGGTGAAATGATGGTTTAACATCACTTCCGGCGCTTTTTCCCCATGTTATTCTTATGGGGAGCCGTTTTTGCACCGACGCCAGCTCCCGCCTATAGAGCTCCCGCGCGTTGGCCTGTACTAATGTCCAACCCTTGCCTATATTAAATATATTGTCCCCATCCCCATCCCTCCTCTATATTTTTTTAAATTAATTTTCAAATTCAGGCTAAAAAACTATCTTTGGTGTTTACTGTCCGATTTGTCTGCAATTTGGATATGTTATTGTCCTAGGCAAGTGTTTTAATAAATTTCAATTACATTTCCCAAATTCACTATTACGGTCAAAAATATTTTTGAAAAATACTGCCAATTGCCAACTTCTTTATTTACTGTCCGATTTGTCTTCAATTTGGATATGTTATTTTCCTAGGCAAGTGTTTTAATAAATTCCACGTACATATCCCAAATTCACTATTACGGTCAAATTAAAAAATATTTTTTGAAAAATACTGCCAATTGCCACCTTCTTTATTAACTGTCTGATTTGTCTGCAATTTGGATATGTTATTGTCCTAGGCAAGTGTTTTAATAAATTTCACTTACATTTCCCAAATTCACTATAACGGTCAAATTAAAAAATATTTTTTGAAAAATACTGCCAATTGCCACCTTCTTTATTAACTGTCTGATTTGTCTTCAATTTGGATATGTTATTGTCCTAGGCAAGTTGTTTAATAAATTCCACTTACATATCCCAAATTCACTATAACGGTCAAATTAAAAATTATTTTTGAAAAATACTGCCAATTGCCAACTTCTTTATTAAATGTCCGATTTGTCTGCAATTTGGATGTGTTATTGTCATAGGCAAGTGTTTTAATAAATTTCACTTACATATCCCAAATTCACTATTACGGTCAAATTAAAAAATATTTTTGAAAAATACTGCCAATTGCCAACTTCTTTATTTACTGTCTGATTTATTTAAAATTTGGATATGCTATTGACCTAGGCAAGTGTTTTAATCAATTTCACTTACATATCCCAAATTCACTATTACGGTCAAATTAAAAAATATTTTTGAAAAATACTGCCAATTGCCAACTTCTTTATTTACTGTCTGATTTATTTAAAATTTGGATATGCTATTGACCTAGGCAAGTGTTTTAATAAATTCCACTTACATATCCCAAATTCACTATTACGGTCAAATTAAAAAATATTTTTGAAAAATACTGCCAATTGCCAACTTCTTTATTTACTGTCCCATTTGTTTAAAACTTGGATATGTTATTGTCGTAGGCAATTGTTTTAATAAATTACACCTACATTTCCCAAATTCACTATTACAGTCAAATTAAAAAATATTTTTGAAAAATACTGCCAATTGCCAACTTCTTTATTTACTGTCCGATTTGTTTAAAATTTGGATATGTTATTGTTGTAGGCTAGTGTATATACACCATCCACATTTTACAAATATTGCGGTTAAATTTTTAAAAATTTGGATAAATACTGCCAATTGGCAACTTCTTTATGGTCTGATTTGTTTAAAATTTATATCATTATTCTAGGCTAGTGTATATGTACCATCCACATTTGACAAATTAACTATAATGGTCAAATTTAAAAAATATACTAACAATTTCAAACTTCTTTATTTATGGATATGTTATAGCTCTTATATAGGTAACAAGACCACACTACCACACGTTCCACTACCCATTTGTCTTTTTGTTTGTTTATTTTGCTGTAATCCCAAAACTGACTGTTTATTGTCCGATTTGCCTACACTTTGGATATTGTCCTAAGCATTTATTGTCTGATTTATTTTTGGATATGTTATAGCCCCCAACTATATCTAAAATTACAATATTATTTCCACCTATAATACTGTTGTTTGTTTTGCCGCAACCTAAAAACTAACATTGGTATTTGTGTTTTTACAAAACTATATTTTGTAAATTACTACCAATAACTCCTTTATTTACTTTTCGACTTGTTATATCCCCCTATATCTAAATTTACCGTATATTTTGTCCCTTTAGTGCTGTTTTGTCGTAACCAAACTTTGGATGCAATATATTACTGGCCATTACATAAGTAAATACCCCATTTCCAAAAAAAATTGGTTGGATTAAAAAAAATAAATGCAAGCTTATTATATTTGCCACAAGCTTATTATATACATCCAGCTGTTATATTTGCCACATTTCCAATATTGTTGTGACCCTCTCAACTACCTCTCATTGTAATATAATAAGTAATCCACAAATATTTATGGAACTGCCTAAACTTTGGATATGTTTTAAGCCAATGCAAAAATAAATTTTTAAAACCCAAAACAACTAAACACAAAACACTAATCTTTCTTTGTGCTTGTTTGGAGTAGTCTTTATTTTATCCAACTTAATTTTAATTTTGTAGTTAAAATCAAACTTCCCACATTCTAGCCCCCTTTCCAGCCAGTGACATAAAGGTTACGAATATTTTCAAACAATATATCTTTTTCTACCCCTATGTTGGACTTGTTTAATAGCGCACCATATTCCAAATCCTCCAGTCTACTACATTCTTTAAATTTAACATTGCCTTTAATATCTTGCATCTCTATGTCTTCTTGTCCATTGTTACGGAAACTTTCTATTTTTGGAATTGCCATAAAATGTTGCGGTTCCGTTAGTGTTAAAGCTTGCAAGTGGCTCGTTGGTAGGTAGATAAATAATGTCCAAATCACCACTGCACGGCAACACGCCTTCCCTATTCTTATTTATCTCTATAAATACAGTTTTACAGACACCTTTAACATAGTATACACCCCTCCATCCTTTTCTGCCAACACTCCCACAAACTTGTTTACTACAAACGCATACACATAATGCTCGCAGGAAGTAATCTTTTAATTTATCCTCTCTTTCCCTTATTTCTTTAGCCAACTGTACATTCCTCTGCAACAGTATTTTCCACATATTCCAATGTCTTCTAATTCCAGTTTCCTCTCTAAGAAAGGCTTGGAAAGTGGCTCTATTTCTTTAATAGTGTATGGGTACAGTTTATTGGTCCGGCTTCTTAAAACGTAGGGAGTAAGGTTAGGACTTTCCACTAAGAGGTATAGTGGAGAAAGGTGTATTTGATGTGCCCCCAGATTTGATGTAACACTTATGCTTTACACATACGGCATCCTCCTCTATTACCTCTACATAGTTGGTAAACAGTTAAAGCTAAATGCAGATAGAGCATACTTTATTAACTTTTCCCTTTGTGTACTATCTTTTGGCAGTTTTAGTTGTACTCCAGTTATCTTCCCCCAACATGCATCGTTAAACACTAAACAACAACTGTTTTGTAATTGGCAACTTTCACCCACATGCAGAGGTACAGCATAGAATGGAGCATTTTGAAAGTACCGTTTGTTGTCTTCTATTAGACAAACCCTTTACCAAAACCTCCACAATAGATTGTTGCCTCTAACCTTGTCATTCTCTCTAGCTAGTTTAGACGAGAACGTTTCTTTTAGGTTTACAAAGTTTATTATATGGTTTCCTATACTTTTAATTACTCCAGGGCTTGTAATCTGGCATATAAATTTATTATATATTTTTACCCTGCTATTTACATTAAACCATGTTAAACAGTCTTTACTAACATTATCTACAATAACATTATGGGGGTCCATTCGCCCCCCTGGTAGCAAAGTTTTCTGTAAGATATTGGCACATTTCCTCTTTATTAAATATTCCAACCAAATCTAGTGTTATATCGAAATCCATAAGATAGTACATTTCTTTTTCTAGATCTTGCAGTATCTTTGGAAGGTCTTCCAACAAATCCTTAATTTTAACATTTGCAAGCTCTATTTTATAGGGAATTGCTATAGGATCATCATACTTTTGTTTAATTTGGTCAATATCTTTCTTTATTATTTGTAACACACCCTCGCTTTGGGAGAATGGTAGTTTGGCCACAACACCATGTCGAGCTAAAGAGAACTTTTTAAATATTCCTCATAAGTAGCTATTAAACGAGCCACATATTTCCTTCTTAACTTTAAATTTATTCCGAACGTCCCCATCACAATCCGTAACATTGGTTATCTTAACTAACATTATGTTATCACAAAACGCATCCGTTATAGATGTTAAGTTATTTAATTTTGGTTCACCCTCGCAATAGTTTATATTACCTATGTCTGTAAGAAGGTTATTATTACGTAGATTTTCTAATAAAAACCATATACCGAATCTTTCGTTAGTAGGTTTAATACAATTCCCCAATAAATGGCTAACAGAGTACATTTCTTTTATACAAAAGTAGCGGAAACATGTAAACAGGACAGATATATAGGCATATAGAGGTTGTAAATATATATTGTATATAAACACAGGCGAGCGGTAAGTGTAACATGTAAGTGGACACCCACATGCAAATATGGAATACCCACTATTAATATAATTCCAAATTCGACTAAATAAGTTTATAGTCTCAATATAATTAACATATTAACTAACGGCGCCATCCCGCATTAGTACCCAAATTGTCGAAATTCTATAATTCTATTCTTAGTCCTTGTATTAGGTTTTGTACTATTAAACCCAACACCCCGTGCAGTAGAGTAATATATGTATTTAATACAGATACGCACATTCTACAAGACCCATACATCTGTTGTATAAGCAGCAGAATAGACGTCTCACCCATTGTGTTGTTGTAAAGTAAAACATAAATGTAAATTGTGCTGGATACAACCGGCCAGATATTAGACAGGAAATGTGTTGGAAGTGTATTGCCAAATAGTAAGACAAACACCACATAGTGCAGCACGTAATCAATCCATTACTATTTAGACAAAGGTCAGTATTGGTACAACATCCGATATATTAGCCAAACCCACAATCAAACTTGGAAAACAAACAGTAAAAGATAAATATTATAGTAACAGAAATAGTAAGAGTATAAGGACATAGTAATATTTAAAGTTTATAAAACAACACAAATGCAGAGACACAATAACACACTCCAACACATTTGGACACAGGCACAGATACTGGTTTACATCCATTTAACACAACTTTACACGTTCTGTCAACCGACACAAAAATAGTTTGTAAATTGTGTAAGAAATATATGTAATATAAACAAATTTAACACAATCATAACATTGTCCACAATGTTATGATTGTGTTAAATTTGTTTATATTACATATATTTCTTACACAATTTACAAACTATTTTTGTGTCGGTTGACAGAACGTGTAAAGTTGTGTTAAATGGATGTAAACCAGTATCTGTGCCTGTGTCCAAATGTGTTGGAGTGTGTTATTGTGTCTCTGCATTTGTGTTGTTTTATAAACTTTAAATATTACTATGTCCTTATACTCTTACTATTTCTGTTACTATAATATTTATCTTTTACTGTTTGTTTTCCAAGTTTGATTGTGGGTTTGGCTAATATATCGGATGTTGTACCAATACTGACCTTTGTCTAAATAGTAATGGATTGATTACGTGCTGCACTATGTGGTGTTTGTCTTACTATTTGGCAATACACTTCCAACACATTTCCTGTCTAATATCTGGCCGGTTGTATCCAGCACAATTTACATTTATGTTTTACTTTACAACAACACAATGGGTGAGACGTCTATTCTGCTGCTTATACAACAGATGTATGGGTCTTGTAGAATGTGCGTATCTGTATTAAATACATATATTACTCTACTGCACGGGGTGTTGGGTTTAATAGTACAAAACCTAATACAAGGACTAAGAATAGAATTATAGAATTTCGACAATTTGGGTACTAATGCGGGATGGCGCCGTTAGTTAATATGTTAATTATATTGAGACTATAAACTTATTTAGTCGAATTTGGAATTATATTAATAGTGGGTATTCCATATTTGCATGTGGGTGTCCACTTACATGTTACACTTACCGCTCGCCTGTGTTTATATACAATATATATTTACAACCTCTATATGCCTATATATCTGTCCTGTTTACATGTTTCCGCTACTTTTGTATAAAAGAAATGTACTCTGTTAGCCATTTATTGGGGAATTGTATTAAACCTACTAACGAAAGATTCGGTATGTGGTTTTTATTAGAAAATCTACGTAATAATAACCTTCTTACAGACATAGGTAATATAAACTATTGCGAGGGTGAACCAAAATTAAATAACTTAACATCTATAACGGATGCGTTTTGTGATAACATAATGTTAGTTAAGATAACCAATGTTACGGATTGTGATGGGGACGTTCGGAATAAATTTAAAGTTAAGAAGGAAATATGTGGCTCGTTTAATAGCTACTTATGAGGAATATTTAAAAAGTTCTCTTTAGCTCGACATGGTGTTGTGGCCAAACTACCATTCTCCCAAAGCGAGGGTGTGTTACAAATAATAAAGAAAGATATTGACCAAATTAAACAAAAGTATGATGATCCTATAGCAATTCCCTATAAAATAGAGCTTGCAAATGTTAAAATTAAGGATTTGTTGGAAGACCTTCCAAAGATACTGCAAGATCTAGAAAAAGAAATGTACTATCTTATGGATTTCGATATAACACTAGATTTGGTTGGAATATTTAATAAAGAGGAAATGTGCCAATATCTTACAGAAAACTTTGCTACCAGGGGGGCGAATGGACCCCCATAATGTTATTGTAGATAATGTTAGTAAAGACTGTTTAACATGGTTTAATGTAAATAGCAGGGTAAAAATATATAATAAATTTATATGCCAGATTACAAGCCCTGGAGTAATTAAAAGTATAGGAAACCATATAATAAACTTTGTAAACCTAAAAGAAACGTTCTCGTCTAAACTAGCTAGAGAGAATGACAAGGTTAGAGGCAACAATCTATTGTGGAGGTTTTGGTAAAGGGTTTGTCTAATAGAAGACAACAAACGGTACTTTCAAAATGCTCCATTCTATGCTGTACCTCTGCATGTGGGTGAAAGTTGCCAATTACAAAACAGTTGTTGTTTAGTGTTTAACGATGCATGTTGGGGGAAGATAACTGGAGTACAAATAAAACTGCCAAAAGATAGTACACAAAGGGAAAAGTTAATAAAGTATGCTCTATCTGCATTTAGCTTTAACTGTTTACCAACTATGTAGAGGTAATAGAGGAGGATGCCGTATGTGTAAAGCATAAGTGTTACATCAAATCTGGGGGCACATCAAATACACCTTTCTCCACTATACCTCTTAGTGGAAAGTCCTAACCTTACTCCCTACGTTTTAAGAAGCCGGACCAATAAACTGTACCCATACACTATTAAAGAAATAGAGCCACTTTCCAAGCCTTTCTTAGAGAGGAAACTGGAATTAGAAGACATTGGAATATGTGGAAAATACTGTTGCAGAGGAATGTACAGTTGGCTAAAGAAATAAGGGAAAGAGAGGATAAATTAAAAGATTACTTCCTGCGAGCATTATGTGTATGCGTTTGTAGTAAACAAGTTTGTGGGAGTGTTGGCAGAAAAGGATGGAGGGGTGTATACTATGTTAAAGGTGTCTGTAAAACTGTATTTATAGAGATAAATAAGAATAGGGAAGGCGTGTTGCCGTGCAGTGGTGATTTGGACATTATTTATCTACCTACCAACGAGCCACTTGCAAGCTTTAACACTAACGGAACCGCAACATTTTATGGCAATTCCAAAAATAGAAAGTTTCCGTAACAATGGACAAGAAGACATAGAGATGCAAGATATTAAAGGCAATGTTAAATTTAAAGAATGTAGTAGACTGGAGGATTTGGAATATGGTGCGCTATTAAACAAGTCCAACATAGGGGTAGAAAAAGATATATTGTTTGAAAATATTCGTAACCTTTATGTCACTGGCTGGAAAGGGGGCTAGAATGTGGGAAGTTTGATTTTAACTACAAAATTAAAATTAAGTTGGATAAAATAAAGACTACTCCAAACAAGCACAAAGAAAGATTAGTGTTTTGTGTTTAGTTGTTTTGGGTTTTAAAAATTTATTTTTGCATTGGCTTAAAACATATCCAAAGTTTAGGCAGTTCCATAAATATTTGTGGATTACTTATTATATTACAATGAGAGGTAGTTGAGAGGGTCACAACAATATTGGAAATGTGGCAAATATAACAGCTGGATGTATATAATAAGCTTGTGGCAAATATAATAAGCTTGCATTTATTTTTTTTAATCCAACCAATTTTTTTTGGAAATGGGGTATTTACTTATGTAATGGCCAGTAATATATTGCATCCAAAGTTTGGTTACGACAAAACAGCACTAAAGGGACAAAATATACGGTAAATTTAGATATAGGGGGATATAACAAGTCGAAAAGTAAATAAAGGAGTTATTGGTAGTAATTTACAAAATATAGTTTTGTAAAAACACAAATACCAATGTTAGTTTTTAGGTTGCGGCAAAACAAACAACAGTATTATAGGTGGAAATAATATTGTAATTTTAGATATAGTTGGGGGCTATAACATATCCAAAAATAAATCAGACAATAAATGCTTAGGACAATATCCAAAGTGTAGGCAAATCGGACAATAAACAGTCAGTTTTGGGATTACAGCAAAATAAACAAACAAAAAGACAAATGGGTAGTGGAACGTGTGGTAGTGTGGTCTTGTTACCTATATAAGAGCTATAACATATCCATAAATAAAGAAGTTTGAAATTGTTAGTATATTTTTTAAATTTGACCATTATAGTTAATTTGTCAAATGTGGATGGTACATATACACTAGCCTAGAATAATGATATAAATTTTAAACAAATCAGACCATAAAGAAGTTGCCAATTGGCAGTATTTATCCAAATTTTTAAAAATTTAACCGCAATATTTGTAAAATGTGGATGGTGTATATACACTAGCCTACAACAATAACATATCCAAATTTTAAACAAATCGGACAGTAAATAAAGAAGTTGGCAATTGGCAGTATTTTTCAAAAATATTTTTTAATTTGACTGTAATAGTGAATTTGGGAAATGTAGGTGTAATTTATTAAAACAATTGCCTACGACAATAACATATCCAAGTTTTAAACAAATGGGACAGTAAATAAAGAAGTTGGCAATTGGCAGTATTTTTCAAAAATATTTTTTAATTTGACCGTAATAGTGAATTTGGGATATGTAAGTGGAATTTATTAAAACACTTGCCTAGGTCAATAGCATATCCAAATTTTAAATAAATCAGACAGTAAATAAAGAAGTTGGCAATTGGCAGTATTTTTCAAAAATATTTTTTAATTTGACCGTAATAGTGAATTTGGGATATGTAAGTGAAATTGATTAAAACACTTGCCTAGGTCAATAGCATATCCAAATTTTAAATAAATCAGACAGTAAATAAAGAAGTTGGCAATTGGCAGTATTTTTCAAAAATATTTTTTAATTTGACCGTAATAGTGAATTTGGGATATGTAAGTGAAATTTATTAAAACACTTGCCTATGACAATAACACATCCAAATTGCAGACAAATCGGACATTTAATAAAGAAGTTGGCAATTGGCAGTATTTTTCAAAAATAATTTTTAATTTGACCGTTATAGTGAATTTGGGATATGTAAGTGGAATTTATTAAACAACTTGCCTAGGACAATAACATATCCAAATTGAAGACAAATCAGACAGTTAATAAAGAAGGTGGCAATTGGCAGTATTTTTCAAAAAATATTTTTTAATTTGACCGTTATAGTGAATTTGGGAAATGTAAGTGAAATTTATTAAAACACTTGCCTAGGACAATAACATATCCAAATTGCAGACAAATCAGACAGTTAATAAAGAAGGTGGCAATTGGCAGTATTTTTCAAAAAATATTTTTTAATTTGACCGTAATAGTGAATTTGGGATATGTACGTGGAATTTATTAAAACACTTGCCTAGGAAAATAACATATCCAAATTGAAGACAAATCGGACAGTAAATAAAGAAGTTGGCAATTGGCAGTATTTTTCAAAAATATTTTTGACCGTAATAGTGAATTTGGGAAATGTAATTGAAATTTATTAAAACACTTGCCTAGGACAATAACATATCCAAATTGCAGACAAATCGGACAGTAAACACCAAAGATAGTTTTTTAGCCTGAATTTGAAAATTAATTTTAAAAAATATAGAGGAGGGATGGGGATGGGGACAATATATTTAATATAGGCAAGGGTTGGACATTAGTACAGGCCAACGCGCGGGAGCTCTATAGGCGGGAGCTGGCGTCGGTGCAAAAACGGCTCCCCATAAGAATAACATGGGGAAAAAGCGCCGGAAGTGATGTTAAACCATCATTTCACCACTACTACACAATAACTTCTAAGTTGTTTACATGTGTTGTTTATTTAGTGTGGAGTTATTTTTGAACTCGTGGATTTCTGCAAAGGATGTATTAAAATTAATGCAAATTTTAAATGGGGGAAAATAAGGCAGGGGCCAAAAAGAAAATTTGTGTAGGGTAGGATCGGGCGTCGGTGCAAAAACTGATCCCCATAAGAATAACATGGGAAAAAAGCGCCGAATAGTATGCCTCTTTCTGGTTTCACCACTACTTAAGGGATCCCATTTACTTGCTTAAACAGTGGCTAACAAACCTTCAAATATCCTTATATTTAAATCGTAAACATTTATTATTCAGACAGTTCGGCTGAGACATTTGATTAATATCGTATCTTTCGAACATTGTAAACCATTGCATTGCAGATATTGTTAGATATCGCACTCATTGAAGCGTGGCAACAAATCCTATAATAGGTTAAAACAATGTGTATATTAACATTTGTTTGTTATTGGCCTTTTAAACCGTTATAAAAGGGCCGTTCAGTGTTGAAAAACGTCAATTTTAGTGGCATAAATTAAAAAAATACACGCATAATTAGTTTTTAATTGGAATCTTGTGTTTTAGGACATGGTAGTAGGCTATTAAGATCCTGGTGGTATCTAAGTTGAGGTAAAATATTGAATAAAACACCACGTATAAAAAATTGCGTAAATGAATAATAAAAATAAAGTCACATAATCGATTACAACGATTCAAATATAAATATATTTCCAATTAAAATGCTGTTTTATAATTAGTAGTTTGATTTGACTAACGTCATCTGCTAATGGCGAAAACCAGGTGGGCTAACATCCTACTTTATATATTTTGTAAAAGAAATTAAATGACGATAAAAGCATTTAGATTCAATAAAGTATATTAGTGACGACATAGAAACTGATCCATTACGTGATTCATGTTTAATTAGGTACCCAGCTCCGAATTTTTTAGGTTAGCAGTTGAGTTATGGGGCAGGTCAAAAATACGATAAATGGTAATTTCGGTAGGCCTTTTATGAGGGTTGAAAGAATTAGAAATTCCAACAGTCTTAAATGGCAGATTATATACTCAGTTTTGATAGCTTTCAAATGGTTGTTTTATTGCCAGTTTCACAGAATATTTCAAAAGTCTTGCAGCATTACAAATTTCGGTCCCCTTACGTTTATCGACTATGCCTACGTTGTTAACTATGATCAGGGACTAACTTAGTACAAACATCTTTAAATTATAACAACCCTTGAAAGATATAAATAACTTTCCTAGCTAACATAAATATAATTTGTGAAAGAAACTTTTAAAAAATAACCGCCACGGCTTTAGAATGCAAATGTTTAACAGCGTTACCTAAAGTATTACTAATAGTCCTCCTTATGTGCATTATATACATATTAAAACTTGCAGGTCCAAGGGGA
Organism: Allygus modestus; assembly: GCA_963675035.1. Taxonomy (NCBI): domain Eukaryota; kingdom Metazoa; phylum Arthropoda; class Insecta; order Hemiptera; family Cicadellidae; genus Allygus; species Allygus modestus. The sequence continues at coordinate 489,035,872 of OY776111.1, read as the reverse complement.
AACCCCTTAAAGGATTTTTTAACGTTTTCTAAATTTGTACACATTAGCATCATAACGAACATTTATATATATACATATAGCATAATTATATATAATTAATATAATTATATATATAGCTTACTTTAGGGTAGGTGTTCTTCACAAGCAGATGGATTTTTAATATTAAAAAAAGGCTTCTGATTAAATATATTGACTTGCAAAACAAACATATTAGTTTTACTACCATCCTTTACCTTGGATTTTCAAGACAACATACGAGCATGACCTCTTACATAACATAACCTCAAATATTGAGCAGTTTAAAAGCCAGCTTTTCCTAACAACTATTAGTACTAGTTTAAGACAGATTACTCATAACAATGATTCATATATACCTATCATTAATATAAAGTATAGTTCACTTTGCTGCTCACAGTAGTTAATTATGTCTGCTACCTTTCAAAAATTATCATACAGGGAGACTCATGGGAAACGGTCGTTTATCAAATAAGCAGTACAAATATTATTATTTTATTGTTACAGAATTAAAGGTAAATATATAATATTTGATAAAATAAGTAATTTTTTGAATTATGTCACGCAAACAGTGGTCATCCACTAGAATACAGGTTTCCAGTCTGCTCGGAAAATCATCCGTAACTCGGGTCATAAGGTATTGTTCGATTGCGTTAATCTCGTCTGTAATAGCAAATTTCAATTCTATTTAAGAACGAGAGGCATAAACACTTGTGAGCATAAACATGTACCTTCAAAAATCCCTTCAGGAAGTAGTCACAGCAGGACAAATTCGGTGACCTTATCGTTAAGGAGGAAATGAGCTTCATCACTCATTAACAATATTAAATATGGATGGCTCATAACCAAACAATACTTGCATGCCCACTGCAAAGTCTAATCTTTTTGCATGGTCTGTCACTTTAAGTTGCTGGACCACCTATATTTTATAGGGATGGAACTTCCGATCCAATCATAACATTTCCCTCACAGAATCACGGCTCATGTTTAGCTCTTGTGCGTTTTTGTGCGCTCTAACTCTGGCAATGTTTTCAGGCGTCCTCATAGTTCTAGCAGAGCCTGTTGGCTTCTTTTTGCAAATTTTTCCTATTGTTTGGAACGCTTCAACCCACCTTAACAACGTATTTCGGCTTGGAACTACTCCATTTCGTTCAATATTGAAGTGCCGGGAAAATTATCGCTGTATTGCAATAACAGATTTACCATTTTTTTAAACGTGTCACATGCACACACACGATGCTGTACTGTCCACTGATTAAACGAAACTAAAATGGTAGGCCACACTCAAGTCAATGACATAACCTCAACCTCCCTACCATGTGTATCAACAATGCTGATCCAAATTCGTCCGTTTCCCGTGAGTTACCCTGCTACCTACTCTTCACCATTTTGAAAGGATAGACCTATGGACTAAAATACTAAAACTGTAGAGAGTCATGAAACTTATACAGTACGTGAGTAAAAGTGTCACCTAGAGCTGATAAGTAGAATACACGCTTGACAGGCCGACGAAAGTAATTAAAAGGGGATCTAGGTGAAAGAGGCCGCAACAAACATAGCTACGGACATTCACGACAACATATTTACTAAACATAATTATAAATCTTACCATTAGCAACAACATGTATTACTATGAAGTTACTCAATTTAAGAATTAAAATGCTCAAATAAATATGAAGCCAAGAAATCTTACCTTAATACAGCGTTAAAAAAATAGGGATTGATTCGAATGGTTAGTTGGTTGAATTTGTCGATGATTTAACATTGATTAGCGTTTTGATGGGCAATGATTATAACACCGACATAGTCTGGTGGGGATAATGTTGTACCTTTGGCAAAGCCTATAGGTCTAACTATTGCTGACATTTACTGTTCTATGTTATAGGAAAACACATTAGTTTTAGACTGATTATTTCATGAAATAGAACAAAGTTAAGAGTTTTGCTTACATACCTATTTAACATTAGAACATATTAAAATACAAATATTATTAAAAAGGTAGACAAATAAATAAATTACAGAATTTTACATTGTTTTTAATATTACCATATTAGCAGTAGAATATAACCTCAACTGTTTACAGTAGGCCTACGTAATACGTACAACATAACTTGTTCAAACAAGGTTCTTTGGCGATACTTTATGCTATATATTTATCTATTTACCTTTCATTTTGAACTTAATATAAAATACGAATTATTTTCATCTTTTATTATTAAAAATACCTATTATAGATTACCATTAAAATTCATCATTGTTAAAGATCACGAAACACTATTTTATTTTAATACATTACCTATTGTTTCTCGTGTCCAAGTTCCGGTATAGTTAAGGAAAAGTTTAATAAAACACTAGCTATTAAAAATTTGTAGGTTACTTTTATTTATGAGTGTAATTTTAGTTTATGTTAAATAAGATTACACAACATCCAGTATGCGTCAACATATGACGTTTTAAATCCGATGATTGAAGGATTTATCACACTGATGTGGGCGCGCACCAGTATGTGTAAACATATGATGTATTAAAGTCACTAACTGTGTAAAGGGTTTCTCACATCTTGGGCATTTATAAGGACACTCTCCTGTATGTGTCTACATGTGACTCTTCAAATTTTCTAACGTTTTAAACCCGATGATTGTATAAAGGATTCATCACATCCTGGACACTTATGTGGGCGCTCACCTGTATGTGTAAACATGTGAAGTCTTAAAGTCGGTAATTGTGTAAAGGGTTTATCACACCTTGGACATTTATAGGGACGCTCACCTGTATGTATCAACATGTGACTTCAAATTTCCTAACCGTGAAAAAGATTTCTCACACCTTGGACACTTATGATGACGCTCACCCGTGTGTGTCAACATATGACGTTTTAAACTCGATAGTGTGAAGGATTTTTCACACCTTGGACACTTATGAGGACACTCTCCTGTATGCGTCAACGGATGACCTTTTAAACTCGATGATTGTATAAAGGATTCATCACATCTTGGACACTTATGTGGGCGCTCACCCGTATGTGTAAACATGAGAAGTTTTAAAGTCGTTAACTGTGTAAAGGGTTTATCACACCTTGGACATTTATATCCTCCATTTATTTATTAGTTATAAGTTTGCATTTGGCAAAAAACCCGGTTTTTTCGACATCCCCATGTATAAGTAACGTGTAATCACCTATTCAGAGCAAACTACTGAACGCAGAGAGGCCAGGTTGGTGTCAAAATAGTTTCCTTAGGACCAGGATGATGAAAATAAAACGATATCTTACATTTATTTCTTTATTGGTAAACATCTTAATTGCCATAATTAAATTGTGGTTAAGACTAAATTAATTTGACAGAGTATATAATGCTAATAATAACTGATAGAATTTTGATTATTTAATTCCTTGAATCTTAGAAAATAATCTTCATCGAATCTTGAAGCCACAACATCTTGATTTTAAATTTATATTATATTTTCATTTAATTATCTTCATTTTGTAGGGACATTTAACGAAAAGGTATTACTTTAATTTTATTTTTATTTTTAATTGTCTTATGTTATTTAAAGATTTTATTTATAATGTTACCCTCAGGCTTCGCCACACGAATTATTTATAAAAACTATGATAGTTTTGTGTGCTGCATTCTGTGGTTAGCCTGCGGAACTACTACGTGAATAATAGTAGTCAATGTATTTTGAAAAGACTGGCTTTTCGTGCAAAGCTCGGTCTCCCGGGTGCTTTAACAAATGTTACTAACTTCTTAAACATAACATTGTACTGTGTTCGAGAGCAAAGCCACGAGGGGGCTACTATTATTCAAATAATATTTTGTCAGATGTTTGAAAGGGCATTACTCCATTTTAGGTAGGGTTTTGAATGAGTAGTAAAAATGAAACCTTTAACTTGCTTTGCGGATTTGACTCAGATTACCCTCCAAAATAACTGAGAAATCAAATAAAATATCATTGTAATTATCTTATCATATAAAAAATGGGTACTTTATACTGGGTTTGACAAAAAATTTTCCAAGAATGGATATGATTAGTTATGCAAAAATAAGAACACTAACACAGATGATTAAAAACAGTATATTTTGACTTGTAATTTTCTGTCTACCTTTTTAAAGCGGCAGAAATTAACAGCCAGAAATCAACCTTATTACAATCATACTACTTTTATAAGCTTCACAATAATACCAGATATTAGTGAGGAAAAATGTATTACTAATGCCAACAAATTGAATAAACTGTTAATGAACACTGAATATGGTTTGGCCTATAAGAGACATGTTCAGCGCAATTTAATTATAACTAGAGACCGCCAATAGTCGAAATTCGGCTATTATCCAGAACAAAAAGCTGCACAGTTCAATAAACAACCATTCCATTAAATCTGTCCTCCTCCTTGACAACCGCCCCCCCCCCCCCGATAAATGGTATTTATAGACAACATATGTCGCACGACGCGCGCGCGCGCTACGAGTCACACTTACTCAGCAGACAGACAGAAACCACCTCTTCTTAATAATGTTATAGATAGTTACGATTATGTTATAATATTATAATTAATAAAGTACTCAAATGGAATTTTCATTTTAGGCAGCCAAATTAATTTAAATATAAATGAAATAAACGAATTCTTTGAGTATATGGGTTTACAATGTGATATTGACGATAGCCTGGTTGATTTTTATTGTATGAACAAACGTCCCAAAATATACAGTATACTCGCTTTGCCCGATCTTCTGCACTTGCACCGCACTGATAAATTTGTTTGTGACTTTTTTTAAGTTAAGGATAAAAATAAATGTTGCGCACTCGTCCTTCTTGATTATTCTCATACTTTTGTTTCAATATGTCATAAACTGCTTATAATAAAACGTAAAAAACTTCGTTTTTTATGATACATTTCTAGACTCAAGCATATCGTACTTGAATGATCGATCACAAGTAACTGAAATGGGAAATGAAGTGTCGAATTCCCTCCAAAAAGGAAGAGAGGTTCCACAATGAAGCTGCCTTGGATCAATTTTATTTAACCTGTACCCAGCTGACATAATAAATGCAGTCAATTACATTTCCATTCATCTTTATATTATGCCTATGATTGCCAACTGCTGTATTCTTACGATAAGAACTCAATATGTTAAGAATGTAATGCATTTAATAAACAAAGATGTTGACTCATTGGCTAAGTGGTCTGAAGCTGAACATAAATAATGTTCTGTTTTGCATATTGCGCCTCCTGAAATGATTAGTTCAGTTAAAAAGTGAGTTTGCGCAGTGAACTGAAATAAATTGAATTGGAACTTTGAACTTAAATTATGTAAGCGAAGTATAGTTTATATCAGATGCCTTCATTTTAGCCTTCGCATTTGATCATCAACGTAACACTCCTCCCTCCTATTTGCGTTACGTCCAAAATTGTAATTATGTCTTTAATAATTTGTCTCACATACAAATCACACTTTAGGAAGTATAATGTCTCTCATCGTTGTTTACAAACAGTTGTTGATTCAGCTTTATATCAAAACTACAAAACTGCCTAAATCGAAAACAACACTAAGCAACTACAATTCAAGCAATGAACTGTTATAGTGCCTACCCTGTCGCAACTTCAATTTACTAACACTTGAATGCAGTATTATATTAATACTGTTACTTGTTACATGCAAATCTCAATCCAAAGGTATAATATTAAATTATAATAGTTGTTTTTTTTGTTTACAGAGCAAATAATAATCAGTTGCGAACTAATAACTGAGGTCCACAAAATCACCGTGGGGCGAACGGCACGGCAGGTTTAGGTATTGCGTAAGCTAATTTAACTGACAGTAATCACATATCACGGGAGACAGAAACAAATAAAATTCACTAATTAAAAACAACGAAGTTAAAGCATAATTTTAAATTTCAATACCGTCTATAGTAAAATGATAAATTAGAAACAAGAAAACAGATTCTCTATACAGTCTTTCTTATACTAATATATAATATTAATAATTTTGTTTTTACAGTAATCAACTGAGTAGCAGTTTTGAAACATATTTCAATTCGAAATGAGACGTTGCCAGCCAACTCGGGCGGCCAAGTAGACGGACAGAAAGTGGCGGGGCATAACATGTGTTACTTTTGATGGAAAACGAAGTTTTGCATCAAAAGTAGTGGAATGTAGTGTAAGGTTCGGTGCAAAACGAAGACTCTTGCATCAAAGAGTATGAAGAGGAATTGGACGAGTTTCTCAAGTTTCGCAATGAAGAAGTAAAGTTAGACAACACTACAACATCGAAGTCGACTTTAAACAGGAAGAGAAAACCTAAAAACAACATCCCTTTAAACATACTCACAGATATTTTTCTTCGCATACTATATCCAATCTCAAGATGTATGTCTAAAGGCATAGCAATCGGTTTGGTAAAGGACTTGGGTTATACACCTAATGCAATTTTAAACCAAGGTACTAAACTGCTATTTTTTCAGATGCCGCATGGGATTCTTTTCTTAAACACTTACACCTTATCGAATGTTACTTGGCAAAGAACATGTTTGGAAAAAAAGACAGCTATTCGTCTATTAGAATGTGACATTGAAATTGACATTTTAAAGTGTCGCGGAGAATAGCAAGTACGGTTTAGAGATCTGACAAAACATGATGACAAAATTCAACTGACACCGTAAGAATTCTACGTTTTGAGTTGTGCAGCTTCACCTATAATCAGGTATATAAAACAACTTGTATTTTCAAGGACTGTGGTAAAAGACTATTTGGTAGATGCGACTGAACAACATCCCGATGCTCAAATTATTTATGGTCCAACAGATGCATCTATTTTTAACCGAATACCTTATGAGGTTGAAATGTGGAGATGTCTAAAGGATTATGAACAAAAAGTTAATGAACAAAAGATTCAACAAGAAGAAGAAAAGGTTAAAGAAGAAGAAATTGTACAAAATGAGGAAACAGAAAATGTTTTAACTGAAACATTTAAAAAAAAAACTAAAAGAAGTTCGTGGGGTAGGACTACCGGGGATGGTGTCCACGTTAAATATACACCAACGCACTGAGAACTGTACGGCCTGAGCTATAAAAGCTCTACCATGGTATGGAAACAGTTCAGTCGACATCCGAAAGATGGAGAGGTATAATTGGATTTCAAGCTTTTCGTGTAAACAATGACTAATCATCTTAGACCTGCAAACATAAATTATTTATAATTTTTTTCAAACCTCCATTTCCTTTTAACAAATAAAACTCCAAATCCAAAAGAATTAATAAGTGGTTGATGAGAAACTTTCATCACATTGGTTGGAATGAAGGTTATACAAGTTTTGAAGAAGTGGAAAGCATTATGAATCATTACTGCAGTATATTTACAAGACTTTATACAAAAGGATTAGTAAAGCGCAATTGGATCCAGCTTTATACCACAAAAGATGTAATAGATGTTGAAATGGATAAGTGTTTCAAATTTGAGATGGACAATATTTGTAATTTAACAAAGAATGATAAACACGCGCAATTTCATTGTGCTGTAAAGAACGCTTATCGTTTAGCTGCTTTTCTACTTCCTCAAAGTGGAGGGGGAACCGGTGGGTATAAAAGCGGGGATAGCGAGGAGACCCACCATCAGTATTACTCCAGACTCCAACGAGAGAACACGTATTAAGATGGCATCACAGAAATTTCTGCAGACATTGGTGGATCAGTTTAACACCCAATCAAAATCAACTATACAACAAACAAGAAAAACTTCAGAAATTAAAGAAAACAAACATTACATCGTGCACGACATGAGGAAGATTGAAACATCAGTGGGAGACGCTATTCTCGTATCTTTAAGTGATGCTCCATACACAGTAGGAGATGAAGCACAATTCCAAATTTTCCTGTCAAAGAGATTTGTTCAACTGCTTCAAAATGAAGATCTGCAAAACATTGAACCTGAAACCTTGTATATAGTATCACATGGAGTCAGCGGGATCAACTCTACCGAGCTATCTCTTCATTTAACCTCGTCCGGAACTTCAAATTGTTAGATTAAGCCAATATCATGTAAAACTTGAAATGTATTTTATGAAAAAATAAAATAAAAAAATAAAAAAAGATAAAATATCAGTATTAACTCCAAGTACTGATATTTTATCTTTTTTAAAAAACATTCTTTTGTGACCTTGATTCAGAACTTATAACATGCGCTGTATTGGTTAAAGGATTATCACTTTCATACAGACTAACAATAAGTTGGTGGGGGAACATTGTGGTGGGGGAAGGGTTGGTACCTGCCCTACACGCTTACGTGGTGTCAGTATACCTCCGACATTTTCCTTGGTACAACCATTGACTATGGATACTGAAGTAGACGTTCCATCGATACGGCGCGGTTGTCCGCCTCAAAGGTATACTAAGTCGGTCGGTAACACGTAGTTCCTTTTCCTGCCGCCAGAGTTTGCTGCAGTCGACTATCGCGTGCTCTCTCTCGCACTGCCCCCCTGCCCCCTTCACCCCGCGGCCCTCACCGCTACATACCTCTCTTACCCCACCCCCTCACATCACTGGACACAGACACAGACCCGGCCGCCCGTGCCAACCTGGCTTCGTTTCTTCGTTTATTGTAGCGGAGAGCGGTGGTCAGCGCGGCGCGACTCGGTGACGACGCCGACGGTTGCACCTCCTGATTGCTAGTCTAGTATTATTGTGTGATCTTTAAAACAGTAGTTTAGCAACGCTTGACATTTAGTGGGAGGATTTTATATAATACCGTTCAAAAAACTGTTTTATATCTACTCAAAATGTAGTTAAAATAATTTCTCCTTACATAATTTAAAGAAAGTATTAACGCGTTTGTAGTCTTTAGTATTTTATGAACAAATGTATTATTATTTCAAAGAGGACTAGAACCAAAATCATCTTTCAAATGTACGGTATGCTAAAAATATGAAATAAATAATCGTGTTTTCACATACTATTATAACTACTGTTCAATTAGCCTAATTTAGGCTAAAATTCAATTCACAAATGCATTATTCTATTGATGATGACAGGTGAAAAATATAAAAAACATACGAGATTTGAAATAAATTTATTTGCCCTCCAAGAGCTTAATCTTTTGGTAAAACCCCCGGTATTTTCGTCCAGGTTGTCTCATTTCCTTTGATTGCTCCTGCAACGTACACTGGAGTTTAGCTGTGATCAATTTCTTAATGATAAAAATTCTATGTTCATGGCATTCAAAGCCGCACTTCATCAAGTCATTTTGATATCTGAAGATCGCCTGTTTACATCGGGTTAAAATAAGTTTCCTTATACCTATTTTTTTGTATGGTGTTTACAATCATTTTGTCAAATATGACCAGCGTGGTATTTGCTGCATAGACCGTCATTTGTGTGGGTGATATCAGCGCCTCGGACGGGACGGCACTCTACGCGCATAAAAATGTTTTTATTTGGAGTACCGTACAAGTATAGTATTTTCTTGACATACTAAATATGAAATTCAAAAAAATATGCTGGATTTATCCCGTTAACAATTCGCAATCATTTCAGTGACATATTTAGTGACGTGGTCTTATTAGAGAAATAGGCACTATATTAATAAAAAATCTGTCCGATACAAACATATTTATTGTAATACTTAATATAATTTTACAGAACAACGTTTTGTAATACAAAATTACAACATTTCGTAATGACATTTAAATCACAAACATGTGTTGTGGGCCTCAAATCTAGGTTTCAAAATTCATTCTATTTGATAAGTTCTTTTACTGTCCTAGTTGACTGTGATACCAATGCTAAGCTTAACTGGTTTGTATTCAAATTTAAATTACATTTTAGTACGCTATGCTCATGTTCTCCAAAAGTAAGACGTAAAGCACAAATCATAGCAAAATCGTTGTGCAAAATCATAGGGTGACTGTGGAACACCAAACCATGGGTTGGCCTCAGTCTTACCATATTTGGTGATCGTGCTTAATAAGTCGCTATTGGTCGAATCAATTGGGATGTTGTGGTGAAGAGTACTGGTATATAAAAACCCTGTGTCGGGAATTTGCCCAGTTAGGCAGAATACAGTAGATGCAAGCAGTCATGTGAGCGCCGAGTTCGCCGTCGGTACGCCCTTGTGCGGTAATACAAGGTCGCAATTATTCTCTGGTAGGCTCCCCTGGCTCAATATAACACATCATTGGTATTTCATAAGTTTCTCTAAGACACTGTATTAATTATTCTGAATGTTTCTAACTGTTCTGGAATGAATATCGAGTTCCGAAAATTATTTAACTATAATTGGATATGTTCCCTTCATTTGATGTAACTGTTGCCCAAAAAAGGTCAGAAAAGCCCCTAATGTAAAAGTAAGGCATATTAAGTTATAGGAATTAAAAAGGCAGAAATTCTAAGCCCTCCCTCATCATTCTAGCACCAATATTTACTGAGTTATTAAAGAAAATAAAGATTGAGTAAACACAGTACCCGTTATGCAATCAGCAAAAAACTTTATTTTCCCATATGAAATGCATGTTAAATTGCATAGCACTTGCATGTATTCTGTGGCCACATTCGTTTTATATGCTATTTACAATGACATGTTGGAAATTAAGGTTTTTTGCTGATTGCAGGAAAACTAAAAGAGATACAAGGTTGGTGTAAATTAGAAAGTTGCTAGGATTTACAAGACCTTTTCAATGGCACGCTTTTTGACATATGCTATCATATGACTTTTTTGAATTTTGGGCATATAAGCTTTTTCAAAATAATATTTTTTTTATATATTGATTTTCTCAAAAAAACCTGTCATGTAGCATGCCAGAGTAAAGCTGAGTTTATCACGAGTAAGAAATTTAAGTCGGAACAAAGATATGAGTAGTGGTTTAGAAAATACAGGGTATTCCGTAAATGTCAATATTTTACACGAAAATGGCCGCCATTTTGAAACGGATAAAGTTAAGTTAATTCTGTTTTCGCCAAAATGTTTATTTTAACAAAGCCTTAAAAATCATTATAATATTCACTATGTTTATATAAGAAAATTTTGAGACTCGAACCCGTGACCTTTAGTTTTGGAACATTCTGTACATGGATTTTGATGAAAATATTTTCAATAGATAGCCTAGATGCGGTTTAGTCAGGAAGAATTTTGTTTGATGACTTTAGACCAAACCGTTCTCCCGTTATACAAGCTGGACGGGTGGTCTGACTCACCCTGTATATACAGGGTGTCACAAAAATGCGTAGCGCGCTATGCAGAACCATATTCTAAATACAACAACAAGTTGAAAATGTAGAGTAAAATTTGTTCGATTTCGGCTAAGTTTAGGCGTAATCCGCCATTTTGTATTTTTTTGATAATAATTAATAATTCAAAAACCCTTCGAGTTTTTTTTAACTTGGTATAAACTTTAAGTTTCTGGTTTTTAACATTTTCCAAAAATATTTTGTATTAAACATCAAATTTCAAAATGGCGGCCATTTAAATATTTCAAAGTCAAATTCCATGAAAACTAGCAACTGAAACAAAATTTTACAAGACATACAATTTAAAGCACTTTGTAAACCAAATCCAATGACATTTTTACTGTAAAAATCGGTTAATAAACAAAAATGTTGTGGCAATTTTTTATAATAAATTTCAAAATGGCGGCCACATAACATTTTCAAAGTCAAATTCCCTAGTGCATTTGACCAAGTCCTTTAAATGTTATGTATTGTAAAATGTTGTTTTAGTTGCTAGTTTTCCAGGAATTTGACTTTAAAATTTGTATATGGCCGCCATTTTTAAATTCATTATAACAAAATTACCATAACTATTTTATTTATTAATCGATTTTTACAGTAAAAATGTCATTAGATTTGTATTACAAAGTGCTTTAAATTTTATGCCATATAAAATTTTGTTTTAGTTGCTATTTTCCATGGAATTTGACTTTGAATATTTAAATGGCCGCCATTTTGAAATTTGATACCTAAGTTAAATAAAAATTGTTTTTGAAAAATGTTAAAAACCAGAAACTTAAAGTTTATACCAAATTTCAAAAAAATATCTCGAAGGGTTTTTGAATTATTAATTATTTTCAAAAAAATACAAAATGGCGGATTACGAATAACTAATCCGAAATCGCAAAAATGTTACTGTACATTTTCGACTTGTTTTTGTATGTAGAATCCGGTTCTGCATAGTGCGCTACGCATTTTTTTGACACCCTGTGTATTAGTTACACCCCAAAACGTGTTCAGGGGTAACGTTAGGAACTTCTATGGTGGTTCCGGGCTTAAGTTTCACCGTGCGAGTCATGCTAATAGTTCACTTTTCCATAGGAAATTCACTAATAATACGAGATCACACGCAGCACGCTGACGTGAGGGAAGTGAATTTCCGCATTAAAACCTTAAAAGATTAAATAACGGGTTTAAACCAATACTGGTTACATTTTTTTAAAATTGAAAAATTTGTTTTTTTGGCTGTTTTGATGCTCCTGGTTATATTTAAATTCACTAATAGGATGCCAATGTTGTAAATTATAAAGTTAGAAGGAGGTATTATCGGGATAACCGGGATTAGAAGTTGGTAGAGGGGTATGGGGTGTGATAAAACGATATTAAGATAGCCCAGTGTTAAATTCCCATAAGACAACGTACTGTATTTTGACAATTAACATTTTCTTTAATAATTCGGTTAGTACCTGTGCTAGAATGATGAGGGAGGGTTTAAAATCCTTGGCTTTTTACTTACAATAAGTTAATGTGCAATATGTGTTCGTTTGGGGCTTTTCTGACCCTTTTTTTAGCCCGAAAACTCAAAATTTGAAAACTTAGATCCCCTAAAAAGGGGGTTAGAGTTTTCCGATTGTTTTGCCCAACGAACTTGTCCAACTGATTATAAAAAGGAATGTCACCACAAAATTGTAAGTAAATCGGTCAAAAACTGCGACCGCTAGAGTTATCTCAAATATAAAGTTTTTATAGACCCCTCAAAACGTGATCAGGGGGTCACGTTAGGAACTTTTCTGGTGGTCCCGGGCTGAAGTCTCACCGTGCGGGTCATGCTAATAGTTCACTTTTCCATAGAAAATTCACTATTAATAACGAGCTGCTCCCCCGCAAAAATTTGCGGATACGATCCTTATAACAGCTGTTTATTGAATTAAGAAAAAACACATATGGCATAAACCAAATAAAACTCTACTCCATATGAATAACATGGGAACTTGGACGTCTCGTGGGGCAGAGCCCTCTGGGGCCTAAATCTAAATTATCGCTTCACAGCGACTAAGAACATGAAATTATCTTTTAAATAAAAAAGAATCATCAAAATTGGTTAAGTATTAACTTCAGGAAGTAAGTGAACAAAAAGCCGGATTTTTAAAAAAATTTAGATAATAGGTCTACTACTACTACTACTAATAATAATAATTGTATTTTAAACTTGAGTTGTTTTTTTATAACAGCCCAAGTAAAATTATAATTTTCTTACATCCATACAAAAAATGTTCATGTTGCCTATTCCGTTAGTTATCCATGGCAAATCCTTTGTGCGGTGCGGTAAGGCCTGCCAAACGTAAACAGCAGCGATACTAGTTCAAGCCGAGCATACCGGGCCTACAGTCGGTGGGCCAAGTCCAAGCCCAGAGCCCAGAGCGGCCTTGAGTGAGAGCCGTTTCACGCACGCGCGCCACCGCAACGAGCGCGTGGCGGGCATCTTCCAATCGTTCCCGCCAGCAGCACCACTGCATTGAGCCTTCCTCTGTTGGTACCGCGGCAAGCCAACAGGGGCGCTAGAAAACTGCTAGGGACACATTCTATAATGGCGATGGTTTGTCTCCTTCAGTATCTATAGTCAATGGTACAACCTACAAAAACAAAATGGAACATACGGTAGTAAAGAGGAGAATGAGATTTCCTAAATATGCATAGTTACAATCGAGATTGGATACGTTTGATGCAGCATTAAAAGACTCGTTTCTATACAAGTCTAGAATGGAGTTTGCAGATGCTGGTTTATTTAACATGGGGCAGGTTGATAAGACCGTTTGTTACAATTGCGGAGGAGGATTACAGGATTGGCAACGACAGATAACCCATGGGAAGAACATGCACGATGGTTTGACAGGTGTGCTTATCTGTTAGTTCAAAAAGGTAGAGAGTTTGTACAAAACCATTGGAGATTTTATAAACCTCATCCTGTTAAAACTTCAGAAACACCAGCAGAAGAAAATAAGAGCGAATGTGTAGTATGTTTGTCCTCTGAGAAAAATTTACTATTTTTAACTTGTAGACACTGTTGTACATGTGCTGATTGTGGACTGGTGTCTAACCATTGCATTATATGTAGAACTCCAAAAGGTTACGTGATGATAATATTCATATCGTAGATGTGAAAAAAGTAGAAAGGGTGCGTATAAAACGAAGGCGAGGAGGTGGGAAGCTCATTCCGCGAGTAGCCGTACACGAGGTAACATCATGGTTCTCAAAATTAAATATGTTCATTACAATAATGTTCATCTTTCTACAGTTCATGATTTGCAACTTCTTTCCGATGACTTAAAAGTTGTGATTGTAAAAGGCTACAAAGTAACATTGGATATTTCTGCAACAATCACTTTAGCTCAAGAACACTGGAGAACATCCGCAACTACACTTCCACCGAGACAGGTGAATAGATATAATTTTTAAGAGTATGAACCTCTCGCCTCGTTCAATGTTGGCAGCTCTACGGAATCGGAGACTTCATCGTGGCAACCAACATCACTTCCACCCGCGCCTAGAATGAAGTATTATTGTGGAGAAGTGAACCCTACCTATCTGCAGAAGCAACGGCCACGGCAGAATCCACGGTTCTCTGACAATCATTCCATATGTGTACACACATAGATTATTTCGTAAATAAAGAAATAGTTAGAATTAAGTCTACTATCTTGCTCATGTTTTTTATTCGATGTGTATTATTGTAAATAAAGAAATAAAAATAAAAGTTAGAAATCTTGCACGGGTTTCATTTGATAGGATTCATTCGATAAATATATCTATCTTGCACAAGTTTGATTCGATAGTTTCAAACTATCCAAATGATTTGATGCTAAACTTTTCACCCAAAGTATGACATGTGAGTACTCTGCTGGCGCGGCTCAACAAGACGAACAAGATGATGCATTCAGTATTCAGATCCTCCGAAGGAAATAGGAGCAATAGCGAAATAACCTTCAAAATAGTTATTTCGCTATTACTGCTACACCCTTGGTCGGATCTGAATTATGAATGCACAATCTTGTTCGTCTTGTAGAGACGCGTCAGCAGAATACCCACATGCCATTCTTTGGGTTAAAAGTTTAGTATCAAATAATTTTGATAATTTTAAACCATCGAATAAAAACTTGTGCAAGATAGTTTTTTAAAAAATCCTTAAGAAGACCTTGACCTACTCCAAACATCCATGACGACACTAATACGTCGCCAACTACGTCATTCTTACGTCATTAAAGTCACCTGACCGGAAGCTGTCAATCAAATGAGCTGAAACTCCTAAAGTAACACTACTATCGTAAATGTTGTTCAATGAGTTAGGCCTAGCTTATCGTACGCTCTCTCCCGGAATGTTTTAAGGCTCAACACTATTTATCGGAAACACTTAAATAGGCCTATATCTATTCCAACCCATGGTATTAAGTAGGTAGTTTTAACTTTCACACTTTAATACACGTTGCTGGACTACCTTTATATAGGCTATCTAATCGTTTGTCTTTGAACAATAGTGAAGCAATCTTTCGTCTTTGAAAAGTGATCATTACATCTTTCAATATTCGTACGATCTTTGAGAAGTCTGCAAACATAAATGATAAAAAACTTACCAATCAAGACACATTTCAGAATTTTGGGCAATATTTTTCTAGCCTTGATGTACTAAAAACAAATTATAATTCCTCGCTTTAAAAAAACTAAGTTAGGCCTGCTTATGATACTATAAGTTAAACTAATGTACTAAGGTACACTCTAACTAATGATTAAAATCATTAGGTATTTATTAATTTGTTATTCATAAATATGGGTTTTCAAATAGTTAAAAAAATAATCAAGCCTGACAAAGTTTGCACAAATATCTGACTTATTTTCAGCATCCCGTATCCTCTGATTTACACTAAATAAGCTATAACATATATTCAGTAAACAAATGTTTAATTCTCTAAGTCATCCTTTGTTAATTAACTGCTATGGCCATAACATAACCTCCAATTCATTGAATACTTAGCAATGCAGTATACTAACAATTTTAAAGTATAAATATTTCATTTGCAAACACACACGGTGAACATAAAACGATGTTTTGACATTACAGTCGGTTAAAATTTGGACCGGCTTAGTTTCCCAGCTTCAAGTTGAAAATTAAATTTGGGTATACCAAAAAGCGTTAATAAAATAACATAGCTGGTAATTCCACTTACCTTTACCTTGAAACAAGATGAAAGTTACTAAAGAAGCCACTGTAAAAAAAAACACAACAACGATACTCAACGAAACTTTAACCTTCAATACTTCACCCGTTGAAACAGCGGTTTTGTAGTCATAGAATAGCCAGGGAACATAAGATGGCGACGATGACGCACGTCAGTTAGCGCTAGCGAAGTGGCGGATTTAATAACTTCAACTTCGGAGCGCGCTCGGGCAACAACGCGGCGCCTTTGGTAACTACGACGAAGTTTCTCGGTAGCAAGTGTGTTGCAAACGTGTTACAAATAATACTAGAAGTATTCAAGAGCAAACGAAAAATGAACCAAACGCATATTTGCAACACACTTTCTTGCTATCTGGGCGAGAAACTCGGAGAACAGCACAATTTTAAATGTTAACCAAGATAGTCAAAACATAACCAACTGGTAGGCGGACTGTACTATAGTAGTAGACTGTACTGTGCTAGGGGAAAGACATCACTGCGCATGCGCAATTCAGGTGTCAACCATCGCGAACAGAGCTGTAGTCTGTCTCCCAAAAGACTTATAACATAGAATAAATATACTCCTATTCAAGTTACTAATAGTATGCACTATACATTGGACATAGATTTGCGGTATTTTGACAAGACATTAACTCAGTTTATTCAGATAATATCACAGCTCTTAGAGTGTAGGGGAGGTAAACCTATTGCGAGAGAGATGGTGAATACATCACACCCCAGTTGTCATATTCCGTTATCGACACTGTAAACTTCATCTGAACAGTGATGATGTTTATGACGTTTGCCATGTTTTCCATTTGCTTTGAACACACCCAGATAGCAAGAAAGTGTGCTGCAAATATGCGTTTGGTTCATTTTTCGTTCGCTGTTGAATACTTCCAGTATTATTTGCAGCAAGTTTGTCAGATATATGCTTGCAAGGAACTTCGTCGTAGTTACCAAAGGCGCCGCGTTGTTGCCCGAGCGCGCTGCTAACCTGTGCCCGTAAACTTTACAATACGTTTTACGCAAACTTTCTGATGAGAAGTTTGTGGTCCTAAGTTACTAAAACCGCCACTTCGCTAGCGCTAACGTCGCGCGTCGTCGTGTCGTCGTCGGCCGTCGCCATCTTATTTCTCCTGGCTTATTTTTTTGGCTGGTTTATTCATTAAGTGAGTACCGTCGAGTACTGTTTCGCCGGGTAAAGAATTATTGAAGGTTAAAGTTGAGTTGAGTATAATTGTTTTTATAGTGGCTTCTTTAGTGACTTTCATGTTTAAGGTAAGTGCAATCCCAGCTCTGTTTATTTATTACCGCTTTTTGGTATAGGATACTCAAATTTTGTTTTCAACTTACCAATGGGAAACTAATACTGGCTGTCCAAATACTACGGACTGTACTATCAAAACATCGTTTTGTATTCACCAGTGTGTTTGCTAATAAAATATTTATAACTTTTAAAATTTCCATACACTGTATTGCTAAGTAATTAATGAATTGGAGGTGTTGTCATGGCCATAGCAGTTAATTAACAAGGACGATTTGAAGAATTAAACATTTGTTTACTGAATATCTTTAGCTATTTACAAACTTTGCCAGGCTTTATTTGTTGTTAAACTATTTGAAAACCCATATTTAATTAATGATATAAATTCCTAATGATTTTAATCATTAGTTAGAGTGTACCGTACTAACTTATACTCTCATAAGTTAGGCTTATAGGGCTAAATAAGCCTAATTTAGTTTTTTTAAGGCAAGGAATTATAATTGGGGTTTAAGTTATTACTTATAGAAAAATACTGTCCAAAATTCTTAAAAGTTAGGTTCTTAAAGGGAATAGTACCTTGTTTCATCATGTAAGGTATGTTTGCATTTTGCATACTTCTCAAAGCTTGAACGAATATTGCTTCACTAGAGTGTAAGTTAGCGATTAAGTTACTACATCGTAATGAAGCTAGTACTTTTGTTCAAAGGCGGAACAAACGGACAGCATCGTGTATTAAAGTGTGAAAGTTAAAACTAATTAATACATGGGTTGAAATATGTACCTATTTAAGTGTTTCTGATAAATAGTGTTGAACCTTAAAACATTCAGCCCGAGAGAGTACGATTAACTAGGCCTAACTCATTTAACAACATTTATGATATTGTTCTTGAGTAGGCCTTAATATTTCCAGGGAATATATATTTTTCTTATCGAACAACTCGCAAACTTGCAAGCTATTTTCGCTTTATTATTTACATTTGTACTTTTTTATTTGGGTAGAATTGATAACCTCGTTAGTAATATTTAAAAATTCACCGTTAATGGTGCATTATGTTTCTAACATTTGTAATATGGGTGCAGTACAGTAAGCGTCCACCAGAAAAATCAAATAGCCTATAAAATATCAAACCACTATGATACATCAATATTACAGATGAGAATATCTACACCTTTAAAAGAGAACATCACACATAAATTCTCCTACTTTAGAAAGTTGAAATTTTGTTCACTAATTCTTTTGGCTGAAAGTAAATGGTTTTCATCCTGATCCATTAGTGCTCCGTCAGAGACCCCGACAAAGTTCCCATGTCCTTTTTCCTTATGGATTTAGTTTTGTTTGAGCTTATGAAAATAGAAAGAGCAGCTGATCTTGATTTATACTAGTTCCTCGGGCTAGCCAGAGAATGCAGCACACAACTGTCATCAGGTTTTATAAAGCATTTGTGAGGTGAAGCCAGCGGGTAACCACTGGTCGAAAACAAAATGAAAAATCCGAACCAAGGCAAAAACAGTGCTCTGCAGGGTTAGGTTAGGTTAGTTTATGTTAATTTAATTTAAGTTAATTTATTTTAAAGTAAAACACATTGTGATCGAGTATTAAAAACTATAACAATCGAATCGGAATATGGTTATCAGTGTATCAATCAAGGTAACGAATATTTTATAGTCGATTGTTTTGGATGCTTATCGTACTGTACCCTTTAAAATAAATGTATCAGAGTTTTAACTTCCTGTTACAATTTTATCATATTTGGTCTATTGACAATAAAATTAAATCAACATAATTTATCCGTTTTAATGATTGAATATAATATAATAATTATTATTATGCATGTTAGCGTAGGCCTGACTTATATCTTCTTTTTATTTTTTCATGTTATAATAGAAAATAACGTGTTTTTTATTAGTAAAAGTAGGTAGTAGGTACTTACAACCACTTTTAGTAGGTTGTAGGTACCTACTTATAATGTTGAACCAACCTAATCATTTCGGTCTTTTTACGGTAAAATATAATGAGTTCTAGTTGAGATTCTTAAAATAAATAATATGTGAGATTTTAATTTAACAAAACTAAATAAAATTTTAAACAGTTGTTTACAAAATATTTATAATCTTATCTTTGATAGCAAGTAGGGCCTACTGAATTAGAATTCCTTATTCATTGCAATATCAGGGACCTATTGGTCATGAAATTTTACAACTGATCGTGGAATTAAGGCTCCGGTCTACCCTACAGGAAAATCGGCATCGCTGCATGAAAATACATGGTTAAGAAAACATAGCAGGTACCGGTAACTATAGTGTCATGCATGAAAAGGTGTATAAAGAGAAATAATTAGAGTTACCAGTAATTATTTTTTGTTAACTAGAGTAGTCATCAAAATGGTCATAGAACCATTCATAATATATTATCTTAAAATACAATAAATGTTAAAATCTTGAATATTATCAAATTTGTACTAAATAATTAGGTATAATGAAAACATTAGCAATAAATTAAATACACAATTAATTCAATGATAATATGAAGAATGGATATGAAGTACCGGTAAAAAATTTTACAGACTGTAAAATAAAGTACCACTGCACTCAGCAGTATAAAGTTGGAATGAAAATTTAAAAAAAAATCACCTTTTTAACTTATATTGTTTTCAAATAGTCACTTTCTAGACATTTAAAACAGACTTTATATTTCTAGATCCAGTGATGACAATGTTCTCAAAGGCAACTGACGAGGCTACTAAAATACACATGATGGGATTCCTCAATCAGGCCAAAACTAGAATTATACAAAAGTAAGTTTATATAAATGTTTGCACTAAGTTTAATTTTAATAATTTAGGGCGGGTTTTTGTTGTATTCGTACTACTTTGTCTTCGTTACACTGATTATTTTCTTACGAGGATTGAGGTAAGAATGTATTCCAGTGAATACCTAGGTCTTGTCTTGGGATTTCCTGCCACCGAGCCAGCTTGAAGCCTACTTGAAGGTAATGGAGATAATCTGTATACACACTCCCATTTTTGTATAATTACGTTGGAAAAACAAATAACTTTTGTATCTTTTGAGAGGTCTACACAAATGATTTAATTTCTTCCTTCTGTTTAAGTGCTAGAATATCATAAAATCTGTTTTCCATTAGTAGGCTATAGTTTTTTATGGAGGGATTCCCCTCCCCCACTTTACTTACTCGTGGGCTAGACCCCCACCTACTATCAATAAAATAAAATCCTGGCTTCGTCACAGTTCAGAATATTGTTAACTGACTCACTTTTAATGTTTAAGCTCTGTTAGCCATATTAAGCCATGTTAAGCATATTGAATAGTCTCCAAAGCTGATAAGACAATTGAAAAATACAGGTTATTTTACCTCCGTCTTCAGTTTTAAGTTAATCCAAACTGGACTACCGCGGTTTCAGAAGCTTAATTTTGCTTCCATCTTCAGGTCTTCAAGTTCAATAAAATCTTACAGAATTTGCATGTCTGTCGTCAAAGGTTTAAAAAGCCACACAATACCGAACATAAACACACGACTACGGAAAACAATTTAAGTGCACTATTAACGCGTACCGGCCAGTAGGTGAACGCCGACTGAAGTGGACATGGCAGAGCGGAAGATGAAACGCCAGTTGGATTTTGGACTGCCTTATCGTAGTTCCTGAACTTAAGTCCTGGTTAACTTAAAGCTGAAGACGGGTATATTAAGCTCCAGTCACAAAACCTTTCAAGTTTCTACCTGCTTCCACCTTAAGGCAAATAAACAACCTGAATTAGAATTCTTTATTCATTGCAATATCAGGGACCTATTGGTTATAAAATTTTACAACTGATCGTGGAATTAATGCTCCGGTCTACCCTACAGGAAAATCTGCATCGCTGCATGAAAATACATGGTTAAGAAAAACATTGTAGGTACCGGTAACTATAGTGTCACCTTTTTAACCATAAAAACCCCATCCTTCCAAAATGGATAATCTGATATCGTTGATTTAAGGATTTTGAAGAGAAAAAAATAACTAGTAATTTCAGTGAGCAAAATTTCTATTTCACAAATAATCATTCAACCAAATTCTAAAATGTTAAATATTTCTGAGGTTTTATGGATGAACTAGGCCTATATGTAATTTTGTTGCTCTTAAAAATGAACAATTCATCATTGATTTAGGATAATCGGATGAGGAGGGATGGGTTTTGAAAGTTGACATCAGTCTAATGGGAGAATAAGCAGGTAGAAGCATAGGACTGGAGCCCCCTCAAGATTTTTTTAACAGAATGTAAATTTGTTTTAATAAGTTTTTTTTATTTGTTTCAGTGAACAAGGTGTAAGGAAACAGCAGTCACATGGTGCGGACTTTATTAGGAAATAAAATGTTGTATAGCTTTCCTTTAGTTACCTATTACATATTTGGAATAAATAATAATTTTCAAAATATCAAATTATGTTTATTTTACCATTTCCTTTTTTGATAAAGTTCCCTTACAATTCGAATTTTTCTATTTTTTATTTGCCGTAAAAGGCAATTAAATTATTAAGATTAAATCATGTAAAGTTAAATAGATGTGTGAATGTTTTAAATGTATTTTATTGACTTATTCTAGTTATAGAAAACACCACATAAATATTTTCAAATATTTTTGTAAATATAGCAATCATGTATGCTTACAAACAAATTGTGGAGTGTTTAAAAATGTATAGTAGGTAAAATTTCAGGGTTTTTAGGTCATACGTAACTTTTGTTCTAAATCTATGATTCACAATAAATTTGCTTAATATGACAGTATGATAAACTATACTAACTGAATCTCAAATATCAAATTTATTTCGTATGTTGAATAACCACCAAAATTTAAACAGTCAGTTCCAATAAGCTAAGACAATTGTATGAGGCTGTTGCTATAATTATTTGTCATACAAAAATCAGTGTAAATGAATTTTACTTCAATCTTGCAGCACTATTATTGGTTTGCAGAATCATTAATAATTTTGTAGTTACAAAGGAAACTTGCAAACCATCATATAAACATGTAAGTTCAATGAAAATATCCACTGCAAAATTGCTAGAAGTGTGAACAGTATAGACTTGCATATTTGCAGAAAAGATTTTGCAAATAAACATGTTTGCGATGAATATTAGCTGCACATATTCCACTGCAAATGTGCCACAAACCTATTTTGGAAATCTGCAGCAAACTATCATGAACACATTCTGCAAACAGTTTTTGCATAGTTGCTGCAAATATTCAGTGAAACTTTTCTGAAAACATTCAGTGAAAACGTTTCGCAAACATTCCTTGCATATTTGCTACAAATATTCAATGCAAATTTTCCGCAAACATTCAGTGAAAACATTCTGCAAATATGACAAGTGTAGACTTCCATACTTGCGGAAAGATCTTCGCAAACAAACATGTTTGCAATGCATATTTTCTGTAAAAATTTTGGTTTGCGGTTGAAAACGTTTTGCAAATGTTCCGCAAATTTTCCTTGCTATCTGGGCACCTGTCTGGTAAATTGAACAATCACACATTGAACAACAGTACAAATATAAACATTGAAAAAAATAAAAATGAACGTTTTGACAAATACATTTAGATTGGTAAGTCCAAGATACGTTGAGGAGAAAAGTCATTCGTGCGCATGCTCAAACCAGGTGCCACGAACTGTCAACAAAACCTCAGCAAGCCGTGAAAATCCTTTGTTGTTGTGATTTTTCTATTTGATTATACATATTAAGTATATTTATAAAGTATAAAACCGTATACCAAAACCTTTGGAGGACAGCAGAATAGCATAGTTGTCCAATGATCCAGAGTTAGTTCTATCAGTTTTCTTGATCCAAAGGAAAAGCCTGACGACAAGGTTGAAGTCCCAGCCTATTTGGGAAGGTTCTAATACTCTTTAGTTGTCCGAGACATACAAATTGTGAACTTATTAATCTTAAACCGTGAGTTATGGCCCTTACTTTCTTGGCAACTGTCACCCGTCAACTGAGTTTAAACTGCTGCAGGTGATCACAAACAGTCGACGATCGCCTGACCGGCCGTCAGTGTTGCCAATACATTAAAGTGAAATTGCCCACAGTACCTATAAAGCAATTATCGCAAACCTTTTCTAATGACAAATAATAGCATAAATAATATAAAATAATAGCACTTTACCTATTATACGTTTTTATATGAAACATCTATTAAATGTTACTTCGAAATTAATCATTTTCCATTTCACATTATTATAAAAATACAAGATAAGTAATTTATTGTTGATCGTATACTAGCCTAAGTATACATTAACCTAAAATTGTGAAATTACATCGACTAAATTAATTTTGATAGAAATGTACGTAAGACATTTTTGATATACATAAAAAAAAAATAGAAGAGAGTTATTTTAGCATATATTTAGTACATTTATCTATACATAAATATAATCAACGAACGCAGACTCTTGCGGGGTTGAAAAAATATGATTTTTTGGCTCACATTTCATAAAATAAGGTGTGGTACAATCCTTTTGTTTCCTCAAACCTAATATAGGGTGAACACCAAACCTCTTCGTCGTTTTTTAATTAATAGTAAAGAAGCAATTTTTTTTGTTAGACGGCACCACGTTGAAGATACCGCATTCGGGAATTACAGAGAGGCCGGGTATTGAATAGCTGAGTTGGCAACAATGGGTACGCGACGATCGCGCTGAGCCTATTATACTTGTCAACTGTTAACGTGCGACAGTCGCCTAGTATAACAGGAGCCTAAGGATTGTAGCGTTTGGAGTAAAACCATTTACCAATACAATTTTAAAGAAATTCAATCTACATATTCATTTTTTATCTGCAAAAAAAATCGAATACGTTAATAATGCAAAAAATTTAAACAAATCAGCTCTAATGAAACGTGAAATATAAAAAGGCAAACAAAGATTATCAACAATATGGCGAATATTTGCCTGTTGTTGATGCTCACTGTCACCATTTTGGTAACAGTCAGGTCGGCAGGTCACTCGATTACTGTACTCCTATATTTTCATCAGCTTACGTTCAATCTGAAATATTGCATTGACAAATAATTTATTGTTATTTTGAATATTAATTTGAATATGACATTTTCCAAACAAATCAAAATATGTTGATAAATTGCATCCGACCTTTCAGATATATTTTTATGCGGGATATATGTGGTTGACGTTTTAGTTTGAATGGCGTTTCTTTTATTTTTTTGTTTTGGGTGAGTATTCTTTACCCAATGAAACCCAAGCAAATTGTATAGCCCTACATCTCCATACGTAATAGTTTCCTTGATTATTACATAAATCTGTGTTCACCACCCTATATATATACTGTATATACGTTAAATAAGCCCTTACAATTATAATCACCAACTCGGTTCTAGAGTCTAAATACCGCAGTAGCACTGGATGAAAGGACTTGTTCTCAAGTAAAAATGTAAAACTGTATTAAATTACTTCATCAGTACATTATAGTGTTTAAACGTCATAGCTACATGGTTAGGGGACATAACTAGGTAAATAAAATAAACATAAAATTACACCTTCGTCAGCTTTATTTGGTATAATACCTTTACAACACCTTATAGCAGTCAGAAAAAAATTATTATTATAATATAAAGATACATATAAAATTTGCAACTTTTTTAGGAAGTATGAGATTTATAGGTAATGCGATATTTATTGTGTAATACACTTGTGCTTGTGTAATACAAACAAATCTTGTTAGATTAGTAACTAAGGTTTATGGCTTAATTCGTAATATGTTTGGTGTTCCTATACTCTGGCATTTTACCAGTTCACCAATTCACAAGCAACCATTATGGTATGATGTCTATACAAATTCAGTAGCATATTCCTTTATTTTAAGCCACTCAGTATTCCACTGTAACTTTAAATTGTTTATTTTATGTTTTAGCCCCAACTTAATATTTAATGTTAAAATTCAAAATAAAAAAGCCCTAGTTTAAAAAACAATGCCTATTTATGTAATTCAATGAACTGTTATATCCTGTAAGATCAATCACAGCTTTGGTTTACTGTAATTAACCAGTAATATAAAACTTTAATATTTATAAGAAATAGCAATTACATAATATAAATTAAAATAAGTAAAAGTTCCGCTAAATAAGACATTACAAATTACATAATATTCCTGTAATATAATTTAACATTATTAAAACTAGTAACCAGTCTAAATTAGAGTTAATTTAATATATCTTACTAAACGAATAGGTAATAATGGAATTTAAAGTGCTTTTGAGATATATTAATGTTACGAACAAACATCAGAGCGTATACAGAGATACGAGATGTACATTTTGTAAACTTTGACTTAAAAGACATACTCAAATGTATACCACATATAAATCAAAACTTAATAAATATATATAATGGAAAATCACGCATAAAATGCAGTATGAATGTTTAATACCTAATCCACAAAAAAAAATAAACCGTTACATTCTAAAAACATTCATTGCAACAGAGTTTATTGGATAGTAGAGTCATTAAAGTAGCATATATTTCACTTTTATGCAACGACTAATTAAATTCGGCTTGATAACAGCAGCATGATTGACTGTGTAATTATCACAAAACGATTGCTTATACAATTAATTAAATACATTTTTTTTGACCAACTATCTTAAGAACTCCTCTTATGTGACAATTTATGATTTCCTAAAACTCCAATTTCTAAAAAGTCATTCAATGAAATGTCACATACAAATATAAGGCACACTGTATGGTTCGAAATACGATTGTACTTGATGGAATTATTTTGACTTACAACACTTGCAACAATAACGAAGTGTAAGGACGTCCCAGTGCATTTCAAGGTAAGCGTTGACATGGCGTGCATTCTGCCTGACATGGCAGAATGTCCTGACACGATTGGCATTGCTTAGGACACTTATCAGCAGCTTTGACAGGAAAGGCTTTGTTGCATTTAAAACAATGTTGACGACGCTTAAAAGTATGTGTCTTAAAATGTCCTAAACTTGTAAAGGGTTTATAACACATAAGGCACTTATAAGGACGCTCACCAGTGTGCGAAAACATATGCTCTCTTAAATGGCTTTTTTGGGTACAGCCCTTTTTACAGATTGGACATAGATAAGGACGATCACCAGTATGTGTCAACATGTGACGATTTAAAGTTCCTGAATGAGTAAACGATTTGTCCCACCTTGGACACTCTCCTGTATGTGTCAATAAGTGACTCATAAGGTCGGTATCAGGATAAAGGATTTATCACACCTTGGACACTTATGAGGACGCTCTCCAGTATCCGTCAACATGTGACTCTTTAAATTTCCTGAGTAAACGATTTATCACACTTTAAACACTTATGAGGACGCTCTCCTGTATGCGTCAACACGTGACTTTAAATGTCCTGAACGAGTAAATGATTTATCACACCCTGGACACTTATAAGGACGCTCTCATGTATGTGTCAACATGTGACGATTTAAATTTCCTGACTGAGTAAACGAGTTATCACACATTAGACACTTATAAGGACGTTCTCCTGTATGTGTCAATATGTGATTCTTTAAGGTCACTGTCAGAGCAAAGGATTCATCACACCTTGGACACTTATGAGGACGCTCTCCTGTATGCATAAACATGTGACTCTTTAAATTTCCTGAGTGAGTAAACGATTTATCACACCTTGGACACTTATGAGGACGCTCTCCTGTATGCGTCAACATGTGACTCTTTAAACTTCCTGAGTGAGTAAACGATTTATCACACCTTGGACACTTGTAAGGACGCTCTCCTGTATGCGTCAACATGTGACCCTTTAAAGTTCCTGACTGAGTAAAAGATTTATCACACCTTGGACACTTATAAGGAAGCTCTCCTGTATGTGTCAATATGTGATCCTTTAAGGTCTTTGTCAGAGTAAAGGATTTATTACACCTTGGACACTTATGAGGACGCTCTCCTGTATGCATAAACATGTGACTCTTTAAATTTCCTGAGTGAGTAAACGATTTATCACACCTTGGACACTTATGAGGACGCTCTCCTGTATGCATAAACATGTGACTCTTTAAACTTCCTGAGTGAGTAAACGATTTATCACACCTTGGACACTTGTAAGGACGCTCTCCTGTATGCGTCAACATGTGACCCTTTAAAGTTCCTGACTGAGTAAAAGATTTATCACACCTTGGACACTTATAAGGACGCTCTCCTGTATGTGTCAATATGTGATCCTTTAAGGTCTTTGTCAGAGTAAAGGATTTATCACACCTTGGACACTTATGAGGACGCTCTCCTGTATGCGTCAAAACGTGACTCTTTAAATTTCCTGACTGAGTAAACGATTTGTCACACCTTGGACACCTATAAGGAAGCTCTCCTGTATGTGTCAATATGTGACCCTTTAAGGTCTTTGTCAGAGTAAAGGATTTATCACACCTTGGACACTTATGAGGACGCTCTCCTGTATGCGTCAAAATGTGACTCTTTAAATTTCCTGAATTAGTAAACGATTTGTCACACCTTGGACACTTGTAAGGACGCTCTCCCGTATGCGTCAACATGTGACTCTTTAAATTTCCTGACTGAGTAAAAGATTTATCACACCTTGGACACTTATAAGGACGCTCTCCCGTATGCGTCAACATGTGCCTCTTTAAATTTCTTGTCTGAGTAAACGATTTATCACACCTTAGACACATATGACGCTCTTTAGTTGTTGTCGACATTGTGTCCTAGAGTATAAAGAGTTGTTAGGTATTTATTATATTACAAAGGCGCACATAAGTTAAAATAAATCTTCAACTCCTTAATTCCATCTAACTTTTTGGGTTTACGCAACAATACTAATTCACAGCTGCACTTGTTGTTAAAGGTAGTTTTAATTTTCATTTTACATTTTGAAAAATATGACTTAAAATTTTTGGCTCCAAGATATAATATAGATCAATTTCTCTACGAATCATCCTCGCAATCAATATGATCTGATCTGAAACAAAACGACCTACTCAGTAGTTTTGAAATAACACATAAATCAATCAATACAATTTAACGTACTTTGTAACAATATTTATAATCTTTAGTTTCTAATCAAAGTAAATAATTCGAGGTCTATTTTTTTCTGTAAAAATGTTGTTCATTAGCAACTGATTCTGATTATATAAATAATTTTTTTATTAATAAAGTGTTATAAAAGAAATAATATTATATATAAGCCCTATGAATATGGTGATCGTTGGAACTTTTATGCCAAATTTCATATGAATAAATTTTATTACTGAAAATGTTTTCTTAGACAAAAATTTATGAGATTTAAACAGAGATTAGACGACAACTTGTTTATTGAAGTGAAATAAAATATTTTAAATTAGTTTTGAATATCATAATATAATAGATAGTTTTGAAGGATACGTTTAAAACTGTTTTGAATTGTACAATTATTTTGTTGTTGTTAGGTAGCATCTATAGTTAGCTGACTTTAATAAAAGGAATTCCATTTGCTTGCTAAAACTATGGTAGACCAGCCTGCATATATCGTTACATTTAAATCGTAAACATTTATTCTTTAGCCAGTTGGTTTGAGACATTTAATGAAAATTGTATCTATCCAAAATTGTAAACCATTACATTGCACGTATTGTTAAATGTCGCACTCATTGAAGCATGACAAAAAATCCAATATTAGATTGTTATCAAAGGGCCGTTCAGTAACTATAAGCTTAAATTTTGGTGGCATACATTATACAAAAATAGATGCACGGATAATACTTTTCCTGTTGCAAAACTTACAAAGGATCAGGATAAGGTAAAGAATAAGGATCTGCAGTTTTGATATCCTGATGGGATCTAAGTTGATAAAAAAAAATATTGTATAGGCCTAATACACTACCTAAAAAAAATTCATAAATGACTTAAAATACAGCCACAAACATTTAAATAATAATAGAATTCCGATTAAATTTTTTTTTAGAATTAGTTGCTTGTTTTGACAAACGTTATCTGCTAATAACGAAAAAAACAGGTCGGCTAACATCCTACTTTTATATTTTACAAATGCAATTAAATTACGATAAAAGAGGTAAGATTCAAGAAAGTAGTTTAGTGACGATATAGGAACTGATCCATTAGGTGATTCATGTTTAACTAGGCAACTACCTCACAGTTTTTTGTTTGTTTTAGGTAGGTAGGTACCTCAGATCTTTTTAGGTTAGCAGTTGAGTGATGTTCTGTTTAAAAATACGATAAATGGTAATTGTGGTAGGCCCGTTAGTATGAGGTTTGAAAGGGTTAGAAATTGCAACCATCTCAAATTCCAGTTTAAATACTTCGTTTTGCTAGCTTTAAAAGATATGCGTCTCTTATTGCCAGTTTCACGGAAGATTTCAAAAGTCACACAGCATTAAAAATTACGGTCTTCTTACAATTCTTGGCAATGCCTAAATTTAACTATGATCAAGAACTAACTTATTACAAACAACTTTATATTGTTATAATATATCCCTGAAAGATATAAATAGCTTTCCTAGCTAATATAAATATAACTTGGGGAAAAAACTTTCAAAAAGTCACCACCACGGCTTTAGAATGCCTATGTTTAGCCGTGTTACCGCAAGTATTACTAATAGTCCTCCTTATTTAGATTATACACACTAGCAGGTCCCAAAGAAAACCCCCTAAAGGATTTTTGTACGTTTTATAAATTCGGTCACATCAAGCATCGTAACGAACATTTATTATATAGCCTACTGTCGGGTAGGCTAATTAAATATACTGATATGAAAATGTTACTACCATTCTTTACTTTGGATTGTCATGATAACATACTTGCATGACCTCTTAACATAGCATAACCTGAAATATTGAGCAGTTTAAAATCCAACTTGACCTAACAAATATCAGTACTACTTTAACTCAGATTACTTAGCACCATGATTCAAACATACCTCTCATTAATACAACGTATAGTTCACAATACAAAAAGTAATTAACTATGTCTGATACCTTTCAAAAATTATCATACTACTTACTCTTGACTATCTTGAACGGATAGACCCATGGACTAAAATACTAAAACGGTAGAAATTCATGAAACGTATACCTACGTGAGTAAACTTTCACCTAGAGCTGATTAGTAGAAAACATGGTTGAGAGACCAGCTAAATTAATTAAAAGGAGACCAGCGGAATGAAGCTGAACTTAAAATGACTGGCCGCAACGAACACAGCTACGGACATTCACGACAACATATTTATAAAACATAATTCTAGATTTTATTATTAGCAAAAAGATAATGTTACTCAATTTAAGAATTTAAATGCTCCAAATATGAAGCCAAGATATCTTACTTTATTACAGCGTTACAAAAATAGGGATTGATTCGAATGGTTAGTTGGTGGAACGTTCTCGATGATTTACCATTGGTTAGCGTTCTGATGGGCAATGACAACCGACATAGTCTGGTGGGGATAAGTTTGTACCTTTTGCAAAGCCTATAAGCCTAACTACTTATGAAATGTACTGTTTTAGGTTATGGGAAAAACCATTTGTTTTAGCCTGAATTCATTAAATAAAACAAAGTTAGTGTTTAAATACTTATTTAACCTTAGAACATAATAAAATACCAATATTATTAAAAAGGTGTTCGAATAAATTAATTACAGAATCTTACATAGATCTTAACATTACCTTGAAAAACCTCAAAAATATACGTACAATTTAACTTGCTCAATCACAGTTCTTTGGTGATCCTTTATATTCCCTTTTTAGATGAACTTATAATTATGAACTGAAAATAATACGCCAATCGATTCAATATTTTACCATCCAAAATATTAATTATAGTTTAACATTAAGTTAAAAGTCATGAATCTTTATTTTAACACATCTATTGTCATAGTTTATTGTCTCAAAGTTAAACTATAGTTAACGAAAAGCTAACATCTATATTTAGGCGACTGAAAACATTGTAGTTTTACATTTTAATGTAATTTTAGTTTATATTATTTAAAGGGTCACGGGTTCAAATCCCGGGTTGTCATCCGCACAAATTTGAGGGGTGGACTGTTTTACCCTAAAATCGTTTGTGAGCTATATTAACAAATATGCCGTTGGCGTTGAAATAAAAACAAATTATAAAAAATAAGAATCATTTTTAAAAGTCTATGCAAATATACATTTATTATAATTACATAGACTCTTAACAGCGCTATATGAGATCATAGTTTATATTCAGAAACTCGTTACTCTTTATTGAAAGAACTACTTTAACTTAATATAGGTATATTTCTCTTAAGCTTAATTTGATCCGTAAATAATCAGTTACATTTTCAATTTTTGTTATCAGTGAATTAATCTAATTTAAATGAATTATTAACTAAATAAACGGATATACATACAATCGCTAGTATCACTGAAGTGAGACCATAGAATACAATATTGCAGCAGTAAATCAATTTCATCATTCATTAGAAAAATAAATTAGAGATACTAATACTGCGTATGGGCAGAGTTGGTGTAACAATCGTAGTAAGTTCATATTCTGTGATTATGACCTATTAGTAACCCATAAAAACACAACAGTTCCAGAACAGAATATTTACATACAAAGGCCCTAATCCTATCAGTTTGTGTACAAAAATCTAGATATGAACTATCTGATAAAATTAATAGAAAAATAAAATATTAAATGTTAGGCAAGATCATAGAATTGGCTTAGACGTTTTTACTTAGGTCGTAATGATGGTAAACTTAAGAAACCTACATCCTAAATTTACAAAACGGTTAATATTAAACCTAGAGAAAACGAATATTTATTGAAAATAATAAAAAGTATATAAGAAACTACATAACATTACCTTTGATATTATTCTTTGTTTGGGGTAACATAACCTCAATAATCCAATCCAAGCGGTAAATAATTTCACGCAATTAAAAAAGCAATCAGGTAAAAAGTCAATCATAAAAAATATTAAACTGTAATTCAAAACTGTTATAGGTTCCCATTTAAAAATCCCCTTCAAATTATCAACAAATTAGTCTCTGGGATTTAAGCCTAAGCGATAAACAGTATTCTTAACTACTGCCTTATTATCTTATACGGTCTGGTTAAAGAGAAGTTTACATCATCAATAACTTGCACAAGAAAAATATTACCTAAAATATATATAGTTTGTAAATCAAAAGCTGTGAACGTCCCTGGGAATATATAATAATCTAGGCCTAGGTTGAGTTTTTGTCAAGATTGGAACAGGTGAAGATCTTTATCGACTAATGGCAACACTAGGAGACTATATATATGGTTGAATACCAGGAATGGGAGCTAGGAACTGTAAACCAGCATAGCGAATTTATTTTTAATTTTGATTACTTATTACCGACCTTGATTACTTTTACCTTCTTGAAGTTTCAAAATTGGACAGGTTAGGTGTTGGAATTGTGTGATGCCCAATTCACACGGGACATCCCTTTGCAGATGGATTGGGTAGGGGTTAGGTTAGGTGGTGGGGGCAAAATTTGAGGTCGCTCTTAAACTTACACAATGCATTTACATTTCTTATTGAGGCAGGTAGATGTTTATAATGTGTGTAGAATCCTAAAAGGTTTTGAAATAAATAGTACACCCGTGTGCCTATACTTACACTAACTTCAGACGAATTGTTAACCCTATATAAAGAGGTTACTAAAGTTCAATCTAAGTTTTTCTGCAAAGGAATCTTGTATTGAATTTATGAGTGTCTAATATTTCTATATTCTAAAGCTTGAAATTTAATGTAGGAACAAATTTATGAAATAAAAATACGAGGAACAGTTAAAATTGTTAAATTTACAAAAAAACCTGATTATTATTAATAAAGTAATGAAATAAATGAATAATTATATTATTATAATTCGTTATTATTATTATTTATGGGTAAATATTAAAAAACATAATTAATTTCAGTACACCCTTTTTAACCACAATATATTTAGTATTGACGTATAAGACTTAGAAAACAATTATAAAGTTAATTAAGGAAAATGCCAAGTCTCTCAGTTAGGAATGTACGAACTCGAAATATTAAGTCAAATTTTTTATTGAGACATTAAAAGTTCAAAAACATTCTTGATGCACTTGAAAGTTGATATTATCAGTAATTAACAGTCAAAAGAAAGAGAATAAATTTTACTAAACGCTTATCACCTAGTACATTGTAGAATTTTTAAAGGTCAGATAGGGCTCCAGCCAAAAAATATTTTGCGCTTTATTTTACTTTTGTTTTTGAACAGTTTTAAGTTTTAGAAAAATAACATTACCTGGTTTGTATTATCTGTTAAACTTAACCTCAACCATTCAAGTAAAATATAACTTGAACACACATAATTCTACCGTGATATTTAATATTCCCTATTCAGATTAACTTTTAATTATAAACGGAAAATAATATGTTGATACATTTTATTGTAACTCTAGATCAGATTTGTAGGAATTAAATTAGACGTCACAAAATATCGTCTAATATCGTTTTATTTTAACACTGCATCCATTTGTTCTCCGTTTACGAGCTCCGAGGTAGTTAACGATAAGTTGACATCTAGATATAATAAACCCATCGAACATCTTCAGCTATCGCCCTACATATATCAATTTCTAAGAAATGTAATGTACATATGGTAAACCATTATTTTATCCTCTCCTCTCCGTTCCCATTGCATCATAACTGACGACAGACTAAAATTATGCAATCAGCTAATTAAGGAGTTTTTAATACAGAAAACTATCGAAAGTTAAGATAAAATGTATTACAAAAAATAATCAAACTTATACAAACACTTCTTACGGAAACATCTTTGAGGATATCTTTAATTGTTAATAAGTATTTTCTTGCTAGAACGTATTCATGAAGGGATCGCTATATTTTATTCTACATATTTTCAATTCTGTCTGATCGCCGTATTTTATTTTGATAAATTAAAGGAAAGGAACCTCCTAACAGGCTTTGCCTTGGAGGCCCTACATTTTCTCCTTAGTTTTATGCACAACAAAAATGTACAACCTTTTATTTTGTTGTCTTAATAATTATGCTATAATCTGTATTGTTGTATTTTTAAGTCATTCTGAATATAGACATTTTGTTGACTTTTAATTTTTTGCTAAAAGAATGGGCATTTTTTAGACTATTATTTTTTATGTGCAAAATTTGAAAGTGTACAAAAATGTAATATTTTTTGGAGAAAATAAATTATTCTTATTCTAATTCTTATTCTTAAAGTTTCCAAATAGAGTTCGGACAAAATGTGTAAGTAATAGAAACGCGATTTTATATAGAATCTCTTCAATTCAAAACGATGACAAATTCAATAATCATTCTGTTATTCCAAGGTACAAATGCTTTTCAAAAGAGCCCTAAAGTTATTAGCAAAACCTGTAATAGGAAAAGTATACCACTTTGCCGTTCAAAGCTAGGCTATTCCTTTTAAGAATTAGGCTCAAGACTTCCTAACCCAGGTAGGGATAATGCACATTCAAAATCTACTTCCTTAATCTGTAATTCGGTTTCAAAAGTTATCGATGGGAAAATTATTATTAACAAAACCAACTTTAATACATATTTGATTTATAAGAATAAATCTCAAATTTTCGGTTTAAGCCTTCATTAGGAGTATAAATTTAAAAAAAGATAATAATTGTCTAGTACAATAATAAAGTATATGAACCATTATAAACATATTATATTTAATTTATTACTAAGTACCTCGTATTTGCATTGGTTAAAAATAAGTTAGCCTTAATAATCCACCAAAGCTGTAAATAATAAAGGCAATAATGTATGGAATAAAAAATCATACAAGGTATATTTTCAAACACGAATCACAAAAAGAAAATTAGAGTCACATTTACCAGCCCATCCATTAAATTTCAAACGAAATGGACTGGCGATTGAAGCTAAGCTATACTATATTTTTTCTAAACTTCGTATTTTACGTCATAGTCAATGAACAGTTAACGCTAACAACAGACATGCACCTGAGCATAAGTACCAATTAATAACATATCTGGATTGGAATCCTAAACTATGCGATCATTATTGGGACTGTATAAGAATCGAGGTACAGAGTAGCCTAGGCCAAGAGCTTTTGACATGATTAAACGCAATCTTCCTAACGATATCATGAATGCAGAGGGTGACAGTATCAGAGTTTCTTGAAAACAGATGTAACACTAACGGCAACTCAAATGCAGAATCTGAATTATTCTGACAGTCACCTTTTTTATATATAATGTGTGGGATGATGGGAATGGCTTCCTCCTCTTTAATAAAAAAAGGAAATATTCTCGAAAGGGGTTTAGTGGTGGGGGGTGGGTAGGGGTGGGGTTTTAACTCTAAAATTATTGCTGTAAAACATTTTATTTTATACCATTGGATTCAGCTTAAACGAAAAGAAAGTTTTTGTGTTTGTATTATTGTTTTATGTTTATTGGGTATTAAACAAATTGGCAAAAAACATATTTGAATAATCATTTTTATTAGACAATTTATGAGATTCTTAGGCAATTTAACACATACCTTCAATATAGAATATATTGTGAATTGTATTTTATGAAATCAAATTCTCTGAAAATTGCTTCAAAAAGGATGATATTTCATGTCGGATTTCCCTATGAAAACTAGGGATAATATACCAGGTTTACCATCGTGAAACTCAAATATATATCACACCACTTATTATAAAATACCTTTTTCGATATTTATTAGCAAACCAACTTTTTATGATAACAAATTACTTTAGTCTTTATCGTAAGCTATTCGTAAGCTATTTTTAGATTCCTACTGCATTACTAGATTACTTCCTCTTTCGAAATCTCCCCACTTTTTACCCCGGAATCCCACACCATGCCACCATGAAAGTGGATTTTAATACGTAATTTTAATATGAGATATAGTATACTTTAAACAATCAAAGAAAGGTTTTACATATTCGTTTAAACAGGGCCTACGTGAACCGCTATTGTAAAAGTCACCAACTATTCTTAGTCCTACACAAATTTCCAGACACAATTTCCGTTTAATGATTCTTAAGACTATTAAGTTAAGTTACACTATTAAGTCCTAATCTATTTGGAAATTCAAATTGAAAATATTGTCTCAAGGTAAACTAGGAATATTAACTTAGGTTTGCTTCAGAAACGTTTCCTAAATATTTATTAAACTGTTTTAGCCTATAATGTATTAGTTAACGTGAACAAACACAACCAATTACTAAGTGCAGCAAGCATAATAACGAGACGTATAACCTGAACACAAAATAATGATAATAACCACCTTTGGTAGTATTTCTTAAACATAAACCTCATTCAATCGAGTTTATTGTATATGCAGTTTTCGTCATGTCGACTCAAATAAGCAATTGCCTTTTCTGGTTATTGCTGTCTTAAAATATTACAATGGCATTTCAATAATAACTTCATAATCGAACCGTTTAAAAACATTATGTGCACTGCTACATCAATAAGCATAGCAACAAGACATAACTTTTACAACGCATTGGGATCGTCCCTCTGCTAAGGTCCTTGACGGAACGGGAATTAGGAATAGTCAACGAAAAGCTAACAACAAAAACGGTTAAAAGAAATTATTATTGTTTCCCGGATTATTAACATTACTGTGGAAACGAAATACATCATAAATGTTTTAAATTGTTTATGTTTAACTAGTCAACAAAGCAATAATAATAATCTGTTAACTAAACAAACAAAAGTATATAAGAAAACTAAAATTACCTTTCAAGTTATAGTAAGTGTATTATGTTTTTATTGATCCAAACATAACCTCAATAATACAATCCAAGCGGTAAATAACTTCAAGCATTTAAAAAAGCAACCACATAAGAAGTAATTCATAACAAACATTAATCCATCACCCAAAATTGTTTTAGGTTCACATTTAAGAATCTCCTTCACTAATTATTAACAAAACAACTCTGAGATTTAAGCCTAAGCGATAAACACTCTTCTCAATCTCAACTACCGTCGCGTCGCATCATCGTATAGTTTTGGTTGACGAGTAGTTTACGCCAACATCAGCTTACCCAAAACGTAATACCTATAATATATATATAGTGTGGAAATAAAACCCTGTGAACGTCCTTAGGAGTATATAATAATCTAGGTATGTAGAAGCCAGGGCTGAGAGTTTTTTTCAGTATTTTAACAGGTGAAGATGCTTAGCAACACTAGGAGGCTGTAGTGCATACTGTAGATGAATACTTGGGTTGGAAAATAATAAATGGAAACAAGCATCACTAATTCATTTTGTAATTTTACCAATTATTATTATAATTTAATTGGATGGTATTACAATCATAAATAATGGGCGTATTATTTTCAGTACACCTGTCAACCACAATATAATTAATATTGAAAAATACCACTTACAGTACTTGTCTAAAGCTACTGAGAGACGAATGGAAAACCTATCGGTTTGTAAGATACGAAGACTAAATATTGTAAGACTTGGAGAGTTTTAGACTATTCTTGTTGCACTTTAAAGTTTATATTATCAGTTGTAAAAAACGAAAACAAATTTAAAAAAATAATGCTCCAGCCAAGACATATATCACGCCTTTACCTAATTATTACAAAAAATTAATGTAGACGTTTATGTCCCGTCCCTGCACATTGAGCTATTAGAAATAATTTCTTCAAGATTCATTGAAAAAGAACAAAATGCATGCCTATCGATTTCAGGAATCAATGTTTTGAACTTACCATAAAAGTTGTTCCAAAAATCCAAAATAGTAAATTTTAAAGTTAAAAAAGTTAGATTTATACCTACATGTTTGTAATTTGTGATATAAAAACTTCCTCAGTGGAATCGCAAAAAATTACGTTTTGTCTTCAAAACTAGTTATGATATGCTCTAGGACAATCCCTTGAGGAGGGGCAGGACTTCAACGTTAAAATTGGTTTTGTGGGAGTATTAGGTACGAACGCGAAATATTTTGGGACCTGTAAACTTCTAAAGTATTTTTGTTAGCCTAAACATTCTTACAGAGTAAGAAAATATTCTTTTATTTCGTTTTTTGTTTAAAATACATTTACAAATTAAATTAGCCGCCATGACATCGCAAAGTTGCGAAGTTGAAGTTCCTGCCCAAATTAACAGTTAAAAATGCAATCAATCAGTTGCCTCCTGACTTTCCCCAGTGCCCGAACAAGTAAACATTAATTAGGGAAATCCCGTTCGCAGGTAGTGTTGTTTCCAGGTTGCCAAACCGGTTTTTATAACGTTTTCCTAATTGGCATGCCTAACGTTAAAGTGGTGATTGTTTGCCTCTTGTTTGTTGTGGCGGTTTAATAGAATATACTCGTATACTCTGTTCCATATTCACCGTGCCTTACGGAGCACCCTTATAACCCGTGTATTTCAAAAGGTGGTTCAAGAAGTATTAGCCGTCATGAAAACATTAACTTACCTCACTATAATCGTGGTTTATTTGATTAGGTCCTGCCGCACCTATTTTAGGCAATATTTCCTCATTCCTTACGTGGCACTTTTATCGTGATAAAATCAAAATGGAAATCACATGTTTGACCTTGCTTTATTGTAATTATCATAAAGTAAAACATTCTACTTTAGCGCCTTCACGCGGGTTGCGAGGACAGATAACGCAACCCTCACGACAAAAGCATGAATAAAACAACTCAGTTAAAGGCGGCAAAGGTACAGGTCTGTTCACAGTGCTTGGCATCTAGTAGGGTCGGTAGTGCAAGAGAGATAGTGCATACCTCTCACCACTATTCCCCTTAAACGGTTGGGTACAATGTGGATACAATCAACTAAGAATGTCGCATGTATCGTACGTATTGTCTTCTGACATGTTTAAATACACTCTAATTTGTTTAAATTTTAAACCATCTGAAGCTATAATATGCAATAATATGAATACGTTATAAATTAACGATTATTGACGATAATAACTAATATCGGTAATTTGGATTAATGCTATTTACGTTATACGTTCATGCCGAGTCTAGGTGAGGAAGGATGATCACGATAGTGTAGATGTGTTGGTCGCTTCTGTTCGTGTTATTCCAACTGATTATTTAGCCTACATTTTTAAATGGCTTTCCGCTTCGCCGCATATTGCTCTCCCGAGTCCCCAGCAACTCGGAGAACAGCACAATTTTAAATGTTGATCAAGATAGTCAAAACATAACCAACTGGTAGGCGAACTGTACTATAAAGCGCATGGAGGGGGAAAGACATCACTGCGCATGCGCAAACCAGGTGTCAACCATCGCAAACAGAGCTGTAGTCTGTCTCCCAAAAGACTTATAACATAGAATAAATATACTCCTAGTCAAGTTACAAATAGTATGCACTATACATTGGACATAGATTTGCGGTATTTTGACAAGACATTAACTCAGTTTATTCAGATAATATCACAGCTCTTGGAGTGTAGGGGAGGTAAACCTATTGCGAAAGAGATGGTGAATACATCACACCCCAGTTGTCATATTCCGTTAGCGTACAGGACCCTCTAAACTTCATCTGAACAGTGATGATGTTTATGACGTTTGCCATGTTTTCCATTTGCTTTGATCACACCTGTCTGCTAAATTGAACAATCACACATTGAACAACAGTACAAATGTAAACATTGAAAAAATAATAAAAATGAACGTTTTGACAAATACATTTAGATTGGTAAGTCAAAGACACGTTGAGGGGAAAAGTCATTCGTGCGCATGCTCAAACCAGGTGCTACGAACTGTCAATAAAACCTCATCAAGCCGTGAGAATCCTTAGTGGTTGAGATCTTTCTATTTGATTATACTTATTAAGTATATTGATGAAGTATAAAACCGTATACCAGAACCTTTGGAGTACAGGAGAATAGCATAGTTGTCCAATGATCCAGAGTTAGTTCTATAAGTTTTCTTGATCCAACGGAAAAGCCTGACGACAAGGTTGCAGTCCCAGCCTATTTGGGAAGGTACTAATACTCTTTAGTTGTCCGAGACATACAAACTGAGAACTTAATGTTAAACAGTGAGTTATGGCCCCTACTTCCTTGGCGACTGTCGCCCGCCAACTGAGTTTAGACTGCTGCAGGTGATCACAAACAGTCGACGATCGCCTGTCCGGCCGTCAGTGTTGCCAATACATTAAAGTGAAATTGCCCACAGTACCTATAAAGCAATTATCGCAAACCTTTTCTGATGACAAATAATAGCATACATTTTACCTATTATACGTTTTTTTATTTGAAACATCTATTAAATGTTACTTCGAAATTAATAATTTTCCATTTCACATTATTATAAAAAATAGAAGATAAGTAATTTATTGTTGATCGTATACTAGCCAAAGTTTAACCTAAAATTATGAAGTTACATCCACTAAATTAATTTTGATAGAAATGTACGTAAGACATTCTTGATATACATTAAAACAAAATTAGAAGAGAGTTATTTTAGCATATATTTAGTACATTTATCTATACATAAATATAATCAACGAATGCAGACTCTTGCTGAGTTCAAAAATAACGATTTGTTGGCTCACATTTCATAAAATAAGGTGTAGTACAATCCTTTTGTTTCCTCAACCCTAATATAGGGTGAACACCAAACCTCTTCCTCAAACTTCATCGTCGTTTCTTATTAATAGTAAATAAGCAATATTTTTTTATTAGACGGCGCCACGTTGAATATACCGCATTCGGGAATTACAGAGAGGCCGGGTATTGAATAGCTGAGTTGGCAACAATGGGTGTGCGATGATCGCGCTGAGCCTATTATACTTGTCAACTGTTGACGAGCGGCAGTATAATAGGTCTAGTATAATAGGCCTAGTATAATAGGGGCCTATGGATTGTCGCGTTTGGAGTAAAACCATTTACCAATACAGTTTTAAAGAAATCCTATCTAAATATTCATTTGTTTATCTGCAAAAAAAACGAATACTTCAATAATGCAAAATATGTAAACAAATCAGCTCTAATGAAACGTCAAATATAAAAAGGCAAACAGACAATATCTGGAGAATATATGGCGAATATTTGCCTGTAGTTGATGCTCACTGTTACAATTTTGGTAACAGTCAGGCCGGCAGGTCACTCGATTACTGTACTCCGATATGTCCATCAGCTTACTTTCAATCGGAAATATTGCATTGAAAAATAATTTATTGTTATTTTGAATATTAATTTGAATATGACATATTCCAAACAAATCAAAATATGTTGATACATTACATCTGACCTTTCGGATATGTTTTTATACGAAATATATGTGACTGACATTTTACTTTGAATGGCGTTTCTTTTATTTTTTGTTTTGGGTGAGTATTTTTTACCCAATGAAAACCAAGCAAATTGTATAGCCTACATCTCCATACGTAATAGTTTCCTTGATTATTACATAAATCTGTGTTCACCACCCTATATATACGTTAAATAAGCCCTTACAATTATAATCACCAACTCGGTTCCAGAGTCTAAACACCACAGTAGGACTGGATGAAAGGACTTATTCACAAGTAAAAATTTTAAAATGTTTTTAAATTACTTCCTCAGTACATTATAGTGTTTAAACACCATAGCTACATGGTTGGGGGACATAACTAGGTAAATAAAATAAACATAAAATTACACCTCCATCAGCTTTATTTGGTATAATACCTTTACAACACCTTATAGCAGTCAGAAAAAAAAAATATTATACTATAAAAATACATATAAAATTTGCAACTTTTTTTAAGGAAGTATGAGAGTTACAGGTAATGCGATATTTTATTGTGTAATCCTCTTTGTGCTACAAAGAAATCTTGTTAGATTAGTAGCTAAGGTTTATCGCTTAATTCGTAATATGTTTGGTGTTGCTATACTCTGGCATTTTACCAGTTCACCAATTCACAAGCAACCATTATGGTATGATGTCTATACAAATTCAGTAGCATATTCCTTTATTTTAAGCTACTCAGTATTCTACTGTAACTTTAAATTGTTTCTTTTATGTTTTAGCCACAACTTAATATTTAATGGTTAAAATCAAAATAAAAAAAGCGCTAGGTTAAAAAACAATCCCTATTTATGTAATTCAATGAACTTTTATAATCTGTAAGATCAATCACAGCTTTGGTTTACTGTAATTAACCAGTAATATAAAACTTTAATATTTAGAAGAAATAGCAATTACATAATATTAATTAAAATAATTAAAAGTTTCGCTAAGTAAGACATTACAAATTACATAACATTCCTGTAATATAATTTAACATTAAAAAAATAATTAGTAACCAGCCTAAATTAGTGTTAAATAAATACATCTTACTAAACGAATAGGTAATAATGGAATTATAAGTGCTTTTGAGATATATTAATGTTACGAACAAACATCAGAGCGTATACAGAGATACGAGATGTACATTTTGTAAACTTTGACTTAAAAGACATAATCAAATGTATACCACATATAAACCAAGACTTACTAAACATATATAATAGCATATCACGCATAAAATGCAGTATGAATGTTTAATACCTAATCCCCAATAAGATCATTCACCGTTACATTGTAACAACATTCATTGTAAAAGAGTTTATTAGATAGTCATTATCAGTGTCATATATTTCACTTTAATGCAACGACTAATTAAATTCGGCTTAATAACAGCAGCATGATTGATTGTGTACTTATCACGAAACGATTGCTTATAGAATTAATTATATCAATTTATTTTGACCAACTTTCTTAAGAATTTCTATTATGTGACAATTTCTGATTTCATAAAACTCCAATTTCTAAAAAGGCATTCAATGAAATGTCACATAACAATATAAGGCACACTGTATAGTTTGAAATACGATATTCATTGATGGAATTATTTTAACTTACAACATTCACAACAATAACGAAGTGTAAGGACGTCCCAGTGCAATTCAAGGTAAGCGTTTTATTACTACCTGACATGGCAGAATGTCTTGGCACGATTGGCATTGCTTAGGATTCTGATCAGCTACTTTGACAGGAAAGGCTTTGTTGCATTTAAAACAATGTTGACGACGCTTAAAAGTATGTGTCGACATATGTGTCTTAACATGTCCTAAACTTGTAAAGGGCTTATAACACAAAAGGCACTTATAAGGACGCTCATCAGTATGCGAAAACATATGCTCTTTTAAATGGCTTTTGTGGGTACATGCCTTTTTACAGATTGGACATGGATAAGGACGTTCAGCAGTATCTGTCAACATGTGATTCTTTAAAGTTGCTGACAGAGTAAACGATTTATCACACATTGGACACTTATAAGGACGCACTCCTGTTTGTATAAATACGTGACAATTTAAAGTTCCTGAATGAGTAAACGATTTGTTACACCTTGGACACTTATAAGGACGCTCTCCTGTATGTGTCAATAAGTGATTCTTTAAGGTCACTGTCAGAGCAAAGGATTTATCACACCTTGGACATTTATGAGGACGCTCTCCAGTATGCGTCAACATGTGCCTCTTTAAATTTCCTGAATGAGTAAATAATTTCTCACACCTTGGACACTTATAAGGACGCTCTCCTGTATGTGTCAATATGTGACTCTTTAAATTACCTGAATGAGTAAATGATTTATCACACATTGGACACTTATAACGACGCTCTCCTGTATGTGTCGA
This sequence comes from Allygus modestus, assembly GCA_963675035.1. NCBI lineage: Eukaryota > Metazoa > Arthropoda > Insecta > Hemiptera > Cicadellidae > Allygus > Allygus modestus. The sequence continues at coordinate 488,991,528 of OY776111.1, read as the reverse complement.
TATGTGACTATTTAAAGTTCCTGACTGAGTAAACGATTTGTTACACCTTGGACACTTATAAGGCCGCTTTCCTGTATGTGTCAATAAGTGACTCTTTAAGGTCACTGTCAGTGCAAAGGATTTATCACACCTTGGACTCTTATGAGGACGCTCACCAGTATGTGAGAACATATGCTCTTTTAAATGGCGTGTTGAGAAAAGCCTTTTTTACAGATTGGGCATTTATAAGGTCGCTCACCAGTATGAGTCGCCGTGTGTCTATTTAAATGTACTAACTGTGAAAAGGATTTCTTACAACTTGGACATTTATGAGGACACTGTCCTCTATGCATCAACATGTGTCTATTTAAATGTTCTGACTGAGTATAGGATTTATCACATCTTAGACACATATGACGCTCTTTAGTGTTTGTCGACATTGTGTCCTAGAGTATAAAGAGTTGTTAGGTATTTATTATATTACAAAGCACACATAAGTTAAAATAAATCTTCAACTTCTTAATTCCATATAACTTTTTGGGGTTAGGCAACAATACTAATTCACAGCTGCACTTTTTGTTAAAGATAGTTTTAATTTTCATTTTGCATTTAGAAAATAACACTTTTAATTATTGGTTCTAAGAAATAAAATAGATAATCCCATACGAAAAAGCCCTGCAATCAAATTATCTGATCTGAAACAAAACAACCAACTCAGTAGTTTTAAAATAACACATACATCAATAAAATTTAACATACTTCGTAACACTATCTATAATCTATAGTTTATAATCAAAGTAAATAATAGGAGGTCTATTTTTTCTATAGAAATGTTGATCATTAGCAACTGATTCTAATTATATAAATAACTTTTTTTATTAAAAAAGTGATATAAAAAATATTATTATATTTAAGCCCTATGAAGATGGTGATTGTTGCAACTTTCATGCCAAATTTTATATGAATAAATTTTAATTACTGTAAATATTTTCTTAGACTAAAATTTATGAGATTTAAATAGAGATTAGACGACACCTTGTTTATTGAAGTGAGATAAAATATTTTATATAAGTTTTGAATATCATAATATAATAGATAGTTTTGAAGTATATGTTTAAAACTGTTTTGAATTGTACAAATAATTTTGTTTTTGATTTGGTAGCATCTATAGTTAGCTGAATTTAATAAAAGGAATTCCATTTGCTTGCTAAAACAGTGGTAAACCAGCCTGCATATATTGTTACATTTAAATAGTAAACATTTATTCTTTAGCCAGTTGGTTTGAGACATTTAATGAATGGGGTATCTATCCAAAATTGTAAACCATTGCATTGCACGTATTGTTAAATGTCGCAAACATTGAAGCATGACAATAAAATCCAATATTGGATTGTTATCAAAGGGCCGTTCAGTAATCGTAAGCTTAAATTTTGGTGGCATACATTATACAAAAATAGATGCACGGATAATAAGTTTCCTGTTTTAAAACTTGCGGTAAAGGATAAGGATCTGCAGTTTTGATATCCTGATGGTATCTAAGTTTATGAAAAAAACAGATAATACACTACCTAAAATAAAAAATGCTTAAATGACTTAAAATACAGTCACAAACATTTAAATATTAATAGAATTCCGATTAAAATGTTGTTTTAGAATTAGTTGCTTGTTTTGACGAACGTTATCTGCTAATAACGAATGAACAGGTCGGCTAACATCCTATTTTATATATTTTATAAATGCAATTAAAGGACGAGAAAAGTGTTAAGATTCAAGAAAGTAGTTTAGTGACGATATAGGAACTCATCCATTAGATGATTCATGTTTAATTAGGTACCTACCTCAGAACTGTTTGTGTTAGCAGTTGAGTTGTGTCCTGGTTAAAAATACGATAAATTTTCACTGTGATGGGCCCATTAGTATGAGGTTTAAAATAATTAGAAATTGCAACCATCTCAAAATGCAGTTTAAATACTTCGTTTTCTTAGCTTTAAAAGATATGGGTGTTTTATTGCCAGTTTCACGGAAGATTTAAAAAGTCATGCAGCATTAAAAATTATGGTCTTACAATTCTTGACTATGCCTACTTTTGTTAACTATGATCAAGAACCAACTTATTACAAACAACTTTATATTATAACAATCCCTGAAAGATATAAATAGCTTTCCTAGCATATATAAATATAACTTGAGAAACAAACTTTCAAAAAGTCACCACCACGGCTTTAGAATGCCTATGTTTAGCCGTGTTACCGCAAGTATTACTAATAGTCCTCCTTATTTGGATTATACACACTAGCAGGTCCCAAAGGAAACCCCCTAAAGGATTTTTGTACGTTTTCTAAATTTACCATGATTTTAATGATGTCTATTTACTTGTAGTTGTTGTAGTGATCTTTATTGATATCAATACATGTCAATAAACACTTAATGATTTCTATTTACCTCGGTTTAAATTATTTCTATTGATGTCTATTGATGTCTAGTGATACGTATTTACATCAATAGACTTCTATTGATATCACCGAACAGTCTAGTGTTATCAATAGAAATTTCTACTGATTTATATTGATTTCTATTGATCACTTCCACTAGGGCATCAAAAGCTATGGTTCGCAAATCATACGATATTATATTACTTTTATTATTAATGTATATATTATAGTACACCGTATTAACATCATATATTTTATTATTATAATTATATTAAATATATATTAATTTTCTCATAATTTAGTTCATCATATTTCATAGTAAGAATAGACACATGACATAAATCAAAATAACAATTTACATAGTTCCAACTTTTATTCTCTTATTAGTGATTTGCGCAAGTAGATTAATTTATAGAAGAATTAAAGGAAATGTCGTCCATTGTCCTAGTCGTGTATGTGTACACTATTGGTAATTTTTATATCCTTGTCCTACCACTCGCATTCACGAGTAAGAGTGGCCGCGAGGGTTAAGGCGAGTGTACAGTAAGTCAAAGTTCGTAGGTTCAAGACTCAACCAGGACACAATATTTTTTATATTCAAATCGTATATAAAAATGTATATTATTGGTTTACTAAGCCAATTCAAAGTTAATTTTTTTGTAATACAAAATAATCATTTATGTACAAAATTATAAACGGTTGGCATTTGGTTGGGTGCTGGTTGGCATTGTTGGCATTTGGTTGGAAAATACAACGTTGGCCCAACGGTGCGCCAACGGACATTTCTTACCGTTGGCCAACGAACTGTGCCAACCATTTCCCAACGTTGGCCCAACGATTTGTGCTACTAGGGTTACTCTTCACTATCTTGAACGGATAGACTCATGGAATAAAATACTAAAACGGTAGAAATTCATAAAACGTATACCTACGTAAGTAAAGTGTCACCTAGAGCTGATTAGTAGAAAACATGGTTAAGAGACCAGCGAAAGTAATTAAAAGGAGACCTAGCGGAATGAGGCTGAACTTAAAATGACTGGCCGCAACGAACTCAGCTACGGACAATCACCACAACATATTTACTAAACATAATTTTAGATTTTACCATTAGCAACAACATGTATAACTATAATGTTACTCAATTTAAGAATTTAAATGCTCAAATATGAAGCCAAGAAATCTTACTTTATTACAGCTTTACAAAAATAGGGATTGATTCGAATGGTTAGTTGGTGTAATGTTATCGATGATTTACCATTGATTAGCGTTATGATGGGCAATGGCAACCGACATAGTCTGTTGGGGATAAGTATGTACCTTTGGCAAAGCCTATAAGCCTAACTATTTATGAAATGTACTGTTCTAGGTTATAGGAAAATCCATTTGTTTTAGCCTGAATTCATGAAATAAAACAAAGTTAGTGTTTATGTTAAATACTTATTTAACTTTAAACATTATAAAATACCAATATTATGAAAAAGGTGTTCGAATAAATTAAATACAGAATCTTACATAGCTCTTAACAGTACCTTGAAGAACATAACTTCAAACATATACGTACAATTCAACTTGATCAATCACAGTTCTTTGGCGATACTTTATATTCCCTTTTCAGATAAACTTTTAATTATGAACTGAAAATAATACACTAATCGATTCAATCTTTTAATATCCAAAATATTAAATATAGTTTAACATTAAGTTAAAAGTCACGAATCTTTATTTTAACACATCTATTGACATAGCCCAGTGTGTCCAAGTTAAACTGTAGTTAACGAAAAGCTAAGATCCATATATAGGCGACTGAAAACATTGTATTTTGACAGTTGAATGTAATTTTAGTTTATATTATTTAAGGGGTCACGGATATAAATACAATATAAATACGGATATAATACGGATATAAATACGGATATAAATACAATCGGTAGCATCAGTGAGATATTAATACTGCGTATGGGCAGAGTTGGTGTAGCAATCATATTAAGTTCATAATCAGTGATTATGACCCATTAGTTACCCATAAAAACACAACAGTTCCAGAGCAGAGTATTTACAGACAAAGGCTCTAATCCTATCGGTTTGTATAAACAAATCTAGATTTGAACTATCTGATGAAATTAATAGAAAATTAAAATATTAAATGATAGGCAAGATCATAGAATTGGCTTAGACCTTTTTACTTAGGTCGTAATGATGGTGAAGTTTTAAAACCTACATCGTAAATTTACAAAACGGTTGATATTAAACCTTGAGTAAACTAATATTTATTGAAAATAATAAAGAAAGTAAATTGGAAAACTAAAATTACCTTTGAAGTTATGGTAAGTGTATTATTGTGTTTGTATTCAAACATAACCTCAATAATCCAATCCAAGCCGTAAATAATTTAACGCATTTCCCACATGAAAAAACTATGTCAGATTTGATCAACAAATATATCAAAACCTGAACAAGGCTTGATCAAACTTGATCAGATTTATATGGCTTATGGGACCTTTCCAGATCTAATTTGATCAGGGACTTGATCAGACCTGACATGTATGATCAATTCTGATAAAATTTGTTCAGGCAATAATCAGGTTTGATTTATAAAAATAAATTGAAAACACAAAATATAATATATTTAATCATTGAAACATATTAAATATGCATTAAAAATATGACACAACAAATTTAAAAAAAATCATGGGAAAGAACACCTGACCCGGTCGGGATTCGAACCCGGGACTCCAGCGTGGTAGTCTGTTCTCTTATCCACTTCACCACAAGCGCTTCTTGATTTATGAAAAGGAGAAGTGAATAATTATGAAAAAGAGAAACTGTATGGGACCACGATTTTAAGTTAATAACACTAGATTTTTTCTGTAATTATGAACGTGAAATTGTTAATCAACTTATGCCAAAATAATTCCCTATAGTTTTTATTTTTTCAACTGCACGTAAATATAAAAATCATCCGTCTAACTCAATGTACTCATTGGCAGGAAATTGTGCCGTACTCCTAGCATGTAGTGCAGAATCCCGCCAGTATTAAAGTAGCTTATGTTGAACAAAAAACAATCTTGTCTTAGTTATATAATTGTCTTATATAATGACTCACAAATCATGCAGCCTATGTGGATGCAGCACTGGAATATGGTGTGTAGGTATATATAACTTACATATGCCCCTCTGAAATGGGTTTCAACACTGATTGTTATTGATTTTATAGAGACAGGATAACGTTCCTAATCATGGTCTAAAAGTTCGTCAGGCCTGGTCAAGTCATTTGACCTAGTCTGATATCAGGCCTAATCCAAGACACTTGATTAAGTCCGACCAGACCTGAACGAACTTGATCAGGCCTGATAACATTTGATAATGTCTGATCAAGGCAGTTGATCAAGTTTGATCGGGCCTGAACAAACTTGATCAGGCCTGTTCAGCTACTTGATCAAAGATATTCAAACTTGATCAACTCTGATCAAATTTGATCAATTTTGATCAGGCCTGATAGAATCATTTTCATGGGGGTTAAAACAGCAATCAGGTAAAAAGTCAATCATAACAAATATTAAATTCTCATTCAAATTTGTTATAGGTTCCCATTTAAAAATCCCCTTCAAATTATCAACAAAATAGTCCCTGAGATTTAAGCCTAAGCGATAAACAGTATTCTTAACTGCCGTCGTATTATCTTATACGGTATGGGTATAGTTAACGAGCAGTTTACATCAACAATAGCTTGCACTAGAAAAATATTACCTATAATATATATAGTTTGTAAATCAAATCCTATGAATGTCCCTGGGGAATATATAATAATCTAGGCCTAGGTTGAGATTTTGTCAGGATTGGAACAAGCGAAGGTCTTAATGGCAACACTAGGAGACTGTATATATGGTGGAATACCAGGAATGGGAGGTAGGAACTATAAACCAGCATAGCAAAATTATTTTTAATTTTGATTACTTATTACCGACCTTACCTTGTACCTTCTTGAAGTTTCCAAATTGGACAGGTTAGGCGTTGGAATTGTATGATGCCCAATTCACACGGGACATCCCCTTGTAGATGGATTGGGTAGGGGTTAGGTTAGTTGGTGGGTCGCGGAATTTGAGGTCTCTCTTAAACTTACTCAATGCATTTACATTTCTTATTGAGGCAGGTAGGTGTTTATAATGTGTGTAGAATCCAAAAAGGTTTTGAAATAAATAGTACACTCGTGTGCCTATTCTTACACTAACTTCAGACAAATTGTTAACCCTATGTAAAGAGGTTAAAAAATGTTGTTCTGCAAAGAAATCTTGTATTGTTTTTATGAGTTTCTAATATTTGTCTATTATAAAGCTTGAATTTTAATGTAAGGGCAAATTTATGAAATAAAAATACGAGAAACAGTTAAAAATTTAAAATTTACAAAAAATAAAACCTGATTATTATTAAAGTAATAATGTAATAAATGCATATTACTATTAATCAAATTTGTTGATTATTATTATTACTACTATGATTTATGGGTAAATATTAAAAACATAATTAATTGCAGCACACCCTTTCAACCACAATATATTTAGTAATAAAATATGAGACTTAGAATACATTTCTGAAGTTAATTAAAGGAAAATGACATGTCCCTCAGTTAGGAAGGTACGAACACGAAGTATGTTGAGACTTTAAAAGTACCAAAGCATTTTTGATGCATTTGAAAGTTGATGTTACCAGTAATTAACAGTCACAAGAAAGAGAATACATTTTATTTAACGCCTATCACCTAGTACATTGTAGAAATTTTGAAGATAGGGCTCCGGCAAAAAAATATTTTGGGCCTTCATCTTATTAGTTTAAACATTAATGTTGTTGTTTATGTCCTGTCCGTGCACAACGGGCATTCAAATTAAAATATTTAAGATTCATATGAAAAGTACAAACGACATACCTAACGATTCTAGAGAGCAGACTTTTAAAATTACCAATAGTACCTAATAAAAGATATATAAAATTGTAAAATTTACAAATTGTAAATTAAATATTAAATATTTAAAGTTTTATTTATCGATTGTAATTCGTGATATAGTAACTTCCTCAGTAAAATCGCGAAGTATTTCTTTTTGATTTGCTCAGAGATAATCCCTTGAGGAGGAGCAGGACTTTCATCGTTAAAATCGGTTTTGTGTTGGAATTAGGTGCGTCGCAAAATATTTTGGGACCTGTAAACTTCTAAAGTATTTTTGTTGAACATTCTTAGAGAATAAGAAAACATTCTCTTTCTTGATGAATGTAATTATAAATTATATTAGTTCCCATGACAACGCAAAGTGGCGAAGTTTAAGTTCCTGTCCAATTTAACAGATAAACTTGCAATCAATCAGTTACCTCCTGACCTTCCCTAGTGCCCGGACAATTAACCATTCAATATGGGAATCCTGCCCACAGATATTTTAATATTTGCAGGTTACCAAACCTGTTTAGAGGCGTTTTTTTATTGGAATGCCTAGCGAGAATGATTGTTTGTCTTGTTCGTTGTAGCAGTTACTTGACTGATGCTGCATTTTTGTAAACACTCGTATTTTCTGTTCCATATTCATAGAGCATATGGATATTAGCCGTTCTGAGAACATTTACTTATAAAACCTGACTTGTAATTGTGGTTTATTCAATTTGGTCCAACTACATTGTTTTAGTCTTTTTTTACTTTCGTTACACATTTATCGCGATAAAGGCACAACGGAAAAGATACATTTGACCTTACTTATACAGTACAGCAAGTAATACATTCTAGTTTAGCGCATTCACGCGGGTTGCGAGGACAACTGACGTAACCGACACGACAACAAAATGAATAATACAGCCCATGTAAGGGCAGCTATGGCACTGGTCTGTTTACAGTGCTTGGTATGTAGGGGAGGTAGTGTGAGGGAGATAGTGAATACCTCTCTTACCACTATTACCCTCAAACGATCAGGGGCGGATCCAGGGAGTCACGTTAGGGGGGGAAATTCCGGTGGTTGGGGGGGTATGGAGTAGGCTACCCCTCAGGGCTGGGGGGTACAGGAGTTCTCTCCGGGAAATTTGTAAAATATTCTAGATCAATCATTTAAGCAGCCGTAAAAATAGCCGAACGCGTTTTATTGACCAAAATGATTGTTATCGGCCTAAAAAGACGACTGCACTGAATTCATTGATCAAAATCAGCAATTTGACCTGTTGTTTCCGATTATAAATGGCAATTTGACCGCATTTCATGGTCGCCGTAGTTGTTAGACCAAAAACGACAAGTAAACGTTTATCGGCAAATAAATAAAAAAAAACAAAAACGCAATAGTTTATACCCAAATCGCAAGTTAAAGTCCAACACGCCAGCGGGGAAGTATCAAAGTATGTTATCGTCGAAAACGAAGATTTTACCGAAAATAAGATCGTACAAAATGTATTGGCCGATATACAGCGATTTTAAACGATTTTAAAAGACACCCGAGATACACATCATCAGCCTAAAATATTATCAGCCTAAAATACCTAAAATATATTCTCATTTTGCCACCTAAAACGCCTAAAAAGATCAAAATGTGTTTTTAGGCAAATTTACCGACCGGACGTGTCAGCCAAAATGGGTAATTTTACCAGCAATTTTACAGCTTATTACTAGCCAAAAACTACGACCGCAAGTTTTTTTATCTTACGAAAACTGAGTACAACCCATATTTTATGCCAGAAATGTACTTAATCGCTCAAAAACGGCAATCGGACCAAATTTTCTCGGCAATAAATAAAGCCGAGTCGTGTTTTATATACCAAAAACGACGTCCGAAACGCGTTAGAAACATAAATTTTGCCGCGACTTGGTGGTAAAAAACACTGAAATTACTGAATTTTTAGGTATAATGGACTGGACCGCGTTTTATTGGTCTGAAGCGGCAAGCGAGCCGCATATTATCACCCACAATGCGATTTGTGGGAAAAACATCGACTACAATCAAATTTAGGGCCGCATTTTGCCGGCCGAAAAATACTGCCAGACTGCGTTTTACAGAAAAAAACATAATGACTAAAATAAATTTTATAAAACGAAATAGGCAATTTCACAGTATTCTATTTGTCGAAAACAACCGTTCTTCACATTCTAAAGTCCAAATTTTATGGCCGCAACGAGTTTTATTGACCGAAAATTACGACCGAGCCTCAATATATGCAAAAAATCACAATCTAACAGTGATTAATCATTAACAAAATAGTAATCGGACCACATTTTCCTAGCGAAAAATAAAGCATCGCGAAATTTTGGGAAGTTTCGAAACTAGACCTAGCTGCCATTTGTCATTGGGCTATTAATTAATAATGCTTTCTAAGAACAGGTCGACCTTAGATAGTATCAAGAACAGGGTTTGATAGGGGTTTCCCTACCAAAATGCAAAAGAATGCCACGGCCGTAGATATACACAAAAAAACGGATCGAATATTTTTACGAATAAAAACGGCGATTTGACCAGGATTCGACCCCGTTCTACCGCCAATGTATGCCTATTATTCCGCGTCGGATGGGTCAAAAAAAGGAATTTAGTTACATTCCTAATGACCCAAAAATGACGTTCTGCAAAATTTATTATTGGCTGAAAATGACAACCAAAACGTGTTTTATTGGCTGTAAACGACAACCGAGCCGCATGAACGAAAATGGCCGAAAAAGGCGTTTTAAACTAAATTCCCGTATATTCCCCGCATTTTCCCAGCATAAAAATTCCTGTATAATTATTTGATTTTCCTGGAATTTCCGGTCTGTAGTAGTATTACAGGCATATAAGTCTGACTGATGACGCATCAATCAGACAACAAGTCGTGATGACGCTGCTGGACAGACGTAGCGCTGGTGCGAGGGTGCGCGCGCAACTCCAACCTTTTGCCTTGGGGGGGGAAATTTCCCCCATTTCCTCCCCCGTGGATCCGCGCCTGCAAACGATTGGGTACAATGTGGGTACAATCAACAAAAAATCTCATATTTAGTACATAATGATTTTCGATATGCTTACATACACTCTGAATTGTTTACATTTTAAACCAGCTGAAGATATAATATGCAATAATATGAAGACGTTATAAATTACCGATTATTGACGGTAGTAACTAACATTGGCAATTTGGATTAATGCTATTTACGTTAGACGTTTATGCCGAGTCTAGGTGACCGAAAATGATCACGAGAGTGTGAATGTGTTGTTCACTTCTGCTTGTGTTATTCTTCCTAACTAACTGATTATTTAACCTACATTGTTAAATGACTTTTCAGTAACCAATATGTGAGAAATTCTTTACATCAGCGATAAGTGTAAAGTGTCATATGATGATCCATACTGATAGCGTCCTTACAAGTGTTCAAGATGTGAGAAATCGTGTACAAGGACGTGATTTAAAAAGACATATGTTAACTCATACAGGTGAGCGACCTCATAAGTGTTTTAAATGTGAGTTATCCTTTGCAAACAAACAAAGTTTACAATCTCATATATTTAAGCATACAGGTGAGTTACCTTACGTTTGTGCAATATGTGAGAAATGCTTTACAAGGAAACATGATTTCATGAGACATTCGTTCACACATACAGGTGAAAGTCCGCATAAGTGTCCAATATGTGGAAAAACCTTTAGAGGAATTACAAGTTTAAAGACTCACGTATTAAAACACACAGGTGAGCGTCCTTTTAAATGTCCAAGATGTGAGAAACCCTTTACAAACACAAGCAATTTAAATTCTCACATGTTATCTCACACGGGCGAGCGTCCCCATAAGTGCCAAATCTGTAGATATTTATTTACCCTATTAGGCAATTTAAAGAGACATATGTTGACACACAAAAGTGAGCAGCGTCAGAAGTGTTTGACATGCCAGAAACTCTTCAATGTTGACGCAGTTTGTACTCATAAGTGTCAATCATGCCAGCAAGTGTTGCCATGTGTGGTTCTTCTAAAACGCATATAGTAGCCACTACGTCTACTTCAGTTATATATATGGAATGATGGCCTTCGCTAAGTTAAACAATTTATATGATCAGTTGTTGTCCAGTCAGATTTGTATTCTCGTCAGCCTGAAGCTATGATAATTGTTGTTTGTTAATGACGAAGATTTGATTGTATAAAAAGTATTCAATTATTATATTATGTGAAAGTCAATCACACAGTTTATTCTTAATAGAAGTGTTTGTTTTCTTTATTTGAGACACTATGTTAAAGAGAAAAGTAATAGTTTCAGGAACTAAACGAATGTTATATGTATTAAGTGACATTTATTTAGTAATTTGTGAAAGTCAGTTGTCTTGTAAAGGGTAACTGTTAGTGGGCTTTTATAAATAAATTATAAAATTTGCTATTAATTTAACATATTTTACCTTATCTGTATAAACTAAACATCCGATGTTATTAGATTGTAAAATATATACTAAGCATAGCAACTGCTAAACTAACAAACAGGGATTGTAAGGAATTTTTCAAACAGTATGAATTACTAGTTAATACAACGTTACCAAATCGACATAATTCTGACAATACATAATTCATTTTATGGAGCAATTTAGACAGTACTGCAATAAGGTTATTTTTGGCTTACTCCTTTCTAATAGATTATAACAATTTGTCATCGGGTATTATATCAAATTAAAATTGCTGAGTAAAATCATTAAAAACAATAGAACATTTAATTGTATGCCTTTTACTATGAACAATAGCATTGTATATATTTGTTATCAGTATGTCATAATCCTGTTATCGTACTCTCTTTGTTATCATACTGTTATTTGTTACTTTCATAAATGTGAATTCAAGCCTTATAGTTTTCAATTGTTGAAAAATTGTTTATCTTCGTATGGAACTGATAAATTAGTTATTTTATATCGAGCAACCCACAAAAGTTGGCTGTTTAGGAAGCATGTAAATGTTTGACAAAATAAATTATTCGAACACATATCTGCTATTTTATATTCACACTCAAAATCTCGCAAAGTATTTCATCGGTCTTTGGTTTTATTATGTTTACAATAGATAGAGTACCACCCTTTTTGTAAATGTTTAGTCTTGTGTGTAGTACAGTTAAGTAAAAATATACTTTGTAGTGTTGTGAGATGTTGTGTATGTAAACCTGCTTTTAATGTGCTGTATAAATGTAGGCGTATATTTCTACTTTAGGACATTAATTTATCAAACTGCTTACCAATGCTAAGTAACCTAATTAATGCTAAGTAATGTAATGCATACCTGATAAGTAATATCTCAAACAAAATAAAGCTGGTTGGGGGTTTTATTTTTAACATTTAATATTTTAATGCCCTAAAATCCTTTTAAAATTTATGAATAATTTCATCCTCATCAGAAGACGATATTTTTCTTTTTTTATGATGGAAAGGGGAACTTGGCCTTTAAGGGTAACTATTTTGAGGCCTTACAACAAAATTTCGATTTTCTAGGTTTTTAGTTTAGTATTTTGTATTTAAGTGTGCACGTTAGCCCTAACGTCTATTGCGCCTTGATTACCGGTCTAATTACCCGTCCTTGATTGTATATAATAGATTATAAGAGTAATAATACAAATTATTAAAACCTTATAATGACAGAATTAATAATATTTAAAACATTCTTTTCAGCTTACCTTAGTTTATCTCACTCAGTCCAAGACTCTGAAATATCGAAATATCTAAAATGTTGAAAGGAGTTCTACATCAAGTACTTGAAGGACTTAACTCCAACTACTAACTAAATTTTTATAACTAACTTCTGTAAAAGATCAACAATCCTATAAATTAATACACAATCAGGATTTTAATATGAGTGAATTCTAATGAACTACTGAACCGATTGTTACGCCTGACGCATTAAAAAAAATAGGTTGAATTGTATATTCTACGAATATTCTCATAATTTACATTCATCTTGCACACTCTGCTCTACAGGTCTTCAAAGCTTTAATGCAAATTTTATGGAAGAATAAACATAGCCTGATTTCCACATTTATTATCTGATGACACATACAATACACATCATAGGAGCAAATAGATGTTTCAAATATAAATATTGGCCACTGGAATGAATATGTACTATGCACAATACGCTCTGAGGGTGTTCTAACTTTTAAAATAGGTAAGAAAAACATTTGCTCGAAATCGAGTCGTACTACTAGTTCTTCATAAAGTATATAAATATTCTCATCTTTATCAAAAGGCAGTATCGTGAAGTTTAAAGTTTTTCGATTCTTTTTTGCGTGGTACATAGTTACAGGTGAAATAGGACATCCGTTTAACGTTATATGTATTATTCGTAAATTGCTAATGAACAGTATTTCAGTACCGTATATAAAATAAAATACGCTGCCAACAAAAATTATCATATACTTAAAACTGGATAACATTAAATTTCTACTGAGAAAAAGGGCTACTCAAGCTTCACAAGGAAGATATATCTGACCTTGTTCTGGGCATCAATCATCTCACTAAATACATTTGTTAGCAACATGGAATTTAAATAAGATTTTAAAAATAAAATATCACATCAACCTATTTTCTCTTAATGTAAAGTCCAAATATTTAATTATTTATGCCTTTTCAATTGTTTTAATGAATATACGAAATGTCACTGTACAGAACTTTAAAGAATAAGGTAAATGTTCATAGATATATATAAATTGGGTTGATAATGACCACATATATTTTTAAATCGTATTTATTAGTACACCAGTTATAATAACTTGGAGAATCCCATACATTATGGTTAGAGTTAATGCAGTATTATCTAGTCCTGGACGATTAGTCTGGGTGTAATAACGGAAATCCGTTCTTCAGGGGTTGAAAAAATGTTTAATCATAACTATTCGTATACAAGTTTTAAAATTTTATTTTGTTAATACATTTCTCACTAGAGTACTGGCAAAAATTTACAACTATCGTTTGCTGGAGCAATATATCTTCGTTTAACAATTAAACTAGAGTTGTATGATATAAATAAGTTATACAGTAATCATATTCTAAGTACACAATTCATTACAGTATAGCCTGTAAGTGTATCCTAAATGATTACACGTTCAATTCAGTAACATACTCTAGTAAGACAAAACACTTAATGCAATGAAGTAATAACGTAGATTACTATTCTAGGTCAAAGATGTCACAATTCCGTGGGAAACGAAAACCGATATCTTCACTGTTTAACACAGTAAAGGTTTACATGTTGATTATTGAACAAGTTATATAAGAGGTTAAACCAGTGATACAAAATGCGTTTTAAACCTTGCTGGCATGATTGATAATGGTAAAAGCGTTGATCAACTACGTCAGCAGTAAAGAGTGTCTGGCATGGATATTACTTCTGAGGGGGCTTACGGTTACATGTTAACAAGTGTTTCTTTAAGCTACAGGAATGTTTAAGGGATTTCTCACATGTTGCACACTTATAAGGACACTCTCCTGTATGCGTGATAGACATTTTGTTGGGTGATAGAACTACATAAATACAACTTAAATACACAGTTTAAAAAATTATACTTCACACATCCACTAACAAAATTTTTTATTAATTTGTTAACCTACTTTTACTCAAACATTTAGAATTTGTGGGATATTTCGAAACATTTGTCAAACTGTAATATTACCATCGTATTCTAAATTAAATTTCAAGTAAGGACAAATAGGTTTTAATGAGAAAGACACTACATAAACACTTATTAAATTCCTTAGAAGTGTAAAGTTATAATTTCCTTTAAAAAACTAAAAATGAATATATCATCCACAATTCTTAAAAAAAAAAACTATAGACTAGCAAAGGCTATAAAAACTGCTTCAAAATGTGGAATTTCAGAAGATATGATACAACATTTGATTCGTTACCATTTTAGTACAGTTATGCCTGTTTGAGTGGTGTAAAAGGAGGTTAGGCCAAAATTACACTAGTTAAAAATCTGGATTTTAGATAACTAAAATACCACTAATTTAACTTGCAGCACTATTTTAAATGCACTACCAGTATGCGTTAACATATGAGTTCTCAAATTGCACTTGGTTGAACAGGTTTTACTGTAGAATGGGCAGTTATGAGGACATTCGCCTGTATGTGTTTACATGTGAGTCTTCAAATTTCCTGCCTGCGTAAAGAATTTCAAACATACCGAACATTTATGAGGTCGTTCGCCTGTATGTGTTAGGATATGAAACTTCAAACTTCCTGCTTGTGTAAAGGATTTCTCATATGTTGGACACTTATAAGGGCACTCACCAGTATGCTGTAACATATGATGTTTTAAATTGTCTTTATGTGTAAATGCTTTCTTGCAGAATGGGCAGTTATGAGGATGATCACCTGTATGTGTTAACATATGCTACTTCAAACTTCCTGCTTGTGTAGATTTCACACATACTGAACACTGATAAAGGCATTCACCTGTATGAGACTTTAAGTTTCCCGGGTTTATAAAGGATTTCTTACATTCCGTATACGCATATGGACGCTTACCAGTATGTAATAACATATGAGTACTTAAATTGCCTGTTGTCTTAAAGCATTTCTTACATACTGAAAAAATAATATATAAGGTTGTCTATATACAAATATTTCGTTCTGAATAACACAAATATGCTAACCGGTGGTAGATCGGATTGATACAAGGGCGTGAAATGCAGACAAATATCAGAAAAGGCGAGGGAGGACTCGTAAACAAATTCCGGACTAGGTTCAAAAAGAATACCAACTGCGAAAATGGCACCTCAAAACTGCTCCTGGACCATACCACGTTGTAGAGGATCTTTAAATCTGCTCCCGAGCTATACCATTGTTAGGGGACTTAAAGTCTTTGGATTTTTATAATTCGCGATCTAAGGGCTGCACCCGTCTGGCTTCTTATATTACTTTCCGACGTCCAATTTCTCCGTGTGATGGCTCTTTGGATTTGTTTTACAAAGCTGCATGACTTGAATGATGCCTCAACGTTGGATTCGTCCCCCCACCAGCCTAAGACCTCCGCCCCCTGGAAAACCTGTTATGTGATTCTTTTAGTTGTTTGCGTGATTTCAGCAAATTTAAATTGAATTTTAAAAATTGGATGTGTTTTTTATGACACCAACCTTAGGGTTCCGCCCCAGTGACTATAATTTTGCAATGATATTCTTAAAGAAAAAAATTGTGCTCCAGATCATTGCAAAAAAGGCTCTTCAAAACTACTCCTGTCCAATACCAGGTTGTCGGGGAACTAAAATTCTTCGGATAGTTTTTTCGCGACCTGAGGGCTCCGCACCACTGGCTTCTTCTATAACTTTCTGACGTTCAATTTGAACGTTTGATGGTTCTTTGAATTTATTTTACAAAGCCGCATGTCTTGAATGATGCCCCAACGTTGGATACGTCCCTTCCAGCAACCTTAGGGCTCCGCCTCCTGGCAAAGCTGCTATGTTATTCTATAGCCTACTCAAAGTTTCGGCACTGATGTCCTACATACATTTTTACGTGATGTCTGTCTGGATGTGTACAAGGCTAGAGCCCAAACCAATTGGCCGATTATGATGAAATTTGGTATGTAGGAACTAAACCATATCTCCAGGAGTTTCTTAATTTTTTGAATTTTTTATTTTTAAGGATAATTACCCCCTTACAACTGCCAAAAAACATGAAAAATCCAAATTTCAAAAACTCTCAAAAACGGTTCTAACGGTTTTCATAAAAACCTAAGTCGTTTGTAGAGTTTTAGTTTTCTAACAAAATGACACCACATCAAAAATTCAGTTTTTTGATTTTTCATAAAGAACATAAATAGAAATAAAATATTGCTATTCTTCATAAAAAAGAGCTCAAAAAACTAAATACTTAAGTATTTTTAATTACTATTCTACGATTGCTGGTTGCAGTGAAAATTTAAATTTTCATTTTGCGGTAAACGCAGTACGTTGTCCATTGTTATTCTTAAGGGGGATAAAAAATTACTTTTACTCTCTTATTTACTGATCAATTTCGTTCAAACTTGATATGCTAGTCAAGTTAGCATCGACCAGCAGAGGAAATTCGAAATATCTTGCCCCTTAAAAACTCTGGGGGGAATAGGGGGCATCATTTCCCCTCTAAAACCACGTGTGTTAAAAATAGTTGTTTTTTAAAACAACTTGTTTACAAGATTTTCTGTACATTCGACCGTGCTTTGTATTCTATATTTAGTAAAAAAAGTAATTTATTCATTAAAGTTGCTGGGCTAAAATGGAGAAAGTATGTGTCAGTTTCCTGATACCGATTATTTAGTAGGAAATCCCCTTGATTGATTTAAACAGGTTGTACGTGCTGTTTGTTCAAAACTCATTACACAAAATACTAATGCGTCTGTTATATGTATATAAACATATCCTAGTGATTTTTGTATGTATTTACAAGTACTTCTAACAGTTTTGAAAATCCCTTAAATTGTGTTTAGAGGTGATGTAGAGCTACTAGCCATGAATGGATGGCAAGTCTGGATGTAATAACAGAAATACGTTCTATAAGCATGGGGCCAAGTATGTTTAATAAATAGTCACAGAAAACTTCAATTACATTATTTTGAAACCCAATTACTACTTACACACATATACAGTTGTTTTTGGCGTGCATATTAACTTATTTGCCAAATATAATTAATTTCCTTTAGTACACAAATATACTTTATTCTAGGCAATATTTCATACTCTTTTAAAATATCTGTGCAATAGTAGTTTCAACTCTCAAGAATAGTAGAATAATTGTCTATAAACATCATGAAATCAAAACCAATTGTTCTTACTGTGCTTAAGTGTGTATAAAATGAATTCATTATTATTTATGGAACGCAAGACATAATAACTAAATTAATTGCAAAACCAGGTTG
The DNA here is from genome assembly GCA_963675035.1 of Allygus modestus. Lineage (NCBI taxonomy): Eukaryota > Metazoa > Arthropoda > Insecta > Hemiptera > Cicadellidae > Allygus > Allygus modestus. The sequence goes on along the minus strand of OY776111.1, from coordinate 488,973,285 downwards.
CATTTTCTTAACCAAACATATGCAATTCGACATTTGTTTAACAATTCAAGGTCGAAAATACTTATGCTAAATATAATTCAATTATTAAAATTGTAGAAATTGTAGTTATTTAGTTTACATTAAACAAAATAGTCAATTCAAAATATTGTTTGAGATTAGACCAAATTAGATGGTAATAAGCACATTTAAAAAACATGATTCATTATATAGCCATACACGTTTAATACAGAATACAGTGTGTAGTACATAAGTACAGTTCAAACAGTGATTTAATTACGTAGATTTACTCTTTACTTTCAGGCTGACGATGTCACAAATCTATGGGAGACATCAAATTATATTTTAAATTATTTAAGTTAGTGAAGGCGGGTTTGCATATAATTTACCGATGTATACGTAAGAGCTCACCCCAACTAGGTAAGTACAAATAGAGCTCTCGTCCGGGACAAAAAAATGCAGTCTACATGCTGACCACCATTTCGATCCCCTGTACCTTCTACTACTATGGCAACAAACAATAAAATCTTCTCTCCAAAAGTTAACTTACTCTTTGGCCAGATGGTTTGTTTACAAACATATCCCCGAGTGAGGCTTAACTTTTTTAACACGAGACGAGAGCTCCATGTGTTTTTTCTGCTCACCCCATCGCTAACACCAATAAGAGTTTTAACATCACTTGCCAGGATGATTGGTATTGCCAAATAAGTTGGCAGTCAAGGGTTTCTGGTTGGTAAACCACTTCTAAAGCAGCTCACTTTTATCTACCAATATATATATAATTTTTTCATGCGTTTTTTAATATATTAATTTAATGTTTGGTATTGAAAAATGGGTTATTACAGATTTTTCTCTAGAATCAGAAATTTAACAATTGATGTCAGCTATTAAATGTATTATTTTTATCGTTGACGCAATGCTGCTCATAAGGTTAATAACTACTAGTGGCTTGCAGGGGCTATAGCCCCTAACATATAGTTTTTGTGTAAGTGGATTATCACAGCTGATCATTAGTTCATTTTGTGATATTTCCATAAGAAAATAATTGGATCTTTGAAGTGCAGTGGGGCGTAGCCCACGTAATTTTTGACATTTCTGATATTTTTTCCACCGTCCTTGGCCCTCGAGCAGTAGGGTTCCCAGCGCTTTAGAACCGGAAATGGCATAGTGGTTAGAGCGCGTTATTCCGGAAAGAGTAAGAAGAAAATTCTCCCGCCAAATTTTCTAACCTCACTTTTTTCCCGCCAGATTTCCCTCCAGATTGTGCAGTGTTGCCAACTTAGCTGTGTTGCCAACCTACGGTTATTATATATATATATATATGTATATATGCTCCAAGGTTAGACTATTATATGTATATATGCTCTATGCTATTATATATGCTCTATGTATACTTTTAATTATTGCTACATTATATGTATATGCTCTATGCTATTATACTATCATATTCTCTACTATTATATATGATCTACGGCTAGCGGTTATTTCTATACTCTACGGAACAAGTAGAGGCAATATGGGGAGTCTGGGACAGCTGAAAAATAATTGTTTTTTAATCAGAAGTGACGTTTGAGTGACGTGGTGATGACGTATGTGTGACGAGAGGGTGTGATGACGTCACGGCGATGACGTATTGGTGTGACGATACACATACGTCATTGGATGTGAGGTAATGTGAAAGCGGGTGGATTTATATTCGTTAAGAAACGGTTTAGTTACGTCGGTTTGCGACTTGAAATGGCCAACCGTCCATTTAAGTCGGTTTGCGACTTGAAATGGCCAACCGTCCATTTAATTCGGTTTCGACTTGAAATGGCCAACCGTCCATTTAAGTCGGTTTGTGTTATCTTATCTTATCTTATCTTATCTTATCTTATCTTATCTTATCTTATCTTATCTTATCTTATCTTATCTTAGATCTAGATCTTAGATAAGATAAACATTTTTTCTGGGGGCTCCGCCCCCAGACCCCCGGGCTTGCTTCGCTCCCCATCCCACGCAATGGAATCACCCTCCACTAATCACCCACGCCACATTTAAAGCTTAACACAGAATCAAGCGTTACGACCCATTCGCACTCCAGATCTTAGCCACAACGCAACCATGGCTCGCAACTTACAACCGATCAAACGCCCTGCTGACTCTTCTGACGAGGACTATTCGGACGAAGAGGATCACAGACGTCGCAGGAAACAGTTCAAGTTCTGCCAAACTAGACCGACGGCTGCAACTACTCCTGTGGGGAGAGCGACAATTCAAATTAAGCGAGACATCTTCACTTACCAACAGATCAACCAACTCATGGACATCTTGGACCGCTACCGACACCTTGCCGATCAGATGATCATCGAAGTTAGTAGCGGAGATGACTTCCACCTCATCATCCAACATCAACACTTGGACACAGTCGACGCTAGCCTACGCCGACAACTACAACTAAGACAAATTCTTCGGGTCGTCGCTTCCATCCCCCCACACTAAATCCAGGACTCCACTCCTTCTACAAACGGCCTTTATCAAGGCCACCAATTATATCATTCGTTGTGAATCAGCCTAGCAACCATACAACATACTAAACCTACATTGCGTACATTTCAATCCAGATTCTCAGGACTTAGTCATTTAACATCAATCATTTTGGTGGCCTTTACAAAGGCCATTTTTACAAGTCTCAATTATTTTTACTTTCACAGTCTTAGACGATTCCTTTACAAGTCTCAGCCTCACACCTTGTTACTTGTTTTACAGGAGGAGTATTCAACATTTTCTGGACTTTGTCATTTATCCAACTTCAGTTTAGTGGCCTTTATAAAGGCCGTTTTAATAAGTCTCAATTTTCCAACTTTCGCGGTAACAAAGAATCGTTATTCAGTTGTCGACATGAATGTTTTAGGGGACTTTAAATAATTATAATTTATATTCTCCAAACATGTTCAAACGTGTTCAAGGTCATTTTAATACTTTAAAAAAAGGATCTTGACTGTGGCGGATTGCCCTGCCGACCAGTCAAGAAGGGTCAGTTCATTCGTGGCGGTTTGCCCATGCCGACCGATTGAACTGCTTAGGGTATGGGTGGACCGCAGAACTCCACACTGCGCGAACCACCCGGGTTTGTTTTTGGGGTTGTGATGGGAATAGGGTAAGGGACAGAGTTTAACTTGTACAAATCAACAAATTGTGTTAGTGTTAGTGGGAAACCAGCGAAGCCATGCAAGACAGAAAAGGATAGTACAGACAAGAATAAGAGATCGGCGCTGAGTTTAACGAATGACACGGGCCAGATCCATTGCCCACCGCACTGTTCACCCAACGCTCGGAGCAGTGCTGACCACACAGGGGGACTTGTCTCAGGCCTTGTGCGACGCAGAAGGTGTTGACTCCGCCTCGGGACCCGGCGGAGATCAGCGTAGAGATGCCGGCCGATAGCAAGTGAGACCTACATATGTGGTGCTCGCTATATCACAGAAGTTCCAAGCCCGGGGTACCACTGCAGGGATTGCGGTACTAGGAGACCTCCGTGGATGTTCAGCTTCTCTCCGATGATCTCCGCTGTGCCCCGCTTCTCTGGAGCTGCTCTGGACTGGTCCCGTGTCTGCATGCCGAATGATTCGAGTGGAACGAGCGTCCCGGTTTTTTGAACTTTTCCGCTGAGTCAGCAGAAAATAACCTCACCTCATTGGTTGAACTGTTTGACCATTGAGAAGCCGGCTTGTGCTAGTGAGTATACCGCTGTTCTTAAGCGAATCACTTTTGCTCACCCTTTCGTTACGGACGCAACTGCATCATGTTCAGGAAGCAGACCCGGCCTAAGATGGTTGATATGCCTCGTCGGGAACCATCGTTCCAGCTTTCCAGCTCCAGGCCCCACAGTGTCACACCTCGGTCATCACTCCGGCAGCCTCGTCAACGTCCAGCTCCAATCCCAGCCCCAAAGAGCGAGTCCGTGACAGGGCAGCCTCGTCAACGCCCGGCTCCAACACCAGCGTCAAAGAGTAGACCCGTCGATGTAATGCCTCGACGGGTAAACATATCGACTTGTGCCCGGGAACCGTTCTCTTTACTTAGAGAAATTCTCTCGGACAAGACGAGGGATCTGGAACCTGCGAAGAACTATACGGCCCAGATCCCTGTTATCGATGAGGCAAGGGAGATTCGTCGGCCGAGCTTCGAACCGGCATTCCCTGGGTTCAAGCTCCACCGCCTGTGGAAACTGCAGCCGGGACTTTATTGTCTGCTCGGATGGGACAAGCCTTCGCGGGAGCTTTTGTTGCGCCACCGCAACTTTGTCTTTAGAAGTTACCTGCCGAATGGAGTGATTGAGCCACCGTACGAGACATTAAAGACCTACTTGGAGGTCGGGAAGCCGGAAGATGGGCAACGACGTCGGCGTGTCACCGTCCAATGGGTGTCAATGTAAACAATGACACTGATAAAAACGGCCTTTTTAAAGGCCACCAAAAATGTCAATCGTTTGACACTCAGTAGCGTAAAACATATATTTTGTTTTACCCCCAGTCTTACTCCTGCTGTAATGAAGTTTTATTATAAGTCCCATGAGGTTTAAATAAAGTTTGTTGGTATTTTGTACGGTACGGTACTTAGTTACCGACTTCAACAAATATGGTTTGACCGAGAATTTTAATCGTTCCTCTGTCAACATAGTTTGTTCAAAGGGGTAAGCGCTTGGACTGGGACATTAAATAATTAAAATGGCCTTTCTCAAGGCCACTAAATAAAACGCTGAGTCAGTGTTATTAGTGCGCACCAACAGGAGACCTGCAGCGTATCCTATACGGTACGTAGCGTCGCACCTTAGAGACCAATGATTAGTGGGGCTCAGGACATCCTGCTTGCGCTGAGGAGAGAAGATGGAAACTACGGTGGAAGAAATCTTCGCTGAGATGATTGAGCGACGGGCTCCACTAGCACCGATATCCTCACTCCGGCCGCCTCGTCAACGTCCAGGAGCCTCGCAGAGGCGTGTTCACTTCGCTTTGGACTGTCCAGCTCCGAGACCAGTGCCAAGGAGCAATCCTGTCACTGTAATGGATTGTGTTGCGGCTACTCCACGGCGAAAGCTTCAGAGGCTGGAGCGGCGCTTCTACACTCCACTTGGGCAACTACGCCATGGCGAGCAGAATTGACGGTTGTGGCGGATGAAACTCGGCCTGTACGAATTGCTATTTTTCGTACGCCAGGATGGTGAGGCTACTCTGCGGGAGGTTGGTTCCTTGGAGCTGACGAGAGTTCGCCTGCCAAGAAGAATGGAGTGGCCGTGGAAGTCGACGCATCTGAAGATTCACGGGCGGGGGGAGGACCCTTCGTATCCCAGAGGGAAGGCCGAATGGGTCCGTCGCTAGATCATCTCAAAAAACGGCCTTTTTAAAGGCCACCAGATTTTTCAATCGTTTTTGAACTCATGCATTTGCAAAGTTTTATTATAAGTCCCATGACATACTGGGTGTTGGTAATCTGTACGGTACGTAGTTGCCGACTCTAAATAATATATTTTGACCGAGAACTTTGTTCATTATTCGGTCAACACAGTTTATTTAGTGCGCTTAAAATAAATGTTATGGGGCTTAACAGCCATAGCTTGGAGTAAAGAATAAAATGAGTTGTGTATGCAAACACAAACAATTCCACGTTTCTAACATAGAGTTACAGTCGGGCTAAGATTGGAGATACGTAGTTGCCGACTCTAAATAATATATTTTGACCGAGAATTTTGTTCGTTATTCAGTCAACACAGTTTGTTTAATGTACCTAAAAACAAATGTTATGGTGCTTAAGAGTCATAGCTTTGAGTAAAACATAAAATTGCTTTCAAACACAAACATTTGCAAGTTTCTAACGTAGAGGCACAGTCGGTCCAAGATTGGAACATAAAAATGGCCTTTATCAAGGTCACCATATTTAGTACTTAAATTCAACTCACCAATAGGAGAAGAGTGCTGTGTCAGCAACGCCTATATAATGAGAGAGTAGTGCGATGTTTCCTCATTCCTCCACTGAGCTGATTGCTGATCTGATCACCAAGTCATGGACTCTTCTGAGACTTCTGCGGCTGTAGAATCCATCCTGGCTGAGAACAAGGTGAAGTCTATCTTCGATCCGCCAGACGCACCTTCTACATCCACAAGCGTGGTTTCACCGCCAAGTCCCCTGCACTTTGGAGCACCGACAGCAGAGTCATCGGATGAAGATAATAGGAAATTCATTTCAAAACATGACCCCTTCGTACCGAAGGCAACTTCATCCTCCAGCCCACCAAGAATATCATTGAAGAAGACACCACGGGTAAGAAATGAGCCCAAGTGTACCCACCAATTTAAGAGAGGGCCGAAGAAGGGTGAAGTGTGTGCAGTCTTCTGCAAAATAGGAGAAAAGTTCTGCGCTAAACACAAACCTGCAGAGAAAAAGCCGCCAGCATCTAGTATTGACTTTGAAACTATAGCTCAGGAGGGAAAATTCCGAAGATTGAAAGTTTCCGAAAAATATAAACTCCTACAAATTAAAGAGCGCAAAGTAATTTTGGAAAACAGCGGAAGAATCCTAAAGGTAAGACTGCCTGGATATTTGCAACCAATACCCAAGACTGGGTCATACTTAGTATTTCAAAGGGCGGGCAAAGGCGAACTGGCAAAGGCGATGTGGGAGTGCGTCTAGATTGGATCAGCAGCTCAGAAACGGCCTTTTTCAAGGCCACCAATTGTTTCACTCGTTATAGTACTCACAGTGTGCTAACTTTGTTGTCTTTCACAAACAAAGTATATTATGTAAAATCCTACAACATAATTAGCCTACATTGCGTAGCTTTCCTTCCAGTCAACAATGGTCGAGACCAGTCGTAAACCTTGGTGGAGAATTAAAAAACGGCCTTTTTAAAGGCCAAAAATTGATTAACTCGTTATAGTACTCACAGTGTGCTAACTCTGTTGTATTTCACAAACATAGTATATTATGCACAATCCTACAGCATAATTAACCTACATTGCGTAGCTTTTCTTACAGTCAACAACGGTCGAGACCAGTCGTAAACCTTGGCGGAGAATTCAAATACGGCCTTGTTAAAGGCCAGCAATTGATTCACTCGTTATAGTACTCACAGTGTGCTAACTCTGTTGTTTTTCACAAACAAAGTATATTATGAGATGAAATAAACTGATAATGCAAGCTGGAGACTGAATTAATATTTACATCTCTCGTTTTAGTACTCAAATTGAGCTAACTGTGTTGCCTTTACAAACGAATTATATTATAAGATGAAATGAACCGATAATACAAGCTGCAGCCTGAATTAATATTTACAACTCTAGTGTCATCGATTCTTTGCATTCAAAAAAAGATTTTGTTTGTTTGTTTGTTAGGTTGACCTTGAAAATAATAAAAGCATTGTCAGCAGTTAAGATAAGAGACTGCTGAAAAGCATTGTCAGCAGTTAAGATAAGATACTGCTGAATATGCAGTAGTTATTACTATAAATAGAGGCGTTCTGTAGAGTTGATCACATCCATCTGCGACGTTTACCTGACAACATGGTCTACGAGATTGTTCACCACCAAACAGCGAGAAGGGTTAAACGCTCTCATCTGTGGCTGAAAACATTCTACCTCCGTGTTCCGATTTATTGGACGACGGAGATAACTCAAGAATGCGACTTGTGGAGAGTTTCTGAGGCTCTAGACAGTATCAGGGCCGACTGCCGAGCGACTACTATTAAATTGACAACGTCCGACGTAGGGTTCTGGATGGCACCTACTCCTCTGGAAGATGACTTACCCTTCAAGACCAACGTCATCAAAGACCTGAAGCGTTTGCTGCGGCTTGGCCAAAGGGTGACTCTCACCGTCATCGTTTATTGAGGACGTATCCTGCAGACCCACAACGCCATCTCAAACTCCACCTTCTGAGGGCAACTACAAACGGCCTTTTCAAGGCCACCATGAATTTCACTCGTTTCAACTAAGCTAAGCGTCTTATTTGAACCATACCAATTATTTATCTTTTCGATTATTAATGTTTCTACTAATAATAAAATTAATAATTACCAACACATGGTTTTTAAAATTTTTAGTTGTACAAAACACATGGTTGTTTCTTAATTTTACCTCAACTAACAATTGAAATTTATGATATTAAGTATGCACAAGTGTATCTCTTTCTCTCTCTCTCTCTCTCTCTCTATATATATATATATATATATACATTTTTTGAGATCAAAACCTATGTTTACGGTTTTTCTACCATAAATTAGCACTTTTTTTACTGACTAAAACTTAATGCTCTTATTCGTTGTTTATTTTTGCTTGCTCATCACAAAATTCCCCTATAAATAAAGGTAAATAGTAGTCACCGGTCATTCATATCCTATCTACCATCATGGCACCACTAGACATCCCTCACCACTGGAAGCAAATTGGAGAAATAATTGAAAATGTCTTACAGGAAGATGTGGAGGAGATTGAAGATACTAGCGACTCCGAAGACCTGACCAACTCCGATGACAACACATCATCACTAGATGTCTCTGACATAGAAGATGCAATAGCATTTGTTCTTCACGAGGATTATCCGGAGTCAGTCGCCGACAGTATTTAATTTTATCTCCTGTCCGAAGATGAGGATGACAACAGGACTCCTGTCCTACGTGATGTTCCCGATGCAAGGCGGAGACTATTCGATAGTTCCAGTGGTGAGGAAGACGATGATGGCGTTGCATACCTGAGCGACTAATTAGAGAAGTCTGTTTCAAACGGCCTTTTTCAAGGCTACCAATTGTTTCAATCGTTTTAAAACTCAGCCGAATTCGCAATGTTTTTTTTTCCTTAAACTAAAAAAGCCACAAGCAGAGTATAATAAACGAATGAAAAAATGGTAGCCGTTAAAACGGCTGTTTGGATGTGTTTTTCAACTGTATAAAGGGTTTATTGTTCAACAATGATGTCATCATCTGATAGATAATCTGCCCCTACTAATCTTTCTAATGCAGCCATTACTTCTCTGGATTGGATAGTTTTTCTGCTTGATACAACGTTAACCTATACTGGTTGATCATCACTTTCTTGTCTTTCCGTGGGTGTAAATGATAATTGAAAAGGTGGTGTTGTGGAGGATATATCTGGGACCTGTATAGGCTGCTCCATAATTATGTTGTGGTTAGTAAACTTATAGCAATACTAATTTATAATTTCATTTATGTTTACTTTTTAAATGAATGAACCAATGGCAATGAAAGTGATGATGTTAGCAAAAATATAAACCAATAGTAATTCAATGCTGAGGTCAGCATTTGCTATAAAACTAGAACATGTGAAAAATGGCTCTCAATACTACTTTTGGAGCAGTCTATAACACACTGAGAAATTTATTCAATCACAATGTACTATTGTCAACGTTGTAATGAAGATTTCATAAATGAGGATTTATATATATATCACTGTGAAATTTACCATAATGCTACTAATAATGCATTATCCGATTGTGAAGACCATCCCGATTTCTTACACTTCCTTGCTGACACTGAACACTCTACACGGCAGAGCAGACCAAGCGTAATTGCATATGCACCTCCTAGCAAACAAAACTCAGTGGATCCTGAACATGAATCCTCACCCTCTACTTCTAGAGGGACTGCGAACGAAGATGCAATGTTGGGAGTCAACATTTTAGTGGAGGCGTTTGACAGATCTGTCGTTCGACATTACAGAATAAATAACATCAATACACTTGAACTACAAATATTTCTGACCCTCGTTAAAGATGTTATAATTGCAAAATTAAATTATGAACTTAACCGTTTGAATTTCATTAAATTTGGATTACTATTGGACACAACATTTAATAATGTAGAAGGAGAAATATCCAACAGAGGGTTTCTTTCTAGAAACCGAACTATCATGGAGACGTCAAATTTAGATGAAATAGTTGATGAATGTTTACAAGAATTGGTGCTTAAAATAACAGAACATGAAGCTCGTGGATCCGGATGGTCCTAGCTCAATGTAAACAACCTGGATTTACGAGTTCATAAACGTGGATACGGTGATCGTGGCAGCAGTTTTATTCCATTGCCAGCAAAGATTAAAGATAATAAATCATGTATTAATGTTCAAAACAATGACAATGAATGTTTCAGATATTCCATGTTGGCGAAATTTCTTGTTCATGAAGGTGTCCAACATCCTGAACGACCGAATAGAAGATATCAAGAACTAAATGGTAGATATAAATTTAATGGATTAAACTACCCAGTGTCATTGTCTGATATAGTAAGTTTTGAAAAACGTAATGCAGGTGTATCTGTTAACGTGTTTGGACTGGACAGAAGAAACAATGTGTACCCGTTAAAAGTGGTACCACGTGAATTGACTGACCATACTGATTTACTGTTACTAAAAGATGAAACTGTTTCACATTATGTGTACATAAAAGATTTCACTAAGCTCATTCACTATCAGCTCACCAAAAGAAAGTCATCAATAACAGTGTGTAAAAGATGTTTCTGTTTTAAAAATATCTCTATAAATAGAGGAGGTCGTAGTTGGCTGACGGAACACTCTAAACTTTGTGGAGATCATGCAGCAGCAAAAGTTATCCTTCCAACTCTGAATAGTTCTATTCTAAAGTTTAGGAATATCCATCACCAGTATCGCATCCCAATTGTAATTTACGCAGATTTTGAATCGTCATTGATACCAGTGGAAAATGTGGATCCTGACGCAGCAGACAGTAGGAAATACCAAAAACACGAGCCAAACAGCTATTGTCTTTTGGTAAAATCAACACTTTCATACGAGCATCTTCGGCACTATGATATTCCAACGGAGCCAAAGCTTTACCGTGGGGAGCAAGCTGCAACACGATTTGTTGATGATCTATATGATATTGCTGAAAAAGTATCTACCCTCTACAGTTACATTGTTCCTATGGAAAATCTCACTGACCTTCAAGAACTATGTCATCAAATGGAGGACATTTGTTACTTGTGTAAACAGGAGTTTTCTGAGGACAACATCAAAGTGCGTGACCATGATCATTTGACAGGAGACTATAGAGGAGCAGCTTGTAACGCCTGCAATATCAACTTTAAGCTACCTAACTTTATACCGGTTGTATTACACAATTTAAGTGGATACGACGCACACTTTATTATTCCAGAACTTGGACGAGACAAAAAACAAATTGACGTATTGGCTCAAACGACAGAAAAATTTATTAGTTTTTCAAAGAAAGTAAAAAATATAAAACTAAGGTTTATAGATTCCTTAAGGTTTATGCCATTCAGTTTGATGACACTCTCTAAGAATCTGGAAAGAGATGACTTAATTGAAACGAGGAAGCTGGTTCCAGAAGATAAGATGGAGCTCGTATTAAGAAAAGGAGTGTTCCCGTACGACTACATAGATTCCCTTGCTCGATTTGACGAGACTGCGTTACCTCCACCAGAAATGTTTTACAGTAAACTCAATGAATCTCCAGTAGATCCAGAAGATTATGAGCATGCTGTCAAGGTATGGAAGGAACTTAATATGTCGACGCTCGGAGATTATAATGATTTTTATGTGAAACTTGATGTAACTCTCCTTTGTGATGTAATGGAGGAATTTAGAAATTCCTGTTTGTTATCTTACGGACTGGATTGTTTCTATTACTTCACATCTCCGGGGCTGGCTTGGCAAGCTATGATGAAGGAAACTAAATGCGAACTCCAACTTTTAACTGATATTGACATGGTTCTTATGGTTGAAGCTGGTGTTAGAGGAGGTCTCACACAATCGGTCACACAATATGTCAAAGCCAATAACAAACATCTTCAAAATTATAACTCCACTAAAGAATCAGTCTACCTAGGCTACTTCGACGCCAATAACCTTTATGGATACGCCATGTCAATGCCATTACCTTTTGGCGGATTTTGCTGGGTTGATTCTAATGTTTTAGGAGACATTATGAGCATCCCGAAGTTCAGCGATATCGGATACATATTGGACTTTGACTTCGAGTATCCTCAGCACCTTCACGACCATCATTATGGCCTTCCGCTATTACCAAGGTCCGAGGTTCCTCCAGGTGGTAAATATTCAAAGTTGATGACAACACTTGAAAATAAATCTAATTACATTGCACATTATTGAATTGTACAGCAAGCAATTGAACTAGGAATCAAAATTGTTAAAATCAACCGAGTGCTTCAATTTACACAAAAGACCTGGCTAAAACCGTATATAGAATCGAATACTTCAAGAAGAGCAGCTTCCACATCAAGTTTTCACAAAGAATTTTACAAACTGATGAATAACGCCGTCTATGGGAAATGTCTTAAAAACAAAAGGAATCACATGAATTTGAAACTTGTTTCTGATGAAAAGAAAATGTTAAAATTAGTTCAAAAGCCTAACTTCAAAACATCTATCATAATAAACGAAAATCTTGTAGCTGTATGCATGAACAAAACAAATGTTGTCATGGATCGACCTGTTTATGTAGGAATGTGTATACTTGATATTTCAAAGACCCATATGTACGACTTCCACTACAACAAGATGGTTGCCTTTTATGGACGAGATCGAATTGGAATTAGCTACATGGACACTGACGGGATCATATATTGGATCAAGACACTTGACATGTATGATGACCTTAGAGTGTTTCCTCACAGGAATGATTTTGACTTCTCCGACTACCCAGTCAACCATCCGACATACGACAACTCTGTTAACAAGAAGGTTTTAGGAAAGTTCAAGGATGAAACTTGCGGAGTACCACTTGAAGAAATTGTCGCCCTCATGTCGAAGATGTACGCGTTAAAATTAATGACAGATAGAGCAGCGAATGTCACATCAACAGTCGCAGCGGATGAGGATGAAGCAGGGATTATCAAGAAGGCAAAAGGAATAAAAAAGATGTACATAATGAAAAAAATGAAATTTGAACATTACTACAACTGTTTATTCAGAAGAGTTGGGTACAGTGCATCTTTTAACACAATCCGGAGCTTCAATCATAATTTATATAGTATAACTGCGAAAAAGAAGTCATTGGCAGACAAAGACGACAAACGTGTGATCCTTCAAAACAACATCCACACACTTCCTTATGGACATTATTCATTAACATAAATTGAATAAGTGCATCATCATCCTGAGAAGTAAACTGGTGGAAGATCTATAAAATGCTAATTAATTAAGTATATGTTAAATAAAGTTTTTAAAAAGCCACTTCAGTGGCCTTGACCCAGTTTTCGTGTGTTCAGAATAAGCAATTTTTTAAATTAGCAAAAACTACATTACTTATTTAACATTTAGCCTTTTTTAATAAATGAAACAGTTTTATAGTTCAGTTACTAAACGATTGGAGGATAAAGCGAACCGATGGACGAGAGAAAATCCATCGTTGAAGAACTTCACAAACCAGTTCGAAGAAATTTTCCTAGAAGATCAACGGTCGTGAAAGGCATTCATGACCTATATCAAGCGGACCTTGTAGAAATGAAACCGTACAGAAGGATTAATAAAGCTTTTAGGTACATTTTAACGGTTATTGATTGTTTTACAAAAGTAGCCAGTGCAATTCCACTGAAAAACAAAAGTGGATCGTCTATTACAGAAGCAATGAAAGAAGTACTTCAGGCGATAGGGAAACGTATAAAAAATCTGCAGACAGACGATGGTACAGAATTCTTTAACAAAGATTTTTCTGATCTAATGAGGAAAAATAAAATAAATCATTATTCAACTTATAGTCAAAAGAAAGCCGCTATTGTAGACCGTTTCAATCGCACTTTGAAAACTTCAATGTACAATAAATTTTCAGAACTCATACCTATGTATGGTATGATATTCTTCCTACTTTAATAAAAGATTACAATGATAAAAAACATCGTACAATAGGTATGAAACCAAATCAGGTGAATAAAGCAAATGAATCTAAAATTTTGAAACGCATAAAGAAAAGTACCAAACCAATATTAGATAAGAAACCACCCAAAAAATTTGCAATAGGAGACAATGTGAGGATATGTAAATATAAACAGATCTTTACCAAAGGTTACCTTCCGAATTGGACAAACGAGGTTTTCACAGTGCATCGAGTACAGCCTACTATTCCTGAAACTTATATTTTAAAGGATGTTAAAGGAGAGATACTGCAGGGAGGGTTTTACGGACATGAGTTGTTAAAATCCAAGACTGGCAATGTTTATTTGGTTGAAAAGATATTAAGAAAAAGAGGTAATAAACTTTTAGTGAGATGGTTGGGATTTGACAAGAGCGAAGATACTTGGATAGACAAAAAGGACCTACTTTGAAATAAAAAATCAGTAACGGGACAGCATTTGAGAAGACTGTTTATGCAGTAAATAAATTATGGAAATTATCTGCCAGAATGAAAGACTTGATATTAACAATATTGATTGTTTGACACCGGATATTTTTGATAATGAGGTAAGTAAACATGGCTGTTTATTGCCTAACACAATGAGGTGTATTATTAGTGGGCCTTCAAACTGTGGAAAAACCAACGTAGTTTTTAATTTAATAACAAAACCAAACGGCTTAAGCTTCAATAATGTTTATATTTTTTCCAAATCTCTGAATCAACCAAAATATTTATTATTGGAAAAGATTTTGCATGATGTACCCGATGTTTCATTGCATAGATTTGACGCAAGTAGTGAGATTATAGAGCCTAACAATGCTGAACCGTATTCAGTTTTTATTTTTGACGATGTTTCCTCTGAAAATCATGATAGGATAAGAACATACTTCTCTATGGGTAGACATAATCATATTGACTCTATTTACATAGGTCAAACATATAGTAAAATCCCGAAACAATTAATTAGAGACAACGTAAACTTTTTAATTGTTTTCAAGCAGGATGAAAAAATCTCAAACATATATACAACGATCATGTTGGTGCAGATATGTCATTTGAAAAATTTCGAGATGTGTGTGGGAAAGCTTGGAAAGAAAAATATGGGTTTTTAGTTATAGATAAAGAAAGATCTATGACAAATGGTCGTTACAGAATAGGGTTCAATGGATTTGTTTTATTACATTGACTTCTGCCCATAACAAATTCAGTATTTGTGGTGAAGGCGTTGAGAACAGTCGGAACTAATAATGTCGAACCAGGAGGAGTTGCTTAGTGAAATAAAAGTCCTAAGTGACTCAATACGGAAGAAAAACCTGCTACTAAAAGAAGGATTGATGGCTAGAAATAAATATTTGGAGGAAACCTTCAAGCCCATTGTCGAACCCCTGAATAAAATAAATGATAAAATGACCAAATCGACTCTACTAGATCAAGAAGTAAAAGAACGAGATAAAAAGATCGTTAAACAAGATGAAACTTCAGGAACATACGGATCAGAATCTGGGTCAGAATCATTTAGCAGAACGAGTCGTTCAGGAGAAGAAGAAGAAGAAGAAGATAAAGAAGATGAAGAAGAAAGTAAATCCGACATTGAAGGTGAAACAGATCCTTTAGAACCAACAAAATCCCCCACAAATATTAGTATTTTAAGTAAAGAAATTGGCAAAAAAGGACCTCTTTCACGAAATTATATACTAAAAATGCTACATGGTGCACATAAATCGAGTAAATACCACGTGTATGGAGCACGCTTGGAAAAAGACGGTCTTCGTATGGGGGATAGTATGCTAGAGATAGATGACAAAGATAATATAACAGTTAAATACCAAACTTTTAAGGGTACCGCTGGACTGTTTGAATTGATCTTTAAACCCTCTCAAAAAAATATACTAAGAAGGATTTGAATGATTTTAAAAACATATGTATTTTAACCAACTCCCATAGAAAAGGTTATTCACATAATACACCTATTCATAGAAATAGATCGGAGAAGTATAGAGAAGTTATTTCAAAGCTGTTTTCTAGTATTAGAGAAAAACGTCCGAAGGCTAAGGGTAAAGGAATGTCGATGAAATCGTTGTATGATACAAATATTATATACTATAATAATGTGAATAAGCTGGTTGACAGAATGCGATTAATATATGAATCTATATAGGCTGGGCATAACGGATTGGATAACGAAATGATTGCTTTAACGGAAGAGTTAAAAGGTCGGGGATACATAGCTTAAGTATTCAGTCTAAAGATGAGTGTTGATAAGTTCGGTCGTCATGAGAGCTCTTTGGTTCGAGAGGTTTTGAGAGGTCCACCTGGAGAAGGTTTTCAGTTGACTCGAGACGGAAACTATGACCTAAGAAGGAAACGTTTGTGCAATATTGCAGATCCTATTAACAAAGATAAAGTAGTAAACCTTGGAACAATTCGTACATTTACATTAAATTGCGAGACAAATGACACCATGTTTGATGCTAAATATAAAAGAATTATACATGTGGCAATTGCAGAAAAAGATACAGATGCTGTGAATAGGCGATTTGTTTTGGAAGAAATAACGCAATTAAAACAAGATATTTACCAAAAAATCGACAAATTACAGTCTATGGTGATTCTTTTCACCTCTTCGAAGAAGGAAAGTCGGGGAACACCTTCAAACAGTGTAAACGCAATATATGATACAAACAGTGATGCAGAAGAGTCATTATCACTGCCAGACGTTAGAGTAATCTAATGAAGTAAGGTGTTAAAACAAAAATAAATTATCATATATGGAAGGAAGACGTTCAGTAGTGAACTATCACTCATGAAAAGAGGACGAGGACTCACTAGTAGCGCAGTGTCTCTTTTTAAAAAAGCATTTTCCACTTTACTTACAGGTGCATTAATAAACACAGCTGTTGACGCACTTCCAATTGAGCTACATTTGCCTGGAGGTTATCAATATTATGGTCCAGGTACGAAATTGCGAAAGCGTTTGGTACGAGGAGATCCTGGAATAAACAAATTGGACGAAGCTTGCAGAGCACACGATATTGCATATTCAAATTACTCAGATTTGGAAAGAAGATCAATTGCAGATAGAGCTCTTGCTGAAAAAGCTTGGCAGAGAGTAAAATCAAGTGACGCAAGTGTTGGTGAACGAGCAGCTGCATTAGCAGTAACTGCAGCCATGAAAGCCAAAACAGCAGTTGGAGGAGGATCGAGGAGAAGAAAAACAAACACACGTCGCAGAAGAAATATTTCCGGTGGGGGCACTAGTAAAAGAAGGAATACTAATAAGAGAGTTAATCGTAAGCGAAAAAAGTGTTCAAAAAAAAAGGTAAACGGAAGAGGATTATACCTAAGACCATACCGTGCATATTAAATAAAAACAAATTAATTTTGCCAAATAAACCTTTGAACAACGAGGAACTTGAACGGTATGCATCATGTTTAAAAATCCCTTTTTTCAGAGGGGTGTTCATGCGAAACGGATTGCCAAGAAAAATCTGGAAAAATGAAGCCGCAATTGTAAACCTTGATTATGCTAATGGTGCTGGGACACATTGGGTTTGTTATAAGAAAATATTTGATTCTGTTTTTTATTTCGACAGTTTTGGGAATCTTCCACCTCCTAAAGAGTTAAAAGTGTATTTCGGTGCAGTACCTAACGTAGTTTTCAATTATGATAGAAAACAAAGAGAAGACACGTCAGTATGTGGACATTTATGTTTGGAATTTCTAGCCACAAGTGTCAGTCAACTGTAAGATGTCGTCTTGTACTGTAACAGTTAGTGGTTCAACATCAACTTTACGAAGTACATTATTTCCACCATTACACCTGAGAGATGATAGACAGTGGGAAATTGCACTTTTGGATTTTACTACTTACAATTCAATCCCAAACATAATAGAAGGTGTTAATAATAAATTTCACTACGTGAGAAAGAAAGATACTGAAAGTCTGGCTGATGTACGTGAATTTGTTGAGATTAAAACTGGTGCTTATGAAATAGCTGACATAAACAGAGAACTTCAAAATAAGTTAGGAAAGGATGTAATTGAACTAAGAGCGAATAATAACAATTTAAGAAGTGAAATAAAATGCAAGTTTTATATGGATTTCACTCTACCAGCATCGATTGGTCCTTTCTTGGTTTCCCATTATACAAGTCGGTTCTTGAACCAAATATCTACCATACAAGTCCAAAAACTGTGAACATAATTAAAGTTAATACTATAAATATCACGTGTAACATAGTTCAAGGGGCTTATAAAGATGGATCGAACCAACATATTATACATTCGTTTTATCCAACCGTTCCACCTGGATTTAAGATAATTGAAAAACCTCATAATCTGATATATCTTCCATTAAACTCCACTCATATTTCAGACATCGTATTGAACGTACTAGATCAAGACGGTGACATCGTCGATTTCAGAGGAGAAATTATTACTGTACGTTTACACATTAGACAGGCACCGTAAAAGAACGATGGGACTTGAATTTACATATAACACTAAACAAACATCAGACAATTCTAGTATATCTCCTAACGTAGAGAGGTTAACTAGAGAGAACATTAAATTTTTAGAAGGACTTGGTTTCAGAGTCAATGATAATGGACATACTGGATATAAAACATGGACCGGTTTTCGACGAAACGTTGTGGGAGAAGGAGCTTCACACTCACAACCCTTACGCTTCATCGAAATTAGGAAATAATGATGAGATCCGAATTCCAATACAACATCAAGATGCATATACTTTACCGTCTGAAAGCTATATTTATATTGAAGGAAGGGTTTTGGAAAAAGATGAAAATACAACATCAAAAGTACCATTCATAAATAATCCAATGGCCTTTTTGTTTGAAGAAATCCGGTACGAAATATCTGGCATTGTAGTAGATTCGACTAAAAAAGTCGGCATAAGCAGTACGCTTAAAGGGTTGGTTTCTTTATCACCTAATGAAACGAACGCTTTAAAAACAGCCGGTTGGATATTACCAACTACGACCAAAATAGTACCTAATTCAAGTGGTTATTTCGACTTTTGCGTTCCGTTGCGGCTCTTACTAGGATTCGCTGAAGACTACAGAAGAATAATAATTAATGTCAAATAAGAATTGGTTTTACTGCGATCATCCTCTGATGTGGATATTATACAAGCTGATAGCGGAACAACTCCCACAACACTTGAAGGGAAATTGAAGTTAGATAAAATAGTTTGGAGAGTACCTCATGTACGGTTGGCCGATGAACGACGAGTAAGTCTATTACGGATTCTGGACTCTGATAGGGATATTGTGGTTCCTTTTAGAAGCTGGGAAATGCATGAATGGCCTGTCTTGCCTAAAACTCAACGTCAAACGTGGGCTGTGAAGACTTCGAGTAATTTAGAAAAGCCTAGATATGTTATTTTTGCTCTGCAAACAAATAAAAGATCTAATATTACTGCTAATGCCAGTAGCTTTGATCATTGTAAACTTTCAAATATTAAGTTGTTTTTAAACTCACAATTCTTTCCCTATGACAGTCTTAATGTAATGTTTTCTAAGGACAGATATGGTATTTTATACGATATGTATGCTAGGTTTCAATCGTCATACTATGGAAGGACGAACTCGCCTCTCCTCAACCCTGAAACATTCAAGATTCTCGCACCAATTGCAGTCATAGACTGTTCAAAACAAAACGAATCAATTAAATCATCAACAGTAGATATTCGCATCGAGTTTGAGTTGGAAGAGAATATTCCAGACCAAACAACAGCGTATTGTTTGATACTACATGATACAATCGTAACGTACACCCCTCTAACAGGCGTAGTTAGAAGAATAATATAGATGTTTTTACCACATTATTCAGCACCTACATATATTTACCCCCGCCACAAGTTTATAAAAGGGAGATTCTTCTGCGAGAGGACATCAGTATACCACCTGCAGACAGCAAGACAACATTGATAGTTAAAATGGACAGTATGCCATCTAATTTTCTTGAAGATGTAACGCTCGAGTCTGCATCAACAGAGGTGACAGCTGCATCTAAAACGTCGAATCAAGACTTACCTGAAAACACAAAACCTAGTGAGGACTCTGCAAAAACAACGGAAACTACTTCTTTTCCAATTGACAAAGACACAATTCCACCTGGTAATCCTAGTGAGGACTCTGTAAAAACAACGAGAACCACTTCTTTTCCAATTGTCAAAGACACAATTCCACCTTATAATAATAATAATAATGATGATGTTAAAACTAATACAACACCAGCTGAAAATGTAGAAGAGTCCGCAGAAAAGGACACAACAACTACTGAGGAGATTAAGGCTGGACTCTCAGGATTTCTAACTTTCGAAGGAAATGATCAGAGGAAAAGGAAAAGATGTGAAAATGAATATGATGAACAAAATATGGATGTGATATTTGATGTATTTTTACGCGCAATGTATCCATTGAATTTAAACATGGATAAAACTGTTACTGTTGGTGTTTTCAAATCTTTGAACTTTAATCCTGCTGTGCTAATTAACCATTGCGGGAAAGCCTCATTGCTGCTTAAGATAGACATGTGGGATAAATTTACTAAACACGTATCTATCATTGAAGCCTACTTATACAACAGCTTGACAGGACGAAAAACTGCAATTGGATTTAACGAATCCGATTTAGAAATCGACAACATCAGACTTCGAGGTACTCAATTTGTGAGATTTAGAGATCTTTCTAAACACAATAAGAAAATCCTTTTAACTTTGGAAGAATTTCAAGTCCTGTCGAATCTAACACCAGTAATAATCAGATACATTCAGCAACTCGTCACATATGCTCCACTTATTTTTGATTACCTCAACAGTTCGGTGAACACACATCCAGTTTTACCACTGATCTATGGCCCGATAGATCATTCTATATACAAACATATTGCCTCAAGAGGTGTCGTTCTACAGAAGGACCGGATTCTTTTTTAATAAACTTCGAAGTGAAGGAACCAAAATCAAAGTTTCTCCAACAAAGGAATTGCCGGAGAATATTTCAAATAAACAAAAAGTGTAAAATTATTTGAATGATTGCGTCAAGCAAGTGCTCATGTTGGGAGCACTAAAACTTTTAAAAAAAAGATTTACGTGACCTTGAAACAGTTCAGGTTTGCATATGTTATTCTTCTTTTCGCTGACTATATACATATGAAAATACTCACGCTGTGTGAGTGCAGTTGATTCCAAGCTTCCAAACAGTACCTATCCTACTCAGTCTTGTTTATTACATGCTTAAGTAAACTTCATAAAATGGAAAGATACTGTTGTGAAAACAAGTGTTTTGTGCGAACGAAACTAGAGGTAGACGGATTAGCCTGTGAAATATGTGAAAGTTATGGTATTTGTAAATGTCGATGTAAAACATATAAACTTCCAACTCCAACACGAGAAACGTTCACATTGTACAAATCCCAACACTGTTATACATGTTGTCCTAAAATGTGTGTGAAATTTGGACTGTATAGCGATATAATAAAATATTGTAACAAATGTCGCAAAGGTCTTTGTGAATGTCTACTACAATATTGTGCAAACAGGAAGAGTTGGGATGTGGATATAGAAGTAGAGTCAAAAGTAATAACAAGACGGAATAGCATGTAGAATATGTGAATGCTATGGTTACTGCAATAGAGTGTTAATATTTAGGAAATGAAGGTTTGCATTAGTATAAATAGCTGTCACACCACCCACCCCATCTCAGAACAACTCCAGCTCTTGCCCAGTGAAAACCAACTTCATGCGCTCTCGTAAATTCAACACAAAATGGAGGAGTATAACCTGTGGAAACAAGCGTTACTCAAAGAATATCAGGATACGAATGATTTAAAAAAAATTGTAAGCCAACTACCAAAAAGTATAGCTGAAGAAATTATGAATGAACATTATAAAAATTGTGCGACGGCTTTAATATGTTTCTATGAAAAAGATAGTCTTAGGATTTGTCGAAAGTGTTACGAGGATAACAAAAATGAATTTGCGGACTACGAACAAAAAGTTCTACATGAATCTTTTCATGTCAACACGTCAACGCTACAATTGAAATATCAATGTATGAAATGTAACGGTACATGTGTAGAAGAGAGATACACTAAATGCGAATGAATGTTAGCAAACTCTGACTGTTTATACGGTAGATTGCATCAACAAAGTGCTCATGCTGGGAGCACTTAAACATTTTTAAAAACTAATTTACGTGACCTTGAAACAATTCAGGTTTCCACATGTTATTCTTATTTTCACCGTATATATATATGACAATATTGGGGCTATATGAGTGCAGTTGATTGCAAGCTTCCCATCAGTTAACAGTTGCAAAAATAAATACATACTGCTGCAGTGAGAAATGTTTCATAGAACCAAAATTACATTGATACGGAATGGACAAACCAATTTGTTTTAATTATAATATTAGAATGTCCAAAAAGTGCGTAGTAGAATTTCAAGCTTTCAGGAACAACCAAGACAAATATATCATAAAAGAACTAGCTTTTTTGACATATCTACTAATGTCATTAACTATTTTCTTTTTAAGCCGCCTTTTCCTTTTAAGAAGTTAAATAGCAAAAGCTCTAGAACCAATAAATGGTTAATGAAGTATCTTCATCACATCACCTGGGACGAAGGATTTACACAATACAAAGAGCTGGATAGCATAATGTACCATTATTGTCAACAGTATGACGAAATCTACACTACTGGGGATGAAAAATCAAAGTGGATCAGAATGTACAGTACTTCAAATGTGACGGATATTGTGTTGGATAAGGAATTTGCAACGGAATTAAATGGTCTTTGCATAGGAGTAAAAAGCCCTCAACATAAAACTGCAAATTGTGCATTGTCACGAGCATACAGAGTAGGCCGATTTATATCCGGTGGAGGGGGAAATCCACATATACCCATGCACGTACCTCCGTAATATCAGTTGGACACAAGATCTCTTACAGAATACAACACCTAGCAAAAGAATCATATCAGCTTCTCCACAATGGCATCACCTTCTCCACTACAATCTCTTGCAGAAAAATTCAACCAACATTCAAAATCCGATCTCCTAGCAACAAAAAGATGTAGCGAACTTCAAGAGAAAAAACATTATGCCGTGCATTCGATGAAAAAGTTGGATACATCAGTTGGTGAAGCAGTTATAGCTGTTCTTGGAGATTCACCCTACAAAGAAGAAGATAAACCTAAATTCCAAGTTTACCTCCCGAAAAGATTTGTTAATGTTCTTATGAACGAAGATTTGGATTCTGTCAAGCCCGGCGTATTGTATTTAGTTTCCCATGGACCTTCTGGAAACAACTCTACAGAAATAACAATCCATGTTAAC
Source organism: Allygus modestus (assembly GCA_963675035.1). NCBI lineage: Eukaryota > Metazoa > Arthropoda > Insecta > Hemiptera > Cicadellidae > Allygus > Allygus modestus. The sequence goes on along the minus strand of OY776111.1, from coordinate 488,950,051 downwards.
AATACTTTGTAAAATAGTTTTGTACATAGCGTAAAATTCCATTGTAATCTCTGATTATTTTACCTTTTTAATTATGTATTATTTTTACTTAGGTATTATGTAATTATATTTTTAAAAAAACTCATCACTGTGACCTTGACATAGTTTTGAAAGTGTTGGACTTACCCCCACCATTTTATTCTGACATAAATAGAACCCGTACTAGTGATCAGCTATCATTTCTCCATCAGCTCTCGTACCGTCAAGAACGAACTTAACCCATCAACATAATGAAGTTTCATCTGGTGATGCAAGACGAAGTGGATTTGGGAATACTTCACGAAACACTCCTGCATTTGATGACGGAACATCCTCCGATGGTAATGAAGATTACTGTTGAATTCGACAGCACAACCTTCTGCGATTCGGAGACGACTGAATCACCCACTGAATGGTCTCCGAATGCCACATCCGAAAATACAGAAGAAACCAAACCACAAGAACCTCCAAAGTACAAAGAAGGAAATAATGTTTAATACAATATACCTAGTTTGATGTAAAGATAAGTTATGTAAACCTTGATTAAATCTTTGTAATTTTTGACAAATAAATTATCAAATCTTTTTTTAAAAAACACTTTCGATGACCTTGAACTTGTTTCTACATGTCCGTAACCACCCACCCACTTGGGAGTAACAATGACTCTAGGTTTTTTTCTATAAAATGGTTACATTTAATTGGATAACTTTTAGCCAATTACTTGTCAGTGTTTCGTGATGACTAAGCATAAACAAGTAATAAAATCATGTCTGTCTGATGCTCACTACCATCCTCTCGTCTGACACCGATCCGCCAACATGTCTGCATCTACTCTGTGGTCCAAAGACATCGGCGACGAAGAGTTGGTGGAGATCACCCTGATTGCGGAGCATGGGGAGAGAATGAGGGCAATTTCAACTATGTCTGAGGACGAACTACAAGAAAATCACTTCAATGAGATAAAGGCGATCATGTCATACATTGCCCAACCGACGATGCTTCCAGAGCAGTGGCCGGCGATATCTCGGCGGATGGAATATCTCGCTGCGCTGAAGGCTGAGATCAACAGAAGAGGTCTGTCAACTGAGATTTATGCAATATTTGTGTAAATTACAGATTTTAAGGACATGTGACAAACGGCCTCTTTCAAGGCCACCAGATGTTTCATTCGTTTGACACTCAGCAACCGCCAAATTCATTTTCAAATCACTCCCACGACTTCTATCAGTTTCGGAACAAATATTAATCTATCCGTTTTCACTTTACCCCACATCCAATAACGTATGTCGTTCGTCACACCAAAAGATTTTAAATACATGTAACAAACGGCCTTTTTACAGGCCACCAGTTTGTTCAATCGTTTGACACTCAGCAACCACCAAATTCGTTTTCAAACCTCTCTCGACTTTAAAAAGTTTCTTAACGAATATAAATCCACCCGCTTTCACATTACCTCACATCCAATGACGTATGTGTATCGTCACACCAATACGTCATCGCCGTGACGTCATCACACCCTCTCGTCACACATACGTCATCACCACGTCACTCAAACGTCACTTCTGATTAAAAAACAATTATTTTTCAGCTGTTCCAGACTCCCCATATTGCCTCTACTGGAACATACACTCTATGCTATTATATGATACATAATTATACATATACTGTATGGCTGTATTCTTTATGGCTAAGGGGGATTTCTTTTGAACTTAAAAATTAAATTTTTCTATTGTAAGCTGATTATGACCCATGTTTCCACACCACCCAGGGGGTAGGGTCTCGGCGCGTTTTTTATTAAAGTGAGTATCCCCAGTAGGCCTATTCTCACTGCTTTTAACCACTGCCCCAACCAACGCAGTGATTCGTGGCAGCCACTCCATTACAAAAATGCTGCCTCCGGTAAATATTTTTTCTTCTCTGTTTATCCCAGAAGGCTGTTTATTTACTAAGACTGTGTCCGTTCATTTTAGCCTAGAAAATAGACAGAGAATTTGAATTTTGTAATATTTTTGTTTGTTTTTTAATTTTTATACTTTTAGCGAATTTCCCCTATAGGGAAGAAGCTATTACCGTAGGTCTCATGGTAAGACTTAAGCCCAAGACCATGATAACTTTTTGTTTTGAGGTCCCCAGATGTCCAAAACACTATTCGTTAAAATTTATATATATGTATATATATATCTATATATATATATATATCTATATATATATATATATATATATCTATATATGTGTCCGTGAATGCGATAACTTGAGTAAAAAACGTCCGATTTCGATGAAATTTGGCTCAAATGTGTAAACTGACATTTATGACTTTAAGTTCGAAAACCAGAAAAATCGGACTATGGGAAGGGGGGTTTATGGGGGTTTTAAATTTTCCAAAAATCAGTTTTTTGCATTTTTTACCCTAAAATTTGTAAAACACTTAATTTAGGTTTAGACCATGTTATAGAGCTTAAAAAAACAAATAATATGGTATTTTGAATTATTAACCTAGGTTAAGTGGTTGCGGAAAAAATCCAAAAAACATGCTCATAAAATCTCCCATGTTAATCTTATGGGAAAAAGGTTTTTGGCTTTTCCTCAGTTAATTTTACTTTAAACTTCACATTTTCTTTTACCAATCACTTCAGCTCCACAAAACAATCATTTTGGTGTTTAAATTGTGATTCTACGTCAAACCGTTGCAGAGATATTCAAAGTGCTAAACACAGTACGTTGTCCAATGTTATCCTTATGGAGAATAAATAAAATTTGATATCTTGATTATTTATGAATGTATATTGATGAAATTTGGTATGTGGCTTCATGTTGTACTGGTATATTGATAATTGCACAAAAAATAAATGTTTTGTTGATTGTCCCCGTAGCAGCTAACCTGCATACTCAGCCCTAATGTTATTCTTATGGAGAATAAGTAAAGTTTTATATCTCCCTTAATTATGAACATGAATTAATAAAACATGGTAAGTAGCTTCACCTGGTTCAGTTATATTGATAATTGCATAAAAACTCATTTCTTATCTTCCTCGTTGCAGCAAACCTGCGTACTCAGTCCTAATGTTATTCTTATGGGGAATAAATAAAATTTAATAAATCACTTATTTATGAATGTATTTTTGTCAAACTTGGTGAGTGGCTTTATGTACTAGTGAGAAACATATGCATGCATTGGAAATTCGCTGAGTACGCAGGTTTGCTGCGACGGGGGGTATTTTTTGTTGCGCCTTTCAATTCGCATTTCCCTGACAGTCGGAGGATTACAACAAACGGTTTCACGGTTTTTTAGGCCAACCTCCCCACACCCCTGGACTTACAAAGGGTTTAGCCCTGCCTGCTGGGTGAGCGACTGCCGGGCCTTATTTTTATTAGGCCCCACTCGAAAATATTTTTCGAGCGTAGTACTGTGCGGACCTCAAGGCGCAAGTTTCGTTTTTATTTTTATGTATAATGCAGGCTACTGTAAAATCATCATCATCTATATACAAACTTTCATTTATTTCTTTAACATTAGAATGAAATGTCCGAAGGAATTGAGCCTTCTCCAGGCCTTTTGTGTGTATGGCCTCGAAGGGCTTACACAGTGAGCGTAAAAGCTCTTCGCTGTAATGTACCTCACCTTCATCCCATTTTATGTGGTGAAAGTGACGAGTCAGCCAGCAGGCTGTTCTTTTCATCTTGCTATTCAAAAAATTAAAACAGTAAGGAGGTCGGAATACTAGCTGAGTTCTGTAAGACTTTCCGACTATAGCAAATAAATTTATTATTATTGTCTTTGAATCCGTGGAACTCAACTACAGCTTCCATAGTGAGACTTCGCTAAAAAGACGGTCAGCTACTTGAGATGGTAGTTGATCAGTACGAGTTTCAGCGCCCGATAAAACTTGACCAATAAAAACTTTAATAATATCCTCCAAGTAAAACAATTCCAATAGAGAGCGGCCAATTAAAGGAATATTAATTACAAGCTGATTCCACTCGTTTCGATTGAGACCGAGCGTGTGTTCACCATCAGAGATACAAGCGTACTGTTGACCAAAGATACTGTTAACTTTAATTTCTGCCCCCGTATCGGTATTCACAAAACATTGATGCTTGCCTTCGAAAGCTAAAGTAATTTCATTGAACCTGTCAACTAGCTGACAGTAAGAATCGTAAGACCAAAATACAAGACCTTTCCTCCCCTTAGTTAATACTCCGAGGCTGTTGTCCCTGTTTTTAAAAATACCCGATACTACGCACTTGGTGAGCTCAGGGTCCAAGAAGTGAACTGACTTTAGAAAAACTCCGGTCATTAAATTTATAGGCTCTGTACCCTTAGGGATGGGTATAGCTTGCGTACTTACCTCCGTCTCAGCTGATGTCATCTCTGCTACTGATGCTCCGTTGATAAACACCCAACCTCATATACACTATCCCCTTTATCTCCGTTCCCCTCCCCCTTCTCTTCAGAATCTGAAGAGGATTCTGAGGATTCACTGTTGTCAAAATCTGTACGCCATTTAACTATAATACTATCGATCCCACGCATTAATTTAAACTCCTTTTCAACACTAGCAAACTTGTAACTGTCTACGTAATCTGGTTTCATCAAAACCTTCTTGTAGTAATATTAAATTGTAATCCAACCGTAGTAACCCATGTTTACTCACTGACTGTTCACCTCAGACTAACAAAATCTCTTAACCCACAACATCTATACCCTCCTCATCATCAACACTGCTAAAGTCTCCATCGTCTCTGAGTTTAACAACTACGGTGGTGGTACCCTCAGGAATATCAGATATTTCCTTCTCGCAGTATATCTTGTAACAATCCAATTTTGCTGTACCTATGAAATCATTATCGGCGTTATAAAACTGAATAATAACCCACTCGCCCATGTTTACTCGCTGAGTGCTAGCATGAGACTAAAGTAATAACACTCTGAAAATTAGATGTATCTTTTACCCCTTCCCCAGCCCGCCCCAAGGGGGCGATTCGCCCCCCTTGTACATACATTCCAAGTGTTGGACCCGGAGGGTCCACTGTTTAGAAATTACATTGGAGATTTGCTCTTCTGTTAATTTGATACGTCTCAAAAACCTGGCCCTATCCCTTGCTAACTGTTCCCAATCTGATTTTCTATCTTCAGCGGGCAAACTGTATATTTTTGTTACTACCGGGCTGGAGAAACTAACTCGATATTTTCCTGACATCTCCCGTGATCGGTGTGTATGTGTAGTGACAGTCGTGAATTATGAGACAGTATGCCCAAGTATTAGCCGGGATTGCTGTTTTAGTCTGAATCTCAAGCCTTACATCTACGGGGCCGGTCTTAATAGTATCGTCCTGTTTTGAACAGTCAATTACATACAGAGGACACTTCGTTTTAAAATCATCAAAGTTTAATATCGGTGAGCCGATTCTGCCGTAATACGAGTTTTGAAAGTTCTTATACATATCATAAAACAAGGTGGTGTTCCCACGAAGGTTATCGTACGGATAGAAACTTGAGTTTAAATACAGTTTAGCATCAAGCAAATCACAGGCGTCAAACCGTGACATGTCCATTGTTAAGTCATTCTTTCTGCCTGTCTGGAAGGCCAGTACAACGTACCGGGGTTTTTCTGTTTGGTTAGATGTTTTAAGTGTCCAAGATAATGTGTCTGTACTAGGGAGGTTCGGGTATTCAAACATTTCCCATTGACGGAAAGGAAGATGTATTGCGGGGTCTTTTTCAATAAAGTTGTATAATTTTAGTTTTTCAGTGTCGTTTACTGTAACGTGAGGTACTCACCAGTAGATTTTGTCAATTGTTAATGTTAAAGTCCCAGCAGCTATTTTTACAGTATTATTATCCGTACCCGAACGTAATAGTACCAGTTCCTGTTTAACATTTACCAACACCCGCCTGTAGTCTTCAGCGAAACCTAGCAAGAGTTTTAGAGGGATTGAATATACAAAATCTGTCACTTTTTCAGTACTACCAGGGCCAAGCCAGCAAGCGACCTTTAGAGCATTTTTCTCTTCGACCCGAATTGAAAGAATATTTTTTAAAGTAGCACTAATACCAACATTTTTCGTTCTGTCAATTTCCTTGCCACAAATCTCGTAGCGGATTTCTTCAAACAAGAAAGACGTAGCATTATTAATAAAGGAAACATCCTGAGGAGTCCCGTCTGCTTTTGTAGCGTTGGTCTTGCCGTGAATCACGATAAAGCTTTCAAAAGGGGCAGTTATTATATCCTGCTGTAATAACGGTATTCTTATTTCATCATTATTGTTATAAGTAGTGGACACGTATGGTTGATGAGTGTGAAACTCCATCCCTGTTATTAAGTCATCATACTCAGCGTGGCTCTCTTTCGCCAATAGCGCCATTCTGTATTACCTTAAAACCGAGAGAGCGAAGAAACGTTATATTTTTACAAGTTAACACCTTGGCTTTCTGAACACTACTGACTTGTTGCTCTCTTGGTATATGCCTAAATAGTAGCCCCATTACTGCGCCTGAGATGTAGTCTCACCGAGATCCTTTCTCCGCGAAAATTAACAAGATTACCGTTTTGGTCTTTTAGAGACACTGTCAAGTTGTTGATCCTCTGACTGATCACCGGTAAATAAATGACATTCCTCGGTAATTCTATTATTTTATAGCCCGGTGGTTCAGCCGGGTAGAACTCGTGTATGACATGGCCCTCAACCCCGTTCAAGTATGACCCACATGTGACATTACATTCCACCCGTATAGAGTTAACTTTTATTATATCTACAGGCAGTTCCGATACATGCTCTTTTTTGGCCCCGTATATTTGTTTTTTGTAGCCCAAGAGTGGTCCCAATGAATGTTCTTTAGTAAAGTCAATTTTCTCAGAACAACATATCGTAGCTTTCAAAGTGTTATTATTAGGTTTCAAAGTAAATTGTACTTCTTTTGGCAGTTGCGATTGTATATATTTTTCAATGTCCTCAATTTCGTAAGAGCCTTCAGGGATTGTAATACTTTTATCATCACCGTAGTAAAACGTATCATTTATGTCTTTTTCAATGTTCGGTATAGAGTTATAAGTGGTCAGTTAAATTAAACCAAGTTCCCATGTACCCTCGCTAACATCAATAGGAAACGCTAGCTCGTGGGATAGAACACTAGTTACCCCTGTTAGACAGAACATTACTACAGAGAAACTTTAAACACAAATGTCCACAAACAACTGAGTCGAAATTCTGTTGTCTCTCGTAGTTATAGTACATCTCACATTCACCCAAGTACTTAGAAATTTCCGGTAGTGGTCTTAGGTTTCCAAAACTGTCATAATAATAGACCTTTTTATCAATCTTCCTGTAACATACCCAGTGCGTGCCTAGACCGGTTGTACTGTCCAAGTTTACTATAGCAGATTCGTACTTTCTCGGGCGTTTTGGTAGTCTGTCTCTCATGTAAAACCCCTCTAAAGTTTGGAATTTTTAACAACTTTGCATATTTAATCAAATCGTAATTTGTAAGCGGCTTTATCGGTATCGAGATGCTTTTTTTTCTTCTTACATATGCCCCTTTTCTTTCTTGTGCCTGCGCCTGCCTTTTTACCCGAACCTTCCTTTCTATAGGGTCTAAGATACAATCCTTTACCTTTTGGAGGCGGGCGTTTCTTCTTACGACCTCCCCCCAATTTTGTTTTTGCTTTCATGGCTGATGTGACTGCCCAAGCAGCGGCTTTCTCACCAACACTGGCGTTACCGGACTTGAATCTTTGCCAAGCGCGTTCCGCCAACTCCTTGTCCGCTTGCCTTCGCCTTTCTGAATCTTTGTAACGAGAGTATGCTATATCATGGATCTTACAGGCCGCGTCTAGCCCGTTTATTCCTCTGTCACCTCTAGCCAATCTCTCTTTTAACTTCGTTCCAGGTCCGCAGTACTGATAACCGGGGAGATGTAATTCGACAGGTAGTAAGTCAATGGCCTTATTAAGAACAGATGAAACAATACCTCCACCTCGCGCAACCGCTATCTTACGCCTGAGAGTTTTCTTTCTTGTGTTAGCCATTTATTGCAAGCACTAGTATCATCCGTTGTAATGTCGTTGCACTCCAACACATTAATGTCTGTAATGAAGTAAACTTGCCCCTTTTATACCTAAACTGGTTCGGAGTTAACTGAGGAGATTGGGGAAAGGAACAGTATCATCAAATATCCCCGTTGGCTCAAGACGAAAATTCTCTTTAATTTGTTTCAAAAGAAGCTCCACTCAGTCCACCTTCAGTCATAAAGAGATCATAAGTATCAGGCGGAAGAGGTTTGACGTATTCTTCTTCAGGCTCTTCACCACCTTCCGACCCGTCAGCAAACAAAACTTCCCAGTCTAAGTAATCGTTTTCACCCGGCGTGGGTAGAATGGCAGACCTCCCAGTTTGTTTTTTGTTAATATAATTAAAGAGCATTGTACCGAATTTTCTCAACCGTTTCTCGTGAAAATCTTTATGACTACTTATTAGACCTTCACACTTCACCAGTCGGGTCTTAATACTCGTTAATTCCGATATCAATTGGTCTAGGTTAGTGGTTAAAGGTCCAAGCTTTGATTCACAAGTGTTTTCCAAATATGCCTTTGTCACTGCATCACTGGGGTCTGTTGGTAAAGCTAAATTATTTATTCGTTTGTTGTTAGCGTCATAATTATCGTTGGATATAGTCATACTCAGTTTTTTCAGTGTGCCCAAGTTAACTGCGTCCAAGGAATCTACAGGGTTAGCAACACTCCATAGTCTTTTGTTTTGCATATTGAACCTCTTAACGTCAGAAGGTATAGATTTATGGTCAACATAATTCTTTGTAGCAGCGTCTAGTGGTTGTACCGGTGTAGCCAATTTACATAACCGTTTATTTTGCATATCATAGTCACCGTCCGGCGTCAAGTTAAAGCCATCGCCCTTGGGGCCCTTGACGGCCTCATCTCGGGACTTTAGACTATGTCCAAACTTGTCAATCGTCATTTTAATAATGCTTTAAACCTACTGTTACCAGCTCCTTTTATGTAACCAGCCTCCCTTAGTTCCTCCACGATACTCAGTATTTCACTGCCATGGACTCGGTTTCCAGTCTCTGTTGACATGGCTATGTGTCGTAATCTATCCACCAATTCGTTGGCGTCGTCCCAGTGTATTATATCACGGGACTTTGCATTCTTCCACGCTAGACCCTTGCCCACTCTGGCCGGGAATAGGTCTTTTATAATTCTTCTGTACTTTAGATTGTTGTCCCTTCTAATTTGATTGTGGAATTTGTAGCCTCTCTTGTGAGCGTTGGTAGTGATAAAAATACTCTTATAGGTCTTAAGATCGTCTTCATCGTATATATCCTCGTCAGGGGTTCTCTTAAATATGAGCTCATATAAACCTTCAGTAGGACTATATCTTGTGTTGTTTATTAGTATAGTTCCATCGTTGTCAAAGTCTAACACCTTATCTCCCATCATTAAAGTACTGCCTTCGTATCTAGGACCGTATTCATGATCAATAACTCAGACCTTACTGCTAGCATCTTTTAAAAGAAGTGTCATATACCTCACCGTCATGGGGTTACTAAACTGACTTTCCATATATTGGGACGCTGTTTCCAGTCCCGAAGGGGACGATACAATTTGCTTTAACCCACTGGTTTCAGGTGTTGATACTCTCTGCAGAATAAATTCAGCTTCTCCTTCATCATCATCTGTCGTATTGTAGTCCATTGGCTCTTCTTTAAAGGTTTCGGGTTCTGTTTTTATGTCAGGGCTAACTGTGGTTGTTTTTCTAAGTTCTTGAATAATTGGTTTATACTGTTTCTCAAGCATAATATCACTTTCCTCGGATCCTTCCTTAAACATTTTATACTTTCTCTTAATAACATTACGTAGCTCTATGAGTCGGCTTGTCAGTTGCTGTTTACTGCTTCGCTTCATAGTCATAAATGGTATATTTCAATCAGCGCATCTAGATTTAAGGCATTTCGACTTGTCTGAAAAACAAGGCACGCCTCTTATGCCTCCGTATGTACTCGATAATATCCAACAGTGAAACACCAACGCTAAAGTCCATACCTCTGTAGTACCTCTGTTCTCTAGCATTGAATCTGGGGATCACATAACGACCGGTAAAACTCCTGAATACAAAAGTACGTTTCCACCCGTCTCTCCATTGAGGTATTTTTGCTACGGTATATTTATCACTTTCAATTGTTTTGTCCATGTATCCCTTGAGTAGCTCCATAGGTCTAGGTTCGTTGAGGTGTTGCAGTAAATAAGAATTTAAAAGCCAGAATTCATCAGGATTAGCCCCTGTAAACGCTTTACATTGGTCAAATAGTACTCTGTTACACTGTACACACCGTTGTTTAGACTTATACCGAATCTCTCACACTGTAACGGGAGTGTGGGCAATGCCAGTTTGAGAAACTCTGTAGTATATAATCCCTGGCACAAATTATTAACCCCGTTATAAGGTTTATTTCTACTTCCCCCTGGTATACTGTCAGGATCATTTGCGAATCCAACGTTATAACTAATATCGATGTGACATTTTAACCTTAAAGCTCTTTTATAGACTGTCATCGGTGATCTTATAGGAATACTGCGTTCTGTCAGGAGTATACATCGTTTAGCGAAGGGAATTGTTTTTGTTCCGTACAAGCGGAATTTCTTTACATACGCCTGCTCGTCACTGAGGACTTCAACAGGTTCAACTACACTGGCCATTACTACTTAAGTCAAAATAAATGTTAAATAATAAATCAAAACAATAAAGTGAGGTTAGGGAAAAAGACAGGGTTATGTAAAACCTCGACTTGAGTAAATACAACACTGGGCTAGAAAATTAAAATAATACAGTGAAGTTATGTCAGACTAAAAGAGTGAGGTTATGTTAAACGCGCAAAATTAGGGTTATGTCTGACACTCAAAAGTGAGGTTATGATAAGCAAAAGTGAGGTTATGAAAAACCTCGAAGGGAACCTTGAGTAAATGAAAAACTGAAATTAAACTAATAAAGTGAGATTATATTAGACTGAAAGAGTGATGTTATATTAGACACGCAAAAGTAGGGTTATGTTATGCAATAAAATTGAGGTTAGCCCCGGTACACTAAATAAAATATAATACGCGTTAAATACTAACGGTAAATTATAGCTAGCACTTACTGCAATTGCACAATACTATCACAAACTCACTATACCACAATAGCAAAGAACGGAGCAGCGCAAAGACCTCTGGCCAACACGAAAGCCGGGAACAGAGTGAACGAGGCAAGCCGGCAGCGGTGGAGGTATATGGATGGACCAATCAGCGATCAGAACGCCTGATGCGACCAATGGGATGCGAGCTTATTCCGGCCAATCGCAGAGCAGTATTTTAACAGGTTTAAACTGGATATTTTAGCTGACTAACGGTGTTTGATGAGTACAGCACAGAGTAAGAAGAAGAAGAGGGAGGTAAGGAGGAAGAAGATAATATATTATTATATAAATAATAAATGGTGTAGCTATAGGGTATATGAATAATAATGTATCATATAATAGCATAGAGCATATATATATATATATATATATATATATATATATATATATAATAGTAGAGAATATGATAGTGGAGCCATAGCATAGAGCATATATACATATAATAGTCTAACCGTGGAGCATATATATATATATATATATATATATATATACATATAATACTACTGCATATAATAGCCGTAGAACATAGGTTGGCAATACTGCTAAGTTGGCAACACTACCGAAAAAACTGGAGGGAACTCTGGCGGGAAAAAGTGAGGTTAGGAAATCTAGCGGGAAAAAAGTTAGGTTAGGAAATTTGGCGGGAAAAAAGTTAGGTTAGGAAATTTGGCGGGAAGAGTGAAGCCACCATGGGCGCCGCCATCTTGGGGGCGGGGCCTAATGACGTCACAAGTCACGTGACCAAAATGCTGGCTTCTGATTGGCTTGCTAAATCACTGGGACCCCTACTTCGACCTTTAAAATGAATTGTCATAACCTAACTTAAATTATTTCTAGCTCGTGGGGACCAAATCACTTACGGAATTAAATATGTAGATAAGACCTTTAAAAAATGTTCCATCAAATATATGCAATGTTAGTGTTTGTTATTTGTACCAGCTTTTCTTTCTGTGAGTCCGCCCTAACCTTCGCACCTACAGGCACGCTGCCAGTGGTTGACTGCTTGTATGGAAAGCGCGGACGGGACAAGGTTCAATCGAAGTAAGTATATGCAATTTGACATCCCAACAAAAAGTTCATAGTACACAATAATTATAATAATAGAATACAATCAGTATAATAAAGTAAAACAAAGTTAGATGAAGAAATGACATATGTAAATAAATTACAAAAGAACATAGTTAATGCACATAAGAGCTATGATATAAATAAGTTATACAGTAATCATGTTCCAAGAACACAATTCATTACAGTATAGTCTGTCAGTGTATGAATGATTACACATTTAATTCAGATAAAGACTGTGGTAAGGCAAAACGCTTAATGCAATGAAGTAATAAGGTAGATTACTATTCTAGGTAAAATATGACACAATTCTGTGGGAGACAAAAACTGATCCTTTAACTGCTTAACTCAGTAATAGTTTACATGCTGATTATTGAATAAGTTATAAGAGGTTAAACCAGCGTTACAACATACGTTTTAAACCTTGCACGGCGAACCTTACTGGGATGATTGACATTGGTAAAAACATTGGTTAGCGTTGATCAACTACGTCAGCAGTGAAGAGTGTCTGGCATGGAAATCACTTCTGAGGCTGCTGACGGTTATGTGTAAACAAATGTTTCTTTAAGCTACATAATTGTTTAAATGATTTCTCACATGTAGTACACTTATAAGGACACTCTCCTTTATGTGATAACATATGACTCTTCAAAGTTCCTGCCTTCGGAAAGGTTTTCACACATACCGAACGACAATGAGGTCGTTTGCCTGTATGCGTTAGAATGTGAGACTTCAAATTTCCAGTATTCGTAGAAGATTTCTTACATGTTGTACATTTATAAGGACGCTCTCCAGTATGCGATAACGCATGAGTTCTCAAATGACTCTTAGTTGAACAGGCTTTCTTGCAGATTGGGCAGTTATGAATGTGTTAACATATGAGTTCTCAAATTTTCTGCCTGCACAAAGGATTTCACACATACCGAACATTTATGAAGTCGTTCGCCTGTATGCGTTAGAATGTGAGACTTCAAATTTCCAGTATTCGTAAAAGATTTCTTACATGTTGTACATTTATAAGGACGCTCTCGAGTATGCGATAACACATGAGTTCTCAAAAAACTCTTAGTTAAACAGGCTTTCTTGCAGATTGGGCAGTTATGAGGACGCTCACCTGAATGTGTTAACATATGAGTTTTCAAAGTTCCTGCCTGCGTAAAGGATTTCACACATACCGAACATTTATGAGGACGCTCACCTGAATGTAATAACATATGAGTTTTCAAAGTTCCTGCCTGCGTAAAGGATTTCACACATACCGAACATTTATGAGGTCGTTCGCGTGTATGTGTTAACATATGAGCTTTCAAATTTCCTGCCAGCGCAAAGGATTTCACACATACCGAACATTTATGAGGTCGTTCGCCTGTATGCGTTAGAATGTGATACTTTAAAACTCCAGTATTCGTAAAAGATTTCTCACATGTTGTACATTTATATGGACGCTCTCCAGTATGCGATAGCACATGAATTCTCAAATGACTCTTAGTTGAACAGGCTTTCTTGCAGATTGGGCAGTTATGAGGACGCTCATCTGAATGGGTTAAGATATGAGTTCTCAACGTTCCTGCAAGCGGAAATGATTTCAAACATACCGAACATTTATGGGGTCGATCGTCTGAATGTGTTAACATATGAGCTTTCAAATTTCCTGCCAGCGCAAAGGATTTCACACACACCGAACATTTATGGGGTCGCTCGCCTGTATGCGTTAGAATGTGAGACTTCAAATCTCCTGTATTCGTAAAAGATTTCTCACATGTTGTACATTTATAAGGACGCTCTCCAGTATGCGATAACACATGAACTCTCAATTGACTCTTACTTAAACAGGCTTTCTTGCAGATTGGGCAATTATGAGGACGCTTACCTGAATGTGTAAACATATGAGTTCTCAAATTTCCTGCCTGCGCAAACGATTTTACACATACCGAACATTTATGAGGTCGTTCGTCTGTATGTGTTAACATATGAGCTTTCAAATGTCCTGCCAGTGCAAAGGATTTCACACATACCGAACATTTATGAAGTCGTTCGCCCGTATGTGTTAACATATGAGTTCTCAAAGTTCCTGCCAGCGCAAACGATTTCACACATACCGAACATTTATGAGGTCGTTCGCCTGTATGTGTAAGAATATGAGCCTTCAAATTTCCCGCTTGTGTAAAGGATTTCACACATACTGAACATTGATAAGGGCATTCACCTGTATGAGTTAACCCATGAGACTTTAAGTTTCGATAATTTATAAAGGTTTTCTTACATTTCGTACACTTATATAGGCACTTACCAGTATGGGATAACATATGAGTACTTAAACTGCTTGTCGTTTTAAAGAATTTCTCACATACTGAACACTTATGAGGACGCCCACTTGTGTGTAGTAATAAATGAATGTTTAAACTTTCAGTGCTTCTAAAAGATTTGTCACAAGGGTTATTCATCTTCACAAGGGTCTTTACGTGCTTTAATAAGAGATGTCCTTCTAAGTTAAACAACTTTGTTCCTCCCTGTCGTTTACAAGTTACCTTCAACATTTAATGTTTGCTGTACATGGGAAAACAGAGAGGGTTTTGATGTATCCGTCTTTACATTTTACGGTTGTCTTCAAATTTGTTTTTTGTACTGGCTAGTGTTCAATGACTGATTCTAGTGAGATCCTGTTATTAACCGTTAGTGTTAACATCCTCACTAACGGCAAAGTCACCTCAGTCCTGAAATCAAACATTATTTTGTTGTTACAATCAAAACAATTGTTACATAGGCTACCATGCTAACATAGGTGTAAAATGTGTACCATTATTGTTAACTATATGGTTTTATATACACGATATTGAATAATAATTTTCGAAAGTAAACTTAAATTTAATTTTAGAGTTATATTTTCCAGATTAATTGACTAATTCAGCAACCATCATAATTTTTTGCCAAAGGTCCACTTCTGAAACTGTACCCAACAACACGTTTTATAAATAAGAGATCCATTGGTATAATTATACTGTTTATACGTCAATTTTTTAAATAGAAATGTATGAGTAAATCTTATCTAAATATGTTTCATCAGTAATCGTTTATCTTATGAAGACACAGTAAAAAATAACAACAAAAAACAATTCTTTTTAAATTTAAAACCAGGTTTACATACCTTTTCCGTCCAAACAGTTCAAACATGTATGCTGCCACCTACTATGACGACATTTTTCAGAATCTAGAATTCCATTTTCCGGTCATACAAAACCGTTCGTAATTCATGCAGACGTTTTCTTATAGGAGTCGGAGTCTAATCGCCGGACGGCTTGTGCGTGGATCTAATTTGTGCGAAGTATGTGTTTAATGTCGTGTTGTGGTGTTATGTTGAACTGTATTAATGTTTAAAAAATTTTTACATTTTGACGAGTATCTGTATGAATTACGGACGTATGACCGGAATATGGAATTCTAGAATCCGAAACATTTCGTCATATTAGGAGGCAGCAAACATTTGCCACCTAATATGTTTGGACGGAAAAGGTATGCAAACCTGGTTTTAAATTCTAAACAACAGTTCAGGAGGCATTTTCAAAATGAATAAATTCTTTTTGTCCAATTTGCAAAATCGGTTTGACTGTAGGCAAAGCAGATCATTTTCTATTTCAGCTAAAAATTGAATCTATACTTATTTAATAGACGAGCAGGTTTTGTGTGACAATCACTCCTCCTAAACTACTCAACTGATTCTCATGTTTTTGGTGTCATTGGAAAGAGCCTAACGTGAAGTTGTGCAGGAAACGTTTTTTAGAGAAATAATTTGTGAGTGAGGCCCTGGGACCCCTTAAATTTTAGTTTTTCCCCATAAGCTTAACATTGGGAAATAACTATAAGTTTTAAGCAATCAGCTGGATAGAGTAAACCCAGTTAATCAGCAGGCCATGTTGGCTTTGGAACGGTAACACAATATTTATACGGGAATATCAGTATGATATTAAGTTGTGATCGCGAGCGAAGCTGCGACAGGCTACTAGTATATTAAAATACTACGGGTCCGGAATATGTAAATAATAGTTTTAAAAGGTATGCTTAGCAAAAATGTTGTATTATCAATATATTACTGCATTCATAAGGAAATTATTATGTACTCCTGCAGGATAGTCGGTAAACCCAGTAAAATCAAAATGGGTCATTAACAAAATAATATAACGCTGTGTATACACAAATACTTCGTTCTGAATAACACAAATGTGCTAATCGTTGATAGATCGGATAGATACAAGGACGTAAAAAGCAGACTAATATCAAAAAAGGCGAGGGAGGACTCGTAAACAAATTCCGGGCTAGGTTCAATAAGAATAATAACTGCGAAAATGTTACATCAAAACTGCTCCCGGACCTCAACACGTTGTAAGGACCAAACAACTTTAGATACTTTTAATTTCTCCCCCAGACCTCAGGGCTGCACCATGGAGGTAGTATATCTGGAGAGGACATGCCAATGCTTTGACATTAGGGCCGATAAAGCCAGAAAACCCCCTCAAACTGGCGATAAGATTGCAAGCGAGGCTATAACATGGCAAAAGCGCTCCAGTTTAGCACGGGGAAGATAGGGATAAATGCGTCTCCCGCTTATTTGAATTAAAATTCCTGCCAAGATATTTCGTTTTTGGCCAAATGGCTCTTTGATTTATATTTCTGATTAAATTCTCGAGACGTTGATACTACATATAACCATATATATTAAGTGAATATTTAGTAAATGGAATGGAAACTTGAATATACTTGATATGCGCTTACTTTAATTACGTTTTTGGACAATCTCTGATTTTTGTACCCTTAAAACCAATTTATTCCTGTTCCTAATGAGCTGCTTGAATTCTTAATACAAATTTTAAGTATATTATATTGATATTTTTGTATTAAAAACTGTAATAATACATTTATTGTAAACTCTCAACCCGCGCTCTTCTTTAATTAAGTCCCTGCACAATATAACAGCACTACTGATTCATGTTACTTACCAAATACTTAAAACTTTTAATCCCAATTTTAACGGTGTTTGAGTGTTATCTGCTTTATAAAATTAATAAGAATATTTGTATACATCTTTGGACCCACACTCACTTTAAATGGGTTCCTGGCTTATATAATAGATTTGTAACAACAACAAAAACTAAAGGGTGTTTTTCCCTATTAAGTGCTGAAACTATTGATACCAAATCTAACCATGTTCGGGTGTTATATGTTTTCTAAAGTTCATAATAAACTAAGAATAATTTTAGAAATCTTTCAAACCGCGCTAAGTTTAATTAGTTTCCTCGTCAATAAAATGTGTTTATAAACAAATATACTATTTATTTATGTTACGAAATCAGTGCTCAATCCGGTAATAGCCAATATTAACCATCTCTGAGTTATGTTTAATAGAAGTAATAATTACTTAAAATAACTTTAGACAACACTCAACCCATGCAGACTTAGCCAGTGGAATACATTTTTAACCAAATAAATTAATAACTGCTCTCCCATATTAACTGCTGAACCTTTTAATACCAATTTTAACCATATTCTAGTGGTATATGTTTTATACCATGGCACAGCACGGCGTTAGCCGGTGGCTGCCTCCCCCCCACATTACATAAAGGACGTTTAAATGAATTCAATTTTCTTGGTGTAAACATGTCTTTCTATTACAAATATAAGAAAAAAACATTACTTAGAGAATTTACACATCTAATACCGTTGAAAAACGTTCCTGAACTTTACATATACCATTTTTGTTATATAACGAAGAAACATAACAAAATAATTTTTTCATTACTTATATACGAGCAAAATCAACGAATTTGTTGTTATAATTAAACCGAAAAATTACACAGAAATTACAAAAATTATAAAATCGCTGATTCACAAAGGTTATAATGTGTGAAGGCTAAGTAAAAAGGATGTGCGTAGCTGTTATGGTTTATCAAAAACAAAAACAAATATGGCGGAAACCCACGTCCTTCGTAGCCTTCGTCTTGTTAATACGTTATTTAATGTTGTGAGTTGTTTGTTGTATTTCAGCATTTACTGATTCAAAGCAGATTTTAGTTTTTAAAAGAGCGGTAAGCTTAACAATGTCTGTATTTCAACTATTTAATGGAGTTTTTGAAGGTAAGGGATTACGATTAATTCAATAATTTTCACTTCATGAGGGTAATCTGACTCCTCCAACAATTTCCAACACCCATTTACCCAGGACCCTGACTGCCCTCCTAGGCTGACTGGTTTAGCATATCAAATATACAGAGAACATAAGTCACAGAAACTTTTAAAAACGTGCCCTTAAACTTACTTTCCCTAGTGTTGGTTTTCAAACAATGCAAGAAACCCCAAACATTTGTTATAAATTTTATCCACTGCTTGTATGCGGTAGGCCTACATTCTACGTAGTCTTATATTGGCAGCCTGGATGTTTACTCGTGTATTTGGTATTATAATTCAAACCTAAATTACTATACTGCTTCAAATCGGTTTAACTTTACCCAACATTAAAACCAATCAAAGACAGACTGAATGCCCTAGTAGCACACATCGTTGGCCCAACGATGGGGAATGGTTGGGATGGTTAGAAGTGGTTGGATAATGGTCGGTTGGCAAATCCAACCATAGGAGACGTTGGGCCAACGAACCACCGTTGGGTAACCCGCGTTCACAAATCCAACCATAGCAGACGTTGGGCCATCAAAAGCTATTGTTGGCAAATCATACTATATTTTATTATTATTAATTATGTATCAGTAGTAATGTACATTTTATAGTATACCGTATAACCATCATATATTTTATTATTATAATTATATTAAATATATATTTATTTGCTTGTAGTTTAGTTTATCATATTTCATAGCAAGAATAAACACATAAATCAAAAGAACCAAATTACATTGTTCAAAGTTTTATTAATCTTATTACAGTGATTTGCGCAAGTAGATTAATTTATAGAAGAAGTAAAGGAAAATATTGTCCTAGTCGTGTAGGTGTACACTACTGGTAATTTTTATATCCCAGTCCTTCCGATCGCTATCATGAGTCAAAGTGGCCGCGAGGTTTAAGGCTTGTGTACAGTAAGTCAAGGGTCGTAGGTTCAAGACTCGACCACGACACAATATTTTTGCTAATCAAATCATTTTAAAAAAACTGTATCGTTTGTTACCAAGCCAATTCAATGTGAAATCGTGTTTTTATATATAAAAAATGACAATTTAAATGCAAAATTATAAACTGTTGGCATTTGGTTGGGGATTGGTTGGCATTGTTGGCATTTGGTTGGCAAATACAACGTTGGCCCAACGGTGCGCCAACGGACATTTCTTACCGTTGGCCAACGAACTGTGCCAACCATTTCCCAACGTTGGCCCAACGATTCGTGCTACTAGGGTGATCACATCTTCGTTTTATGTAAAAACAAACTTACATAAAGCAGCTAACTTTGGGACCCAAGTAAAACTCGTACAAGTGCCAACAAGTCACTTTTCATCATGAATAGGTTTAGTAAAACCCTAGATTAAATTGCAGTAATAAACAAATATGACTTTAATTGTTACTTAGGTTACATAACCTAAAACATACAGTCTTCGTTGTTTTAATGTATGATGATTCACAAACTTAGACTGATTATGATATCCGATTGATTAATTATAACGAGTTATAGTCAAAACAACTATGAAACGGTGGTTGTGAAATTCATACAACAACATTCTCAAAAATATCAAGGTAGACTTGTATAATGGCTGAAGTCTGAAGTAAATAACAAATGAGATACGGTAACAAGCTTACAAGAAAGTTGACGATTAAACAATAACACCATAGTAAAATACATTTAAATTGTTATGCATGATGAGTTTAGCAATACAAATGTACAATTTTTTTATTTTTATCTGATGCTGTAAATAAAATGGACAAAGAAGCCAACTTCCAAAATCTATGTAGGCCAACACGTATTTTTCTTATTAGTCAAAAATTAAATGTTAAACCTTATAATATCGTATTAATTAAATATGCAATAGTAATGCTTTTATTTCTCATTGTATTTATTTTATAGCTAAATTCAATGATTTCATAAATTGAATGTATTTATTTTATTTATTTGTGATATGTGTATTTTATACAGTACATAGTTCTAACAGCATGTTGTAAACAAATTCATTGTCAGCTAATAACTATCCCTCCTTTACGACAAGACCTCCGTCTACCGTCGCGTCGCCGATGATTGCCGACTGACAGCAAAGTCTTGCGTGGCTTTGGTTCAATTTTTACTTTAATTTTTCAATTTTACTTATAGTATTAGTTGTGGCACATTAAATTAAATAATAAATCCCATTAATTTATGAATCAGTAAATGATTATTCACTCCTGCAGCCACGTCGAAAAACTCAACAACTCAAAAGAAGCGGGTAATTAAAAATTAAAAAAGTGTGTTCATACATATTTTATTATGAATAACACAAATGTGATAATTTTTCTACGATCGGACAATTTGAAAGCGCGTGAATTTCAGCAGAGAATTTAAAAGTCAAGGGAGAAACCCTCTACAAAATGTCCGAGGAAAACGTTCGGAAAAGTGAAATCAGCTTCATACAGCACGGTTATGTTTGGTTAGATTACGTTATGATTACCATTTAAAACCACCACTTTGCACTTTATACATCAGACTCATCCTTCGGCAATATTCATTTATCTTAAGTGTTTAACTACAAATATTAATTCTGCCAACATGTTAAAAATCTTAACAAATTTTAAATTATGTGTTTTTAGGTATTGAACCCGTATTTTTAGTAAGTATGCGTTATACAAATATAAAAAACATGGCATAACTTGTATGTATATTATGATAAAATTATATCGTGTAAAAAAGTACGTCTTCATGTTTGCTCCAACTGTAGAAACAAATTGTAAGAAATAAAATATACATTAATAGATAATGTATTTAACAACTTGTCGCGTTTTTTATAACTGTGTGTGATGTAATTAAATACTTTTTATAACACTTACCCATACATTTTCACTTATTCTTTATTTACGTAGTAGTCAGTAAATAAACATAACGTATGGTACAAAGCTTGCAACATAAAATAATTAAAGAAATTAAGTTTAAATTCAAAGAAACGCAAGCAACGTTAAGGATAGTATAGTATGTTCGCTAGCTGCTAACTACTTGTAACTTGTATAGCTTGGGGACTGCAGGTTAAAGTCAGTAGATTCAATAGGAACTTTAACTCCTATAAAACCTAAAAATAAGAATACCAAGTACTGAATAAGAGTTACAAGTGATAATTCAATTGTATTACTTTTTTAATATCACAGTAAATAAAAATAAAAATATAAAATATACAAACTAGTAAATACCCCAATTTCAAATATTATAAAGGATTTAATGTCTAATAAAACCCTAAACTAAACGTTTGTTGTAGGCCACCTGAGATTATTAAAACGAAATGTATAAGGGATTTTGCTATTAATGTGAGAATATCATACAAAAAACGAAGGAAACAAAAGAAAGTCACAATGCCATATTAAAGTATAGACATTTCGGTAGTTGCAGAGATTACTTGTAACAATTAAAAACTAAATATTATGTGGATTGGGTTTCTGTTTGAAACCGGCACACATATATACGACAATTTAGAATGCGTTACGTTTAAGTTCTATTTGACGGAATAGAACATATTCCAGTTATTTCAACTGGACAAATCACTGCTGAAAATTACTAAAAGGGGTGAAGATGGGTCGTTATAAAATATAAATTATACAACGTGTTGAATTTGAAAATAATATATGGTATTTTAATATTCAATAGTTGAGGGCTATAACATATCCGAAATTAAGTCAAATCAGACAGAAAATATAGAACTTATAACAATATTTATACTATTAGCACTATAACAATTTACAAAATATTGTTTAAATTTAATTTGGAAATTATAGGTGGAGTTTACTAATGCAGCAATACTAATACAACAAAATAAACAAACTATATATCGATTGAACTAAAGGGGGTAGCGGAAAGTATAGTAGTACTGTGGTTTTCTTACCTATATGAATTGTTACTGATACACCAGCCTTATATTTAGCCTATTGTTGGATACTGAAATTAATGTATTCAAAGTTCATTTGTTTTATTTGTTAATACATTATAGTCTTCAAATATATCCTTTACATACTATATACATGTATGATTGAATAAATGAAACTGATAAATCAAGCGCATCTACGGTACTGGAACCAGATCTACTAGGCTACTATAGACAACTATTGGCTCCACCTCCTCACTACCCCCGCATCTCTACCACTTATTGATTATTGTTGATTATGGTACTTTTGACTATGTAACAGGTAATTTATGCAAAATATATAATCAGCTGTGTTGGTCCAAAAACTGATCCCTATGTTATTCTTATGGGGAAAACGTACCGAAAGTGGGATATGTTTTGGTATACTCAAATTTGGTTTACAACATGCAGCTGAGAAACTAAGCCGGTCCTAATTCTAACGGGCTGTAATGTCAAAACATCGTTTTGTATTTACCGTGTGTGTTTGCAAATGAAATGTTTACATTTTTTAAATTTTAATTTACTGTATTGATTAGTTAGTAATGAATGAATTGGAGGTTATGTTGTGGCCATATCAGTTAATTAACAAAGGATGACTTAAAGAATTAAACATTTGTTTACTGAATATATGTTACAGCTTATTTAGAGGAAACCAGATGACACGGGATACCGAAAATATTTTAGATAATCTGCACACTTTGTCAGGCTTCATTTGTTTTTATATTTTGTATGCTTGTTACGATACTTTTTTTATCATTTATGTTTGCAGACTTCTCAAAGATCGAACGAATATTGCTTCACTAGAATGATGTGGCGATCACTTTTCAAAGACAAAAAGATTTCTTCACTATTGCTCAAAGACGAACGATTAGGTAGCCTATATAAAGGTAGGCAAGCAATGTGGATTAAAGTGTGAAAGTTAAAACCACTTAATAAATGAGTTGGAATAGATATTTTCAAGTGTTGCCGGTAAATAGTGTTGAGCCTTAAAACATTCCGGCTGAGAGAGTACGATTAACTTGCCCTAACTCATTCAACATCATTGACGATATTGTTCTTGATTACGCCTTATGTTAATACTTCAAGGCTATAATCTTTCCATATCTTATATAGCAACTCGCAAACTTGCAAGGTTCTATCACTTTATTATTTACGTTTGTAATTTTTTATTTGGGTGGAATATATAAGTTAACCGCTTTAATAATACAGTGGTTGTTGGTTAAATATAAGAATTTGCCGTTAATGGTGCAATATGTTACACTAAAGTAAGTAATATGGGTGCAGTACAATAAGCGTCCATCAGAAAAATCTAATAACTTGTCCCAACTTAGTTTGTTTTACTGTACACTTTGTGTTTGATTCATAAATTGAGATTGTATTAAATTATTAAAACGTTTCCACACACAAATTTGTATATATTTCATTCAAAAATCCAATAAACACAACAAATTGTTTCTCATAACATTTCTCCATAGCTTAACCTATAAAGAACATGTAAAATATTTCGTATTATAAATAATAAATTACACTACTACTGCATCAAAAGGCTTTACCAATTGTAACTGAAGAGATTAAACATGTATGAACCTTTAATTTTATGAATAAGATTTCATTTGAAATTAATTTACGTCCAAGAGTATTAATCAATAAAATGGTGCAGCTAGTATAGCTAATAAAATGTCAACTAATTAAAAAATTTTGTAATTCATTATGTATTAGAAAATATATAATCAATTTACCATACAAAATAAATATGTGTAAATGTTTACTTTGTTGAACTGACAGCAGGGTTCTGACAAAATAATATCCCCCTAAAGCCCACAAGCTAAGTATTGAGGTGTTCGACATTTTATCTTGGCAATTTTAAATTGTAGGCCTAAAATATCACGTCCAAGAGATATGTTAGATAAATTTGATTTTCTGTTCATAATCGTGCAATGTGTAAGTAGTTCAATTATTGGTAGTTAATTAGCTATTTTGTAATATATAATAGTATACGATACATTGACTATAGAACACGAAAGAAAGTTCTCGTTTTATATATAATTTTGGTCTAGTTAAAGAGAGTATTGATCAATAAGAGCCAAAATGTGGTTTTCCTCGTTGCTAAAATACACCTACATCTCACTGAATGTTGATTATTAAGTAACTATTTTACTGAAACTAACCTCTATCACACAGTTCAGATGGCTCTAGAGTAAAAGTCCAATGGAAATACGTTAGTAGGTAACTTCAATGGTCTTTAAATTTGTCATTTAATGTACCAGTGGGAAGTATTATTTAATAAGTCACAATTGAATTAGTCAACATTTTAAATATTAAGTAGAAATTTATTTAATTTTACACAGACTATAACATCACAAGACAATAATCATCGGCATTGGTCGTCCTGACAGGGATAGTTAACGATTAGATGACAATCATGTTTCGTAAAGAGCATTATATCGTTCTCCAGGTTTGCTCGTGCTCAGTGGATCTATTTCATGGTATCTAGCTAAACGGAAAAAAAATTGTAAAACACCTGTATAATCATCAATCACGTCACGTTAATTGTCACGTGATCTCCAATCCAGTTTTATGTGTTGCTGGAAACACGATATTTATCGTACGCGTACCTCTTGATTTTAATTTAGGAACAAAAACTATTTAACTGCTTACATAGTTTTATCAACTTTATTTAGTATATATTTACACAACCGAATTTGTATATATTTCATTAAAAAATCAAATAAACACAACAAATTGTTCCTCATAACATTTCTCCATAGCTTAACCTATAAAGAACATGTCAAATATTTCGTATTTTAAATAAGAAATTACACTACTACTGCATCAAAAGGCTTTACCAATTGTAACTGAAGACATCATACATGTATGAACATTTAATTTTATGAATAACATTTCATTTGAAATTAATTTACGTCCAAGAGTATTAATCAATGAAATGGTGCAGCTAGTATAGCTAATAAAATGTCAACTAATTTTAAAATTTTGTAAAATATCACGTCCAAGTGAAATGTTAGATAAATTTGATTTTTTGTTCATAATCGTGCAATGTGTAAGTAGTTCAATTATTGGTAGTTAATTAGTTATTTTGTAATATATGATAGTATACGATACATTGACTATAGAACACGCACGAAAGTTGTCGTTTTATATATGATTTTGGTCTAGTTCGATTCAGAGTATTGCTCAATAAGAGCCAAGATGTGCTTTTCCCCGTTGCTAGATTATTAGGTACCTATTTCACTGAAACTAACCTCCATCACACAGTTCAGATGAATCTAGAATAAAAGTCCAATGGAAATACTGTAGTAGGTTACTTCAATGGTCTTTAAATTTGTCATTTAATGTACGAATGGGAATTATTTAATAAGCCATAATTCAATTAGTCAAAATTTTAAATATTAAGTATAAACTGATTTTTACATAAACTACAACATCACAAGACAATAATCATCGGCATTGGTCATCCTGACAGAGATAGTTAACGAGTAGCTGACAATCAAAGTTCGTAAAGAGCATTATATCGTTCTCCATTTTTGCTCGTGCTCAGTCGAAATATTTCAGGTTTTCTAGCTAAGCAGAAAAGACATTGTAAAACATCTGTTAGGTCACGTGATCACCAATCCAATTTTAAGTTTTACGGGAAACACGATATTTATCGTACGCGAACCTCTTGATTTTAATTTAGAAACAAAAACTATTTAACTGCTTACATAGTTTTATCAGCCGTTATATTTATAAACCTTATTTAGTCAAATTAACGTAATACACTGAACACAATAAACGTAAACAAGTTGAACAGCGGCAATTTTTAAACTATGCCATTATTATAACCCCCACAAGGCAGGCAAAACGTCTGTAGTAGCCCATATAGCACAGGATGTCAATTTGACGTAAAAAAGTGATCAAAGACGTCAAATTGATGTCAAATAAAATATTTGATGAAATATTGACGTCAAAATGATGTAAAATTTTTGACGTCAAAATGGTGTAAAATGTTTGATGTCAAAATTATGTAAAATTTTTGATGTCAAAATGATGTAAAATTTTTGACATATATATCTTTTGATATAAAAATATTATAATACCAAAACTGTATTATTTTTGTTTCAATCAGTTTTATTTAACAATAATTATTTTTTTAACCGCCCCCATCAAAAGGTTTACATCATTTGAAGTAAAATTTACATGCAATTTTTGATCAGCACAGTATTAACGCATGTTCACAAAACAATACAAAGTTAAATGTTTAGTTATTAATAATATGGCTTGAATGTAAATTTAATTAATTATAGTTAAATTTATTATCACACTCACTCACGAATAAGTACGGTTTTTTATCTAAATAATTTAAATATCCATTGACACAATAACAATTTGGCACAGAAAGTCAAATCAAGCATTTTGCATGTTCCGAAAAGCAGTTTACAATTTAACGGATAACTATTTATTTACAATTATGATTTTAAAACTTAATTAGAGTTCTCAAAATAGGTATTACAAATTAACCTTACAATTACAATTAAATATATGTTTGCATTTGGTTAAGAGGTTATTCCTTCTCCTTGGCTGGTGCGGCGCGCAGCGAGCATTGTTTTTCTGTCATATCGGTCTCAGAGGGGTTACATGTTTATACTGTATTAGACTTTAGTTTGGTAAAGTAGAAGAGACGAAAGTTAATAAGTTCATCTAGTCTTAGCATCACACTGCTTAGTACAGGAAGTGCAACAGGGTAAGTAGAATCAAAACATATTAGCATTATTTTCACAAGGTTTTTCAGTTAGACCTAACCTATAATACTTGAAGTCACCTCCCTTCCTTCAACTAAAATAATTTCAATTAAGCTTATTGCTGGGTAGCAAATGATGAAAAATGTTGTAATCAAAACCCGACAAACTATGTTGGTATAATGCCTAAACAGGTGAATTGATATACCAATAGATTATTGAAATTTGGCGTGTTCAGGCCTAGGACTAGTTCAATATTAGCTTCAACACAATTAAGCCTACATGGATGTAAAATTAGGTATTTGGCTAAGTCTCACTGTCTCATACAATCCAACATTTCAAAGGCGTGGATAATTGTTTCGATATCGATTTGGCTTAGGATTACCATTGGATGTGAAAGTGTCATTAACCTAAATGTGTTATACAAATTAGGGCAAATTGAGAAATAAATGTGGCACACCTGCCAAATTATGACCCAGTTCTAGTATCTGCAGGCAGCCTTAACCCTATAACTGGTGCAGCGTACCGTAACTTAGTTCAAACTAAGTTACGTTTCGGTGTGATGTGTCTGTTGTGGTAGCGTAGTCTTTTCTACGTCTAGCAAAAATTTAGTATAATCACTTAAGTTAAATTTATAACTTACCATAATGAACTAGAGATTTTAGAGCTTTAATTTGATAGCCTACCATATTCATGGAACTTGTGATTGTTGATATGTATTTACATAAGTTAAACCAATTTTTAAATTTAGGACTGTTATTTTAGTCAGCAGATTTGCAAAACTAAATTAAACATCCTGTAGAGTTATTATAGTAAGACGTAAGTCAATAACTTTATACAACATTTTCTATTACCGGTACTAACTTAGGTATGTAACTTAGGCCCTAATACAAATTGCAACAAAAAATGGCTGTAAATGGATTCTTTAATACTAGATTTTTTATATTGCAACTGTCAGTCAAAGAATTAACTTTTAACTCCAAAGGCAACTTCATTGGGATCAATTTGATATACAAAGTAAAAAACATATGGGTAGTTTGGCATGTTTATGTATATTTTTCATAATATAAAGTAAAACTCTTCAAAAGTAAAAAAGAAAAGCCGCCACCATGGGGAATAACATGCGCCAGTTCTAGGGTTAAAATAATAGTTACTTTAAGCTGGTAACTTCCTGGTCCACCAAAGAACAAGTTATTTAGGGCCTACTTAACATATTCGACCTAAGATTTTTTTGAAATCCGCCATTAACAAGAATATGTTGGTTTATGTATGTTACCGTAGTTTAGTGGCGATTTCCTAGCTTCCTGACTGGGCTTTTCACACTGTGTGCTCCGTGGTTAATAAAATATCGGTACTGGTTTATTTATAGGCCCTGTAACCAATAAGACAGTTTTTTATAAAGTTAGCTTAAGTTATGTAAATAAATTATAAAAATCGCATGACTTTTAGT
Source organism: Allygus modestus (assembly GCA_963675035.1). Taxonomy (NCBI): domain Eukaryota; kingdom Metazoa; phylum Arthropoda; class Insecta; order Hemiptera; family Cicadellidae; genus Allygus; species Allygus modestus. Next base: position 488,921,536 of record OY776111.1, on the reverse strand, counting down.
GGAATGATATCTCAGTTGCAGTGATTGTCCTCGTCCTCATTTCAGAGACCTATCCATTTTTGTTACTTTCTCCCCCTATACATAGTATATGGAGAAAGTATTGTTTTCGTAAAAATTTTCGAATTTGAGTTGTTAGTGGAAATATTCGTTTTGGTGGTCCCTGAACCCAAAAAAGTGTTTTTTACGTGATGTCTGTCTGTGTGTGTGTGTGTGTGTGTGTGTGTGTGTGTGTGTGTGTGTGTGTGTGTGTGTGTGTGTGTGTGTGTGTGTGTGTGTGTGTGTGTGTGTCTGTGTGGATGTTTACAGAGCTAGAGCCCTAACCTATGGGCCGATTTTTATGAAATTTGGTATGTAGGTACTAATCCACGATATCTTCAGGCATTTTTTTAATTTTTTTTAATTTTTGATTTTTAAGGGTAATTATCCCCCAAAAACCGCCAAAAAACATGAAAAATCCAAATTTCTCAAAAACGGCTCTAACGATTTTGATTAAACTTTCGTGGTTTGTAGAACTTTAGGTTTGCAACAAAATGACACCACCCGCATTTCTTGAAAAATTCGGGTTCAGATATTACAGGACTTAAAACATCTAAAATTCAATTTTTTTGATTTTTTATAAAAAATCATAAATGTTAAAAAAGATTACTATTCACCATTAAAAAGAGCTCAAAAAACTAAATAAATTAGTATTTTAAATTACTATTCTACGATTGCTAGTTACGGAGAAAATTGAAATTTTTATTTAGCGGTAAACACAGTACGTTGTCCAATGTTATTCTTATGGGGAATTCAAATATAACTATTTCTCTCTTTTTTACTGATCAATTTCATTAAAATTTGATATGCAGGTCAAGTTAGCATTGACCAACAGATGATGTTCGAAATATGTTGCTATTTAACCCTGGGGGGGGCAAGGGGCATTTCCCCTCTCAAAACCACTGTGTGTAGCAACGGACTCTATAGTGCCTCCCAAAAAGGGATTTGGGTGGATATTTCTGAAAACAACTATTTTAGACAATTTTCTGTACATTTATCTATACTTCCTATACTATATTTAGTAAATAACAAATATTTTTGTCATTAAAGTTTGGCTAAAAGGGAGAAAGTATGTGTCAGTTTCCTGATACCGTTTATTTTCTAGAAAGTTGGACCAGCTTAAAACACGGGTTCTTGGTTGTATTACCACTGGGGTATTTTCAGTTAAATAAATGCCATTGTTGATCAGTGGGATTTGACTCATGGACCAAAGTCACTTGCTCCAATAAATATACCAAGCTGTATCCCAACAGTACGCAAATCATGTCCTTGATGAAATTTAAAGTAAAATTAGTCTAATTAAGACTTGAGACCAATGTTAATATAAGAACATCAGGGTTTGTCACTGCTGGATTTGTTTAGTTATACTTTCAAATCACTATTTTGGACCGGCTTTTGTGTGTGGTTTGTAACTTAGTTTTTATTTAACATTGTGAGTGAATAACATTTTAAGCTATATATGGAACATGCCGAGGCCGCGGGGCTAAATTTTAAATGGCAAAGCAATTTTGAACATAGGCTGGTTTAAAATCCTGCAACGAGCAATAATTCACTTGCTAGTGGTTTTTGGATTTTCTAGGTTGTTTTAGCCAACAATACTGAAGGAACAATAAATCAAAAGTGAAAAACTGCTGTAATCGTTTTATTTTTGAAAATTGACTGCAAGTAGCCTATATAATTTGGTAAACCTTAAACTATATTAAATTTATTTGGTGGGATGGGTTAATATAAGATAATGGTCACAAATCTAAGCTCGCTTTATATACCGTAGTTAATCTGAATAATATTACCGGTATCTTATCAACTTATTGTGTGGCTGACTTTTAACCTTTAGATACCGGTAACAAGTAATTTTGAGACGATAGAAATGGAACAGTCAGGACCTCCCGCAGCGCCGTCCTCGCAAAGTAATAATGTGTGGCTGGGAACTGGCGCTGTCCCCCCACCTCCCAGCCGCGAGTACTACAACAGGGAGCCAAGCCCTCGTTCCCACTCCATACATAAAAACAGCAGTTCTGTCAACTTCCAGCATCCAGCGTAAAATTATGGGACCCTCAGAAACAACTGTGTTGTGTATGGAAATTATAGTAACCTAACCTAACCGCCGCAGCGCGCTGTTTCAGTTTTTAGCCAAAACGTTTCCTCCTCCACACGAACATTTTGTTATTTCATTCAGTCTTTTTTTGTGAAACGCAGAACAAATATGGCTTATGAGCAGATAGACAGAAAAACAAATGTTAACACATATTTAAATATCTCCGCTGCATACAACATTTTACTGCTCAAAGAGATGTGAGATCAAACCTATTTTATTAATATAGATAGACATTCCTTACCTGGAACATCTGGTATTGCTAATAACCTGTCCATAATGTGTTAACAGCTGCAATTCAAATAAATGTATTCCCCATATTAATCTTATGAGCAAAAAACCAACTTTGAGGGCAGCCCGTACCCTTGAGAATAAAGATATTGAAAATTAAAAACCTAATTGCAAAACTACGAACTGAGTCGAATTCTTTGACACTTCAAACATTAAAATTGGTCAAGAAACAACGGAGAAGTTTTCCTAACCATAAAAGCGCCTTTTTTGGCGTATTAATATATAAGATTCAGGAAATTACAGGATTCGTGGTTTGACATTTTTGTATTTTAGGAGTATACAACAATTCTAATGTTTATGTCAGTTGGCAGAACTGCTGTTGTTATGTATGGAGTGGGGACAAGGGCATGGCTTCCTGGTGTAGTACTCGCGGCTGCGGGGTGGGGGCAGTGCCAGTTCCCCGCCAAACATTTTTACTGCGCTATGTCCTGACTGTTCCAATCCTGCGCTCCCATAATTTTAAATAATCCTACCGGTACATATTAGACAATAGCTTTTTTTAAAAAGAATATAAAATTAGCCTACTTATAAACGAGTTTTTCCAGATCAAAAGCTAAGTCTGGGCTAAAGGCCTTAAATATGTTTGCGCCCAAAATACTAAAGTGGGCATTATTACCTATAAGTTATTCTTGTTTATTGTGTGTTGCAGATTGCAAGCAGCACAAGGAGGAAAACAAGAAGATTAAAATTAAGTTTAACAAATTGTAATTAAGTACTAATATAAAAATTGCTAAAAAAACATTTCTGTAGGCCTATTTATTTTCCTATTTATGCTTTAGGCCTAATTAAAAAAAAAAAAACTATTACAAAACTAAGGAGCAAAAAATATGCACCCTATTGTAAAGTATTTATCTCATGAATGGCAAACATTTGTTTAAATATTATATGCAATTTAAATAGGTATGATTTATTGTTTTGGCAATTAGTTAAAATTGGAGTCATTAAATTATATAAATCAAAATGCTTTGTATACGTTCACAGATATTGGCACCTTGATACACTGCCATTTTTAATACTGAAGTTTTTATAAAAATAAATTTAGTCTCTTTGAGGTCGGCTTCACATGTCTGATAATTTTAATTTTGATCTTAAACGCAAAACATATTGATATTTAAGACAGAACGAAATTCTCAAAACAACCTATTTTGAGAAACAAAACAATTCTGTGCATTCCTGGTAGAAAACAACATTTTATTTAAATAACTTACAGCACAATATTAAAAATATTTTTACATACTATTGATGTACATTTGACATCATATTGACGTACATTTTCAAATAAAAAAAAAAATCAAATTTTGACGTCAAATTGACGTCATTTTGACGTCAAATTGACGTCATTTTGACGACATTTGATGTCAATATGACATCAACAATATCAATGACATTGACATTTTTTACATAAATTTTACGTCAAATTGATGTACTTGTGCTATATGGGTAGGTTATTGATATTATGCACCACCCTTTATAACCTCGGACAATATTTTAGCTGCGAACATTACTCATACGGGAATAAGAATACCTGGGATAAAAGCTCTACGAACCTTTGTTGACAATGATTTTATTTACAACCTGATGAGTGAACACTGTACTGGTAAAAATACACATTTCGCAACACATAATATCTACATCGCAGCAAACCTGCGTACTTAGCGTATTTAAAGTGTAAGATTATTAGTTCCAACAGAAAACCAACTTGCCTAGTTTACTCAAAATATATTATACTAGTACTGAAGTAATATTGAGAGTGATATAATAACGGTGATCCTTGGGAAAAATGTGATAAAACAGTTTATTAAACATTGAAAGGAATCCAGAACACCTACAAAACACAACATTCCACAGGTTACTATATACGGATGATTACCTAAAAAAAAACATGTTTATAAACGTGTTATTGTATTTACTTATATGTTAACCTAACGCAATAGGCTTTTGTTACAAACGCATTTAAACCAAATATTTTTACATTTAGGCCTACTTCAAAAAATAAATAAATATTTACCAGTATTAAGGTCTGTAGCATCTACATTGGCTATAGTACGTGCACGAAAGTTGTCTTCTAATATGATTTCGATTTCGTTTAAGTCAGAGTATTCTTCAATAAGAGCCGAAATGTACGTTTGCCCGTTAATAAACTGCCTACATCTTACTGAATATTGGTCATTACGTGTTTTACTAAACCTAACCTCAAACAAACAAGTAGGATGATTCTATAGTACTTGAAAAAGTCCAACTAAAATACTGTAGCAACTTCCGGTTATAAACACCTAGTAGTTCACATAGTAGTCGGTAAATTTACCAAACATATTGTACAAACCTTGTAACATAAAACATCATGATAAATATATTTTAGGTCAGAAAGTGCTACGCTAAATAACATTGCATACAGGGTCTGTACTGTAGTTAGTCAATGACGTTAGTTCCTTATAAATATATAGGTTTGGTAAATACCTCAATTATAATAACCAAACTGCATATCTCACAAATTATATGGAGTGGAAATGGTAATAATGAACAAAGATTAAGTTAACTTCCCATTCTTATATGTATGATTTATAGGTTTCATCAAATGATACATAACCTCAAACATCTAGTCCCGTCTTTGATTGTTTCACTGTACAATGCGTGTTTTAGATTGTATGAAATAATCCATATTCTTAATAACATGTGTTCATAGCTTGTATGAATTCTATTACGTATTGAGCAGTTCAGAGAAGCTACTTTAACGTTATATCGTTGCAGACCGGTAGACCTATTACGAATATGGAACTAATGTATGTCGAGCTTACGGAAAGTTAACGTTAGAAAATAAACATATACGTTTCAATTAATTTATACAAACATTTTAGTAATACAGGTTTTTATGAGTGTCCATTTTACGAGTTTCAGGTATGAAACTTTGTATATTATGTTTTATTTTCATCACAAATATTGAAAATTAAATTAAGATGTTTAGGCTCTACCCATCCAATACGAAGAGGTTACGTTTTATAATTTAAAAAGTAAGAAAAGTTTTATTTTAACTAATTCATTGAGCATATTATTTATGTATAAGATTTTTCCTATTTATTAGAATATTACCACTTCATCAGTGTAGTTTTTTCTCCAAAAGTTCCCCCACCTATACACATGACATTAAATGCCCCCTCCCTTGGACTGTCTGGTTTCGCGTCTTAATTATATATATATATATATATGTAATATATATGTAGACTATTATATATATACGTATATGTATATATGTATTGTATATTATATATATATATATATATATATATGTATATATGACTGTGTCACACAATCGTATAAAAACATTTACCCACTATTATTTTCTCTAAATGGGCTTAAAAACAATCCAAGAAACACAAAAGAGTACATTCTAAAAACTTTTGAGTGTTAGGAATTTGTATAATAGGGCCTATATTAGGACGCCTAAATTATATTAAAAACTTGTACACACGCTTAATTATTTATTAACAAACTTAAACTTACCTTATAAAAGGTTAGCTAACTTCGTCACACAAGGTAAAACTCGTAGGGATTCCAACAATACTTTAACTTCACTTCAGGTATAGGTTTGGTAATTACAATATACTAATATATTGCAATAAATTAATTACAATAAACATATACTATAAGTTAGATAGGGAATAGAGGTAATGCAAATAAATAGTACACAAAAAGAATAAATATTACCTGCTAAGTCGTGTATTTTTAGGCTTCATCAATGATCTACATAACCTCAAACATCTAGTACTACTGATAGGACTAGTTATAAGGTATATATTATAGAACGATTGAAGCATTTAGACTAATTTAAAATGAATGCACTTCAATTATTAAATATAACTAGCACTTAAAATACTATGCAACAATAGTTTTTTTTAATTCAGAAAACAAATTTCAATATAATATCATGGTAATGGTAGAACTACTGAGGTTATAAATATAGATGGAGTTGGTAGTGTTAGTATATGAGAAGTTTACGAACTTAAACAAACTCAATTTATTCATGAAATTCATACTATAATAAAAGGTATAAATAAATTAACAGAAACATTTTGGTATGAAATTCAATTTTTTACCACAGATAAAGGACTCTATAGAGTTGTCTGTGGTGGTATTGAACATCAAATGTCTTAGTTAATGCGCTTAGTTTTTTGTTTTATTTGTCATTGATGACTCCATTGATTTCATTATAAATCGAATATAGAGATTTAGGCGAACCTCCTATAGGGAATAAACAATTAATTACTGTAGGTAACTATGATAACCTTTCGCTTTTTTGTCTCCAGATGCTAAAAACATCATTCGTTAAAATTTGGATACATATAACGATTATACTCGTAAAAGATTGTATCTCAATGAAATTTAGTAAAAATATTAAACATTAATTAAAATTAGCTTAACCCAGACAGATCGCTCCATTCGAATACCTATTTGGCGAGGGGGAAGTTGAGTTTGTACATAAAAAATGGGGGTTTTCACATATTGCACTGAAATCAAAATTGTTTTACATCATTGGATTTACTACTGTAATACACCAACTAATTTAGTATTTTTTTCATTCCTATATGTTAACCCAATGTACGTTATCCTATAATATTCCTATAAAGGACTGTAAGTAAAATATTAATTAGTAAAATGTTCTCTTAATAATCTTGATATTTAAAATATTATATCCCACATATTTATAAATATAATTTGATGGTGTGTGTGTGTGTGTGTGTGTGTGTGTGTGTGTGTGTGTGTGTGTGTATATATGCCATACTTCTTAACTATAATTGCTAAATACCTTCATGTGGTTATGCTATTAGCCTATTTATATTTGCATGACAATTTGTTTCTATAGTTTTCCTCGTAACAGTAACCCTATACATATTCTGTTACATGTCATTCTCACGAAGGATAAATTAAAGGTATATCCACTAATTTATCAGTACTTTAATTTTTTATGAAACTAGGCAAGCTGGTTTATGTGTTGGCGAAGATATATTTATACTGAAAAATCAAAGTAAGTTTATTATGTTTTGCCAAATGTGTACTTAATACAGTACAGAGTTCAAACACTAAGTTGTAAATAAAGCCATTGTCAGCTACTCATAACTATGCCGACCAACACCAACCCTAACGATTATTGTCAACCAACGGTAAAGTTAAATTTGTAAGTTTTTAAATGTTGACTTATTAAGTAGTACTTCCCGTTAGTAGTCTTTTCAAGACCGGAAGTTGCTACAGTATTTTAGTTGGACTTTTTAAAGTACTCTAGACTCATCTTACTTGTGTTTAAGTTTAGGTTTAGTGAAAAAGGTCCAATGACCAATATGCAGTAAGATGTATAGGCAGTTTATTAACGGGAAAACGTACATTTTGGCTCTTATTGAATAATACTTTGACTTTAACTTAACAACTTTCGTGAATTTTCAATAGCCAATGTATTCTTAGACCTTAACACTGGAATATATTAATTTATTATTTTTTAGGGGTAAATGTTACAATACAGTATTTGCTTTACATACTTTTGATGACAAACGCCTATTGCGTGGATGTATATGTTGGTTAACATATAAGGTAATAAAGTAACAGCTTTATAAAAATGTTTTTTGGGTATTGGTTCCGTATACGAAACCTCTGGAATGTTGTATTTTGTAGGTGTACTGTATTTCTTTCAATGTTAATTAATTTGTTTTATCACATTTTACTCTCGGAGAACCTTTACTATATCACTAATTTATTAATATTACTGACTAACTAATATATTTTGATGAAACTAGGCAAGTTGGTTTACTGTTGGATTGGTTTTACTTATATTATAAATTCGCTAAGTAGGCCCTATGCAGGTTTTCTGCAATGGAGATGTTATTATGTATTGCGAAATATGTAAATTTAACAGTACAAAGATCAAACAGCAAGTTGTAAATAACATCATTGTTAACCACGGTTCGGAGAGCTTTTAGCGCAGGAATGCTTATTCCCTTAAAAGTAATGTTTCGCAGCTAAAATATTGTCAGAGGTTGTTAAGCTGGTGCATAATATCAACAACCTACAATAGAAGTGTTGCCAACCTTATAGGGGTTAATTATGGCACAGTTTAAAAATTGCAGCTGTACAACTTGTTTATATTTATTGTTTTCAGCGTAGGCCCTACTACTTGGAATAAATTAGGTTTATAAAAATAACAGCTAATTAAACTTTTTAAGTAGTTGAATAGTTTTTATTTCCAAAGTAAAATTAAAAGGTGACACTGAGAATTGAATTGGTGATAACGTGACCTTACAGCTATTTTTACAATGTATTTTAAGTTAGCTAGAAACCCCGAAATATATCGACTGAGCACGAGCAGACTTGGAAAACGAAGTATACTTTTTATGAAACTTGATTGTCAGCTACTCATTATGTATCCTGTCAAGACGTCCAACGCCTCTGATCAGTCTTCTGATGGTAATGTTAGTGTAAAATTGGATCGATTTCTATCTACTAAAGAGTTTTAATTTGTATTCATTGAATTCTGACTTAAATAATAATTCCCATTGGTAGATTAAATTACAAATTTAAATACCATTGAAGTTACATACTAAAGTATTTCCATTAGACGTTTTAAAGTACTTTAGAATCATCTGAATTGTGTGATTGAGGTTAGATTTAGTAAAAACGGTAACTAATGTTTTACATTCAGTAAGATATAGGTGTAGCCTAGCAACAGGAAAAAGCACATTTTGGCTCTTATTAAGCAATATTCTGACATTAACTTGACCAAAATCATTTATAAAAGACAAATTTCGTGCGTGTTCTATAGTCAATGTATCGTATAACCCAAACCGCAATAATGGTAAATATCGATTCATATTTAGGGATAAATACAAAAAATATTTGATTAAATATTTTTTAAGAATAAAAGCCTGTTGAGTTAGGTTAGGATATAATCAAATTAAATGGCATTAAAAAAACAATATTTTTAGTTAATTGTTCCGTATGAGGTATCTAGTCTATCTTGTTCCGTATCCAGTCTATCTTGGGGTCCTGGTTAAGTACAGGTATAATAGGTGGGGAAAAGGAATTATGATTAATTAGCATTAGGGGTAACGACGAAACTCTACCGGTGGTGACAATTTGTTTAAAGCGACCTGTGGCCAAGCTGCACCAACATCATTTACAGAGATTTCTTGTAAACGTCATAAAACGTCCAATTCCAGATGGCCAGTGATAGTCACGGTAGGCATACCCTATAATTTATTATCCTGACATTACATTTGAATGTACTATGAGTACGGTACTGATGACGTGCGAATAAGTTTATTATTTTAAGAGCACTAAAGTTATAATAAAGATATCGCTCTATCTCGGTAATATTAAAATACGAGATTATGCTTATTACAATCAGCATATTCAGAAACCACTAAATTGACCTCCAATAATTAGAATTATTTACACATCGAATAATTATGAACAGAAATCAAATTTATCTAAGATTTCTCGTTTGGACGTGAGATTTTAGGCCTACAATTTGAAATTACCAAGCTAAATTGTCCAATACTAACACTTCAATACTTAGCTTGTGGGAATATTATTTTGTCAGAACCCTGCTGTTAACTCAACGAACTAAACGTTTCCCAATATATTTGTATGTAGGGTGATTATATATTTTGTAATACATAATGAATTACAACATTTTCAAAAGAGTTTTAATTTTATTAGCTATACTAGCTGCACTATTTTATTTATGAATACTCAAGGGCGTCAATTAATGTCATGTTAAATCTCATTTATAAACATAAATGTTCATACAGATCTTAGCTCTTCAGTCGAAATTTGTAAATAATATTATTTTTTAAAAGTACGACTAATTATTTACGTATCAGTGAAGTGTTAAATTGATACAAGGGTTTTGTGACTGAGGTAACATAGTAATTCAGGGCGTACCTCGATTGGTAAAACCGTCAAATTGAAGTGCAATCAAGCGTATGGGGGACAGTCATTTTTAGAACTAACGATAATTCAATTGGTAAAGGCTCTAGGCCTGCTACGTCTGCCGTCGCCCAGATAGCAAGGAAAATTTGCAGAACACTTGCAAAACATTTTCAACCGCAAAGCAAAATGTTTGCAGAAAATATGCATTGCAAACATATTTGTTTGCGAAGAACTTTCCGCAAGTATGGAAGTCTACACTTGTCATATTTGCAGAAAGTTTTCACTGAATGTTTGCGGAAAATTTGCATTCAATATTTGTAGCAAATATGCAAGGAATGTTTGTGAAACGTTTTCACTGAATGTTTGCAGAAAACTTTCACTGAATATTTGCAGCAACTATTCAAAAATTGTTTGCAGAATGTATTCATGATAGTTTTCTGCAGATTTGCAAAATAGGTTTGTGGCACATTTTTAGTGGAATATTTGCAGCTAATATTCATTGCTAACATGTTTGTTTGCAAAATATTTTCTGCAAATATGCAAGTCTTCACTGTTCACACTTCTAGTAATTTTGCAGTGGATGTTTTCATTGATCTTACATGTTTATATGATGGTTTGCAAGTTTCCTTTGTAATTATTAACGATGCTGCTAACCAATAATAATGATGCAAGATTGAGTTAAAATTCATTTACACTGTTTTTTTTTAGCAACAGCCTCATACGATTGTCATAGCATATTAGAACTGACTGTTTAAATTGTGATGGTTATTCGACATTCAAACAAAATTATATATTTGAAATTCAGTTAGTATAGTTTATCATACTATCATATTAAACAAATTTATTGTGAATCATAGATTATGAACAAAAGTTACCTGTGACCCAAAACCCTGAAATGTTGCCTACTATACATTTTTAAACACTCCATAATTTGTTTGTAAGCATATACGATTGATATATTAAAAAAAATATTTGAAAATATTTATGTGGTGTTTTCTATAACTAGAATAAGTCAATAAAATACATTTTAAAGCATTCACACACCTACTTAACTTTACATGATTTAATCTTAATAATTAAATTGCCTTTTCCGGCAAATGAAAATATAAAAATTCGAAGTAAGGGAACTTTATCAATAAAAGGAAATGGTAAAATAAACATAATTTGATATTTTGAAAATTGTTATTTATTTAAAATAAGTTATAGGTAACTAAAGGAAAGCTATACAACATTTTATTTCCTACTTAAGTCCGCGCCATGTGACTGCTGTTTACTTACACCTTGTTCACTAAAACAAATAAAAAAACTTATTTTATCAAATTTACATTCTGTTAAAAAAATCTTGAGAGGGGACTCCAGTCCTCTGCTTCTGCTGCTTATTCTCCCATTAGACCGATGTTAACTTTCAAAGCCCATCCCTCCTCATCCTAAATCAATGAGTAGACCGATGTTAACTTTCAAAGCCCATCCGTCCTCATCCGATTATCCTAAATCAATGATGTATTGTTCATTTTAAAGAGCAAAAAATTACATATACGCCTAGTTCATCCATAAAACATTGTAAATATTTAACATTTTAGAACTTTTTTGAATGATTATTTTTGAAAGGACGGGCTTTTAAAGTTAGTAATATTTGCCTTATGGGGGAAGCAGGTAGAAACATGATAGGTTTTGTGACTGAAGCTTAAACATTAAAAGTAAGTCAGTTAACAATATTCTGACCCGTGAAGAAGCCAGGATTTTTTACTGATGGTAGCCCTCGAGGTAGGTCTGGGGTACATGAAATACGACCCAGTAAAGTGGGGGGAGGGTAATACCTCCATAAAAAAGTGTACTACTGGAAAACAGATTTTATGCTATTCAATAAGACATTAAATCATTTGCATAGACCGCTAAATAGAGACAAAGGTCATCTTTTTTCCATCATAATCATACTACAATGGAAGGGTCCGGGTGCATACAAATTATCTCCAGCGCTTCAAGTTTTGGAAAGGGTGGTTAGGCCAGTGAACTGTTGCCTACTCAGTGGCAGGAAATCCCTAAAAAATCCCAAAATCGGTGTTCACTGTCATACTTTCCTACCTCAATCCTCGTAGGAAAATTATCAGTGTAACAACTGCAGAATAATACTAACACTACAAAAACCAGCCCTAAATTATGAACATTGAATTTAAGTACAAACATTTATATAAACTTACTTTTGTACAATTCTCGTTTTGGCCTGATTAAGGAATCCCATCACGTGTTTTTTGGTAGCCTCCTCAGTTGTCGTTGGTTACACCACTGAATCTATAGAAATACACTGGATCTAGAAATACAAATGCAAAAGCCTGTTTAAATGTCTGGAAAGTGACTATTTTGAAAACGATATAGACTAAGTTAAAAAGGTTTTTTTTTACAAATTTTCATCTCAACTTTTTTTTTGATAGTACACCATTGGTACTTTATTTTACAGACTTAAAAAAAATCAAATTCCGAACTTCATACTATCAATGAATTAATTGCATTTAATTAATTGCTAATAATTTTGTTATAATTTTTTAGTAGAAATTTAACTATTTTCAAGATTTTAACATTTATTGTATTGTGAGACATTATGAACTACAATACAGTGTATTACAAAGAACTGGTGCTATGAACCATTTTGATGACTATTATCTACATAGGTATTTTACAAAATTTCTTGTTTTTTGTTCAACCACTTCCTAAAGATAATACTTAAGCAATTTTGATGATTATTTTTTTATTTAAAAGATAATTTCAAGTTTTAAGTTATTGTCGAGCCAGAATTTTGATTTAGGCCCAAGGGCTCTGCCTCCGTAATGCTCCTTTTCCCTATCGTAATGTTCACGCGGCGTCGCAGATTTTTCTGTAGGGTACACCGGAGCCTTAATTCCACCATCAACTGCACAACTGCATGGCCAACTGCATGGCTTAGGGTACAACTGCATGACCAACAGGTTCCTGATGTTCCGTTGAAAAAATTAATTATAATTCAGCAGGCCCTACACGTTTTTGAAGATAAGATATAAGATTATAAATACTTTATAAACAATTGTTAAAACATGTTAAGTTATTAAGGGGGTGCTACCATTTGACCGTAAATACACTTTTCCGGATGACAATTTGATCGAAATTTCAAATATTAATAATTATTAATAAATAGGTAGCTGAAACAAACGTATCGACATGAAACTTCTCTGTATTACCATATGATCAACATTAAAAAATTAATATTTATTAATAAAAAGAGGGCTGAAACCAAAATTGTTATTTATTTAAGATATATTATAACATTTTATTTCCTACTGAAGTTATCGACATGACACTTGCCCAGATGACCATATTATCGACAATCGGATGAGCTCACGAAGTGAGTGAGATAGTGAGTCTCAACTAGAACTCATTACATTTTACCGTAAAAATACCAACATTATTACATTCAACTCTAAGTACCTACAACCTCCTATAAGCGGTTATAGGTACGATACCTAGTTTTACTTAAAAAAACACGTTATTTTATATAATATGAACAACAAATTCAAAGAATAAAGAAAGATATAAGTTAAGGCCTACGCTATCATGCATAATTAAAACTGCTAATTTATGTTGATTTAATTTTATTGTCAATAGACCAAATATAATAAACTTGTAAACAGGAGGTTGAAACTACGACACATTTATTTTAAAGGGTACAGTATGATAAACGTTCAGAACAATCAAATACAAAGTATTCGCTTACCACATATGATTAAATACTATACCATATGATTAATACACCGATAACTACATTCCCATTCGATTCGATACATTGTCCCATTCTATAATTTTTAATACTCCATAACGAAGTGTGTCATATATGTATGTCCCATTAATTATAACACTTAACATTAATACTCTATGTTGAGTATGACCTCTGACTGTATGGACAAGAAAGTGCTCTCTATTAAACATGGCTTCAATAGAAACGGTTGGCTTATTTATCTATCCCAGATATAACACATGGCGCAGTCGGTAAATTACTTTTGGATGGAAGTGTAATAACTTAAAAGTGTGATGTATCTAAGTATGTGTTTATTAATCAGAACAGTTAGAAGCGCTGTAAGTAAGTAGAAATTACTATTTCAATATGACCGGCACAGGAACAGACACATCTTTAGAGAAGTCAAAACCATCTCAAAATGTTTCAACTAAAATGTATCTTGCAGTTAATATTAAAGTACCCACCGAACTTTCTTGGTGTGGTAATATGTCGGAAAATTTGGCTTTTTTCATGCAAAATTTTAACATTTATATCAGTGCCAGCAAAGCTGAGGATGACCCAAAAGGTTATCTAACTTCATTACTTCTAAGCGTTATTGGTGATAGAGCATTAAAGATATTTAATAACTTTACCTATGAAGGCTCTGAGGACAAAAATGATTATCAAGTTGTTCTAAAAAATTTGACTCTTATTTTGTACCAGAAAAGAATTTAACCTATGAAAGGCATGTGTTTTTTCTCCGGGAACAAAAACTTGAAGAGTCTGTTGACTCGCATGTAACTGATTTGCGGGATCTAAGTTCCTCTTGTGAATTTGGGACCCTTACTTACAGGTTAGTACTAAGGATTAAGGACAGGTTAGTGCTCGGTATTAGGGACCGGCAGTTGAAAGATCGCCTTCTGCGAGTGAAGGACTTAACTTTAAACCAAGCACTTGAGGTATGTAGGGCAGCGGAACGTGTAAAGTCCCAGTTGAAGGATATAGACTCAGAGCAACGATCCAGTGAGGTCAACAAAATCTCCAAGGGCAAAACTTTAAACTACAAGCCGTCAGATAAGCCTAGGCCTAGGTCCAAACAGTCTCCGATGAGGCAGGCGAGTACGAGTTCAACTGTTAAAAGTGCAGTGATACCAGGTAAAAAGTGTCAAAAGTGTGGTTACTCCCATAAGATGTTTAAATGTCCAGCATTTCGAAAAAAGTGTGCCATTTTGCCAGTCAATGCAGGTCTAAAAATGTCAATGTCTTAGATTTAGATGAAGGGATCAATGATTTGTATTTAGGCTGTATTGATAAGTCCGATAAGCCTAACCCCAAAGATAGTAGGTCTATAACGGCAACTAGACCTGACCTAGATAAGCATAATGAATGGTCAGTAAAGTTGCTTTCAAACAACTTAGCCTATATCCCATATAAATTAGACACAGGTGCACAGGTTAATGTGTTAACTAAAGACTATCTTAGTCTTATTGATGTAGATCTTAATAATCTCACTCCAACATCTGTAAACTTGCATGCTTACACAGGTCAAAAAATTGATGTCCTTGGTAAGTGCCAAGTAGGCATCAGTGTTAAAGAAAAGCAGTATTCAGTTCCATTTTACGTTGTAAATTGTAAGGCACCTTGTATATTAAGCCTAACATAATGCTTGGATCTGGAACTTATTAAGAAGGTAGATACTGTTAATGCTAACAAACCTAAGCTATCCAGTGACGGTAGGCCAAATGCTGTCAACAATGACAAATCAGATATACTGGTTGAAGACCCTATTCTTAAGGGGTATTCTGATTTATTTAATGGGATTGGTTGTTTAAGTGGAGAGTATGAAAGCGTTGAAGCCCAGACTAGATGAACTAAATAAAACTAGATGAACTAAATAACCTTAAAATATTTTAAAGGGTTACTGAACTTACGCAATGGGTAAACTCATTAGTCATAGTGACTAAAAGTAATGGTGATACTAGGGTATGTATTGACCCACAATAATTAAATAAAGTGATTATGCGTCCGCATTTCCAAATGCCTACATTCTATGACATGTCCAGTAAACTGGCAGGCTCTACAGTTTTTAGTATTCTTGTCACGAAAAATGCATTTTGGCACATTAAGTTAATGAAAAAAAAGTTCTGAGCTATGTACATTTAATACTCCATTTGGGAGGTATACATTTTTGAGGCTTCCATATGGCCTGTGTTCGGCTTCTAAAACTTTCCAGCAGCGGATTTCTCAAATTTTTGAAGGTATGGAAGGGGTTGAAGTGAATGTTGACGACATAAGAGTTTGGGGAGTAGATAAAATACAACATGATTGTAGATTAGTGCTAGAAAGATTGCGTTCAGAGAATATTAAGCTAAATAAAAGTAAATGTTATATAGCTATTGATGAGCTACGGTATCTTGGTCACAAAATAAAACGCCACGGTATTCAAGCCGATGAATCTAAGATAGAAGCCATAAGCAATATGGAACCACCAAAAGACAAGAAGAGTTTGGAAAGATTTCTAGGGTTAGTAACCTATATCAGTAAGTTTGTACCTAACCTCACCGAGCATACTGCTACATTGCGTCTTCTTCTAAAAAAGAATGTTGAGTTTGTTTGGTCACATGTCCAGCAACAAAAGTTTAATTTGTTGAAAATCTTTTAGTAAGTAGTCCTGTTTTACAGTTTTTTGATACTAACAAGCCAATTACTGTATCAGTAGATAGTTCTAGTTTTTCTCTGGGAGCTCTTCTTTTGGAAAATGGACTCCCAGTAGCCTATGCCTCAAAAGCGTTAAATGTAACCCAGAATGTGCCAGTATGTTTACGGTGTACACTTCATAGTTGAAACAGATCACAAACTTCTAGTGGCTATGGTTAAGAAAAATGTTGATTTATGCCCACCTCGTTTGCAACGAATGTTAATTAAGTTACAGCGATTTAGTTTTGAATTAGTTTATAAAAGGGGCAAAGAGTTATACATAGCTGATGCCTTGTCTAGGTGTCATGGTAAGAAATTCAGTAACAATGATGTAGACCAATGTAAGCAAACCCAAGCCATTGAAGCTCATGTTTGTTCAATTATAGAAAACTTAAATATTAGCTCAGACCAGTTAAATAAAATAACTAATGAAACATGTACAGACCCGGAACTCAAAGTTTTAAGAAGCTATGTAACAAACACTTGGCCTGATCATAAGAAAAAGTTGCAAGATATTGTAAAACAGTATTGGAAAGTAAAAGATGATTTAAGTGTTTGTAAAAACTTGATTATGAAGGGTAAACCTATTGTTGTTCCTTGCAGTATGAGAAACTAGTTATTAAAGCACCTTCACTTTACACACGGTGGTGTCAATAAGACACTTCTGAGGGCTAAAGATATTGTGTATTGGCCTAATTTAGAAAGTCAGGTACGAGACATGATCTCAAAATGTGAACCATGTATAGCATATTCTAGTAGCTTTTAACTTAGCCTATATCGTTTTCAAAATAGTCACTTTCCAGACATTTGGGCTTTTGCATTTGTATTTCTAGATCCAGTGATGAGGTGTTCCCAACGACAACTGAGAAGGCTACCAAAAAACACGTGATGGGATTCCTTAATCGGGTCAAATCGAGAATTGTACAAAAGTAAGTTTATATAAATGTTTGTACTTAAATTCAATGTTTTTAATTTAGGTCTAGTTTTTGTTGTGTTAGTATTATTCTGCCTTTTTTACACTGATAATTTTCCTACGAGGATTGAGGTAGGAAAGTATGACAGTGAATACCAATTTTGGGATTTTTTGGGGATTTCCTGCTACTAAGCAGACAACAGCTCACTGGCCTAACCACCCTTTCCAAAAACTTGAAACGCTGGAGATAATTTGTATGGCACCCGCACCCTCCCACTGTTGTATGATTACGATGGAAAACAGATAACCTTTGTCTCTATTTAGCGGTCTATGTAAATGATTTAATGTCTTCCTTCTGTTTAAGCGCTAGAATAGCATAAAATCTGATTTCCAGTAGTATTCTTATTTATAGAGGTATTCCCCTCCCCCCACTTTACTGGGGTATATTTCATGTACCCCAGACCTTCCTCGAGAGTTAGACCCCACCTGCCATCTGTAAAAAAAATCCTGGCCTCGTCACTGTTCAGAACATTGTTAACTGACTTACTTTTAATGTTTAAGTAACAAAACCTTTCATGTTTCTACCTGCTTGCCCCATAAGGCAAATATTACTAACTTTAAAAGCCCGTCCTTCAAAAATGGATAGTCCGATATCGTAGATTTAATGCTCATTTTGAAGAGCGAAAAATACCTAATAATTTCAGTGAGCAAAATTTCCATATCACAAATAATCATTCAACAAAATTCTAAAATGCTAAATATTTACAATTTTGTATGGATGAACTAGACTTATATGTAATTTTGTTGCTCTTTAAAATGAACAATATATCATTGATTTAGGATAATCGGATGATGAGGCATGGGCTTTGAAAGTTAACATCGGTCTAATGGGAGAATAAGCAGGTAGAAGCATAGGACTGGAGCCCCCTCTCAAGATTTTTTTAACAGAATGTAAATTTGTTTGAATAAGTTTTTTTAATTTTCAGTGAACAAGGTGTAAGGAAACAGCAGTCACATGGTGTGGACTTCAGTAGGAAATAAAATGTTGTATAGATTTCCTTTAGTTACCTATAACATATTTTAAATAAACAATAATTTCCAAAATATCAAATTATGTTTATTTTACCAATTCCTTTTTTTTAATAAAGTTTCCTTACTTTGAATTTTTTAATTTTTCATTTGCCGGAAAAGGCAATTTAATTATTAAGATTAAATCATGTAAAGTTAAGTAGGTGTACGAATGCTTTAAAATTTATTTTATTGACTTATTCTAGTCAATATTCACACAATAGTCACATCAATATTTTCAAATATTTTTGTAAATATAACAATCATATAGGCTTACAAACAAATTGTGGAGTGTTTAAAATTGAATAGTAGGCAAAACTTCAGGGTTTTGGGTCACAGGTAACTTTTGTTCTAAATCTATGATTAACAAAAAATTTGTTTAATATGATAGTATGATAAACTATACTAACTGAATCTCAAATATATAATTTTGTTTGTATGTTGAATAACTATCAAAATTGAAACAGTCAGTTCCAATAGGCTAGGACAATTGCTTGAGGCTGTTGCTATAATTATTTATTATACCAAAATCTGTGTAAATGAATTTTACCTCAATCTTGCAGCATTATTGTTGGTTGGCAGCATCATTAATGATTTTGTAGTTACAAAGAAAACTTGCAAACCATCATATAAACATGTAAGTTCAATGAAAACATCGACTGCAAAATTGCTAGAGGTGTGAACAGTGTAGACATGCAGATTTGTAGAAAATATTTTGCAAACAAACATGTTAGCAATTAATATTAGCTGTACATATTCCACTGCAAATGTACCACAAACCTATTTTGGAAATCTGCAGCAAACTATCATGAACACATTCTGCAAACTGTTTTTGCATAGTCGCTGGAAATATTCAGTGAAACCTTTCTGCAAACATTCAGTGAAAACGTTTCACAAACATTCTTGCATATTTGCTACAAATATTCAATTCAAATTTTCCGCAAACATTCAGTGAAAACTTTCTGCAAATATGACAAGTGTGGACTTCCATACTTGCGGAAAGTTCTTCACAAACAAACATGTTTGCAATGCATATTTTCTGCAAACATTTTGGTTTGCGGTTAAAAATGTTTTGCAAATGTTCTGAAAATTGTCCTTGCTATCTGGGACCGCACGTTAAAATAAGGGTTTTGCATCTCCTACACTTTAGGCCCAATTTTTAACCAATATAAAATAATATGTTGTTATTTCATTCACTAAATGTTCATCTATGTATTATACGATTTAAAAATCGTGATTTTAATTCAAATTAAGTGGTAGGCCATTAGTAAGGTTTTCAAATTAAGCGTTTTCTAAACCTTCCTAACTTAAGCAGGACAATTATTTTGAAAAAAGGAACCGTACAATACATAGATTGGAATCTGAAAATTTTGAATCTGCAAATGGTATGTAGAAATCTGGAAAATAACAGTGCGATTGATAAGAACAAAATGGTCTTCAAGCGTGAATATGGATGGCCAGCTTGTTATCGGCACGGCGCTAACACTCTCAACATAAAATTGCAAAAAATACACATACTAATGGCACAATATTTTACAACGAAGAGTCTTTACACTACCAAGTTCCCTCAAACGGAGAGGGTGTTTAGTAGTGAATTAGCAAGGTCTATAGAGAATTTAAGCCCAAGTATGATTATTCCCGTGTAATACAGCAAAGATACAACAAATATGCCTTCTGTGGTCGTTCATATGGTGCATAACATCAAAAATCTAATAGATGTGTTGCCAACCTTACAGAAAGTACAGTTTTTTGCTCTGGGTATCTTGTGTATATTCCTTATTTTCAACATTTTATATTGATAATTTTAATGAATTGTTTAGTAACTAACGTTTTTTATTCAAACCTACACATTATGTCAGATAATTACAAAATACAAAGTAAATAACTTTAAACATGAATATAAAAAAAAATAAATGTTTTTATTGGTTGGATTACCAGATTTGTATTAATACCCCCGTTGCAGCAAACCTGCATACTCAGCGAATTTCCAATGAATATATAACATAAAACATTAAAACACTTAACAGGATTCATAAGAAATCTATTCAAAAACAAGCGATATTTAAAATATTAATTATTCTCCATAAGAATTCTGCGTACTCATTGGGGATGAGTACGCAAGTTTGCTGCAACAAAGCACACAAAATAATGGGTTTTTATGCAAATATAAGTAGAACTCAACTTAGTGAAGTCACATACCTAGTTTCATCCATATACATTCATAAATAAGCGTTATATAACATTTTAAGTATTTTCCATAAGAATATAACATGGGGACCAAGTACCTAGGTTTGCTGCTACAGGAACCATAGGCGATAAATTGTTTTTGTTCAAACAAAAATAAACCACAACCAGATCAAGCCATATACCAAATTTCGCCAGTTTATGTTCATAAATAAGCGAGATATACAATTTTTCTTTTTCTCCGTAAGAATAACATTAGACAACGTACTGTGTTTAGCACTTTCAAGATCTCGGTAACCAATTGACCTAGAGCAATGATCACAATACCAAATAGTTTGTTTTTTAAACTGAATTCAATTGTATAAATTAAAATTTGATTTAAATTAAAATTACATGTGAAAACCCCAAAAAACACATTATTGGGGTACAAAACCCCCCAAAAACCCCCTTTTGGAGGGTGCGATTTATCTGGTTTTCGAACTAGTTCAAATAAATGGTACTTTACACATTTGTACTAAATTTAATTAAGATCGGACCTTTTTTACGAGAGTTATCGTGCTTACGGACTCACACACCGTATATTTTTTATATACATATTTACATATATAACAATTTGAACGAATGGTGTTTTGGTATCTGGCGACCTCAAAATGAAAAGTTATCATGGTCTCGGGCTTAAGTCTTACCATGAGACCTACGGTAATAGCTTTTTCCCTATAGGGGAAATTCGCTAAAAAGACGAATGTGCGTTTAAAACTAATAATAAAAATACCCCCGTCGCAGCAAACCTGCGGACTCAGCGAATTTCCGATGCATAATATTTGTCTGAATTCCATATAAAGCCGCAAACCAAGTTTCATAAAAATATATTCACATATAAGCGATTTTAATTATTCTCCTTAAGAATAACATTGGTAATGAGTATGCAGGTTTGCTGAAACAAGGAACAGAAACAATTGGTTTTTATGCAAATATAAATAGAATTTAACTATGCAAAGCCACGTACTAAGTTTCATCGATATTCAATCATAAACAAGCGATATATGACATTCTTGTTATTCTCCATAAGAATAACATGGGGGCTGAGAAAGCAGGTTTGCTGCAACAAGGAACAGAAAAGTGGGTTTTTATATAATTATCAATATAACTCAACCAAGTGAAGCTACATACCAAGTTTTATTAATTTATGTTCATAATTAAGGGAGTCAGTACATTTTACTTATTCTCCATAAGAATAACATGGGGCCGAGTACGCAGGTTTGCTGCTACGGGAATGATCAACAAAAAATCAATTTTTTGTGCAAATATCAATATACCAGTACTACTTGAAGCCACATACCAAGTTTCATCAACATACATTCATAAAAAATCGAGATATCAAATTTTATTTATTCTCCATAAGGATAACATTGGACAACGCACTGTGTTTAGCACTTAGAATATCTCTGCAACGGTTGGGCGTAGAACCACAATTTAAACACCAAAATGATTGTTTTGTGGAACTGAACAGATTAGTAAAAGTAAATGTGAAGTTTACATTAAAATAAACTGAGGAAAAGCCAAACACCTTTTTCCCATAACATTAACATGGGAGATTTTATGAGCAGGTTTTTTTGGATTTTCTCCGCAACCACTTAACCTAGGTTAATAATTCAAAATACCAAATTATTTGTTTTTTTAAGCTCTATAACATGGTCAAAAGCAAAATTAAGTTTTTTAAAAATTTTAGGGTGAAAAATGCAAAAAACTGATTTTTAAAAAATTTAAAACCCCCATAAACCCCCCTTCCCATGGTCCGATTTTTCTGGTTTTTGAACTTAAAGTCATGAATGTCATTTTACACATTTGAGCCAAATTTCATCAAAATCGGACATTTTTTACTCAAGTTATCGTGTTAACGGACACATATATATATATATATATATATATATATATATATATATATATATATATATATATATATACATATATATAAATTTGAACGAATAGTGTTTTTTGCATCTGGGGACCTCAAAACAAAAAGTTATCATGGTCTCGGGCTTAAGTCTTACCATGAGACCTACGGTAATAGCTTCTTCCCTATAGGGGAAATTCGCTAATAAAAACCATATATTAAGTTTATAAAAATGTTAATGTTTAAATTAAAAACGAGTTCGCACGCAGCACGCTGACGTGAGGGAAGTGAATTTCCACATAAAAACTTTTAAAACTCAAAATCAGTGTAAAAACATACACTTGTCCAATTTTTATTGAAATCTGAAAACATTGATTTCTTTGGCTGTTCTGATCCTCCTGGTTTCATTTACTTGCAAAGCTGGGAATGCAATTTTGCCCAATATAAGGTTAGGAGAAGGTCCAGACAGGCTTGAAAGTAGGCGTGAGGTTGCTGGGGATGATAAAAGTCCTCTAACAAAGGAATAACAGGCTTTTCTCATGTAAAACCCCAATAAGACAACTTACTGTGTTTAGTCGATACACATTTTCTTTAATAACTCGGTAAATATTTATGCTAGAATAACGATAGAGGGCTTAAAACTTTTGCCTCTCTAATTCCCATCATTGTACATGCATATATTTTACATCCGGGGCTTTTATGGCCATTTTTGGGCCCAAAAACTCGAAATTTGAAAGATTAATCCCCCAAAAAAGGGGTTTAGAGTTTTCCAATTGTTTTGCCCAACGAACTTGTCCAACTGATTACAGAAAGGAACATCCCTACCAAATTTGAAGTAAATCGGACAAAAATTGTGTTCGCTAGAGTGCAAACACATATATATATATATATACAATTTTGAGCGACCCCCCAAAACGTGTTCATGGGGTCACGTTAGGAACTTCTATGGTGGTCCCGGGCTTAAGTTTCACCGTGCGGGTCATGCTAATAGTTCACTTTCCAAAGGAAATTCACTAATAAAAGTGAAATAATAAACATGGTACGTTTTCGATAAATATCATGTTTCCAGGAATACTGCGAATTGTATTAGCAATCATGTGACAATACAGCTGTTGTTTTGTGGTCTTCTTTCTTCCGGTTAACTTGAAAACCCTAAATATATAGACTGAGCAGACTAGTGGAGTATTAAGAGAGTGTGGTTGGTTGTTAACAGTTCGTTAGCTAACCTTGACCGCTTGACTTACTGAAGTTGGTGAGTTGGAAGTTGTAAGCAAGAAGTATTCTTGCGACTCTTGGGACACAGTTCAACTACTTTTGTATATCAACTAGACTTTTAATTGGCTTGAAAGGCAATTCAATATAAAGCTAGCATATACAAATCAAATATGTAAAACGAATACCGGTATGAAATAAAATCCAAATGAGTTGTAGTCCAACGAAATTGCATATTTGGTGTAGGGGTTGAGGTTGAGGTTATGTTTGTTATCTAACAGCAAAGTAAGGTAAGTTTTTATGTTTAGTCTTTCCAAATTACACAGTAAATAGTAGATATTTCTTAGATAGTAACATTACACTTTTACGTACGGAAATATGGGTTTAAAATTAAAATCTTTCTGTATTTTCGTGTTACACTGAGTGCCATTATACACAGCGCACCAAGGATAGGCTAGGATAGCATAGCTAATCATAAGTATCGATATTAATTGCGTTCATCGATCTCTGATTCTCTCGCTTACATAGATAATGGTTTTTATTTTTGATAAACTGACCTAGCCTAACCACAGCGGCGTATAATATTCCTTACTCCTCCCCTATGTCGTCGTACTAACGCAGGTACCAATACCTAAATAGATATATGATATGGACTGGATTGGTTTTCCATAAAGGTTTATGTCGGAACGACACAACGTCAATTTTCACACAACCACGCACCTGTCCTAGGATAAGTTGGAAGCAGCTGAAATATGCTGCCGTCTAACAAACCTTCCTACCTGAAGACGCGAATTGAAGCCGAAACAGGAAAATAACGTAACAATCGACAAGATAGTGGCTCGTCTAGTTGGTACACAAAATAGGATGTTATTCTGACCCAGTTTGCGAATTTTCTGTTTTCGTTCTTTCCGGAACTCATCAGTTTGACGAAGAAGTCATGGAACTTAGTGAATTTGTTAAACAGTGTGTTACTGTCTATGTTTTTCATTGTTGAAGGTCTTTGACCAAACGGTACTTTACCAAACAACTTTGTGACAACGTGAGTTCATGCTACGGTAAACGATGCATTTTCACACAACCGAGCACCTGTCCTAAGATAAGTTGGAGACAGCTGAAATCTATTGTCGTCTAACAAACCTTCCAAGCCGAAGAGGCGAATTGAAACCGAAACAGGATAATAACATCTGATTTTGTGCGCCATCTAGACGAGCAGCTTGGTTGCTGGGTATCCATTTGGATTCAAAAGAGATCGGTTACTCAGACTGGGATCTGTTACTCAAATGGTAACCTTTAGAAAAAGAGGTCCTTGCTTGCTAAGTCAGTTCGGCAAAACACTAACAGAACTATAAGCGTTAGTTCTTGTTGATTTATGCGTTATTTTCCTGTTTCGGCTTCAATTCGCCTCTTCAGCTAGGAAGATCTGTTAGACCACAGCAGATTTCAGCTGTCTCCAACTTATCCTAGGACAGGTGCGTGGTCGTGTGAAAATTCATCGTTTAGCATGAACTACCCACGTTGTCACAAAGTTGTTTGGGAAAGTACCGTTTGATCAAAGATCTCCAACAATGATTAGCAACGTCAACATTTATTTGAAAGTTCAAATCGTAGTATTGAACATTCCTTTGAAGTTCAATACATACTAACGTTTTTAAAATATTTAAGATCATAACAACAACAAAATCTATTATTTAGTTGTTGTTCCGTTTATGGTGACCAATTACTTTTTCACAACTGATTTTTTTAAATAAATGATATGACCAATTGCTTATTTACTTCTGATTGTTTAAATAAATTATATGCATTGTTCCAAATAACGTGTTGATTCTGGAAATTATAGGGTTTTCGCCGAACTGTAATTTTTTTGGCGTGTTTGAATTACTCATCGCTACATAACGTAAAGTGTTGCCAATTTTTTCCGGTTTTCTTGACTTTTCCACGGTAAATTTCAGACTAAATTACACTTCCTATTTGAACAATAATGTTTAAACGCAATTATAAAATGAGTCTTCTTTTAGAATGAAGCTGGATTCATAACCAAATATCAAAAAAGTATGACTGTTAACAGATCGTTAACTATCCTTAGCCTGCTGTTGTAGCTAACTTAGTTGTACGAATTATGTTTCCCGTGTTTGAGTTGATCTACGTTGTTTTAGTAACAATACTTTTAATTGGTTCGATAGGAAACTAAATTAAATCTTTAAAATACTGAATTTTAGTGTTATATAATTGGAAAAATAAACAGGGATGATTATTAGTCCAAAGACAACTAATGTAGACTATGGTATAGGGATTTAGGTTATGTTTATTATCCATATAACAAGGTAATGTTTAAGAATCTGCATTCATTCGGATTATGCCAAGTTAAATATTCAGCACACCCTAGTATTTACTAGAATAATACTATTGCATTTAATTCGCATAAAAATGGATTACAAATTATTCTGTACTTACGTATGTTACGGAGTAGGCCTGTAATTTGTTTACAGTGCGCCGCGGTGACTACGGTAGGATAGTTAGGTATTCATAAATACAAATATCTTACTTGCCTTGTCTGAGCTGTGCTTGTGCCACTCCTGTAAATATTTATAAGTAAGTATTGTAAGTATTTATACACTAGCTACGCACTAGGTTAACCTAACCTACCTCAATCACTGTGACTTACAATAGTATTCAGTATTTTTCCGTTAGGGGATCGTACTAACAGAAGTATCCATCGTTCCATGTTGTTTAAGTACAGATTACGTACTATATTGGTTTGTTATAAAACTATATTGCCAAACAACACATTATCAATTTTTAAATTTAATTTTAAGTTTTCAATTGTAACGTTTAACTTTCCTTGGAAGTAGAATATAAAATAACATTTACTAGCCTAGTTGAAATAGAAGTATTTTCAAAAATAGTTTTATAATTACTTTTAAAAAACCTGAATTAATTTACATTGGTTGTGATAAATGTACCAAAAGTTAGGTAAATAGTATTTGAGACTTTTTTTTACTCCATATGTCACGTAATATAATGAAAGTGTTAACTCGCATTCATCGCAAAAGCATATGTTTCGAGACCGTTGAAAATATTATAGAACCTTCCGAAGTAAATAAATGTGTACTTTATTTTGAATAAAGTATAAGTTTTTAGTTCATTTAGTCGTAGATGTACTTATGAAATATTACTAATTTTTGTTATAGTGGCCTTATTATTCATTACCTATTTTAAACTTGTATTGAATATGACAAAATTAAAAAAAGATTTGAAGCTTATTAGCAATCTGTATATCTTAAAAGTCAACTACAGTTACTTACCACTATCACATAATATTTTGTAAATAAGTATAAGACTAAACGATGATCTAAAACAGTTTCCTTTAACATTATTTGGTTAACAAACAGCTAACGGTTGCCTATATGTAAAATAAATTTATATAAACTTCGACAAATAAGTACAGGTTGACAGGTTTCATGTGATCGGTGGGTCTAGGTGCGCCGGTAGAGTGGTGGGGTAACCAACCGGGCCAGTGCGTTGTGCTTCGAGCTGTGGCTTTGACAACTTCCACAAGCGTTAGTTGTCGGCTACTCACTTCCCCTCCTCCGCCGCGCGCCCCAACAATCCCCTCTCCAGTTGCTCCATACTCCCCTCTCGCGCATCTCGTCCCTCACATAAAACCTGATGGCCTGTACTTCATGTTTAGTGCTGACAGTGTTTTCTGTTATTTGAAAATTATATTTTTTTAGACATTAAAACAGCACAGTTATCCTTTATGAAAACAAAATACGGATATATGTTTATGATTTTTAATAGGAATGTATTAAATTTAGAAGCCATCTTGGAATTAAGATATTCAGGCTCCAATGATATTTACCTCTTTAAAGGTCCAATGTTGGTTGAAATAAATTATTTAGAAACATGTAATTTTAAGACATTTTAATTTTAAAACATACTAAAAACATGTAAATATTTATTGTATGGATTCAGTTTTGCAGGTTACGAATGTATCTACTAATGGTAGCCATTGAAATTAGTAACAGAACGTAGTGAACAAGCGCAGCGAAGAAACTTAGCAATATAAATTTTAAAACAGAAGTAGTGAACGCAGTTACCGAAAATCTAAAAATAATTGCTTTTTTGGTAATTTAACAATCACACGATAGTTAATGAAAAAATATAAATCTAAGAATAAATGTCGAGATTAGTGTAATTTTCAAGGTATATAAACCTACAAATTTTGAAATAATAGTATCTAAGTAGGGGTGTTTTTATTTATTTTTATGTAATTCTGAAGTAATTTATATGTATGTTTATGACTGTTATTGTTATTCCTAAAAGTAAAGCCTAAGTCTATTGTACTGATGATTTCTTTCAAGATGGTCTAAGTAAAATTAGATCAATAAGTCCAGTAGTAGGTGTGAGATGGTAAGCTAGAATTAAAAAGCAAGTGGGGTGCAACCCTATACGAGTTTTAGAACATAAATAGCACAACGTATGATTCTAAAGTATGGTCTATGGTCCAAAGTTTAGTTTTATTGGTTCTGTAGTTGGGTGTGTGGTAGTTAACTTGGGGAAATTAAAGGTCTGAAGTGTGGAGCCCTAAACAGTATTTTGAACAGTCTTAGGCCTATTCTAATTTGAGTTAAATAGGCATCTTTCTACCGACCTTCAGCTCTATCAGTACAGTAGTAGGTGTTATGTGCTAAACATAACTTTAAATGCCAGTGAGCGAGGTTCTTTGGATTGAGGGAAAGTCTACTTTTTGACTAGGGTATTATTTATTCCCCTACCAAATTTCGGCTCAATTCAGCTTGGTGTATAATGATTAACAAACAAAAATGAAAATGATTTTTAACTATTAGGTTTTTTATCGTATGTTAGAACTAGCTGCCATCATACCCGTTTTAACCTGGGTATAAAACCTGTTTTTTGTGCTGCTTTCCGTGGCTAACGTGTGGAACTATTACTAATCACGATCTGCTGGTAAAATTTTCATCAGCTCAAACCAAAGTGAATTTCCATAAGAATAACTCTGGATTTAAAGTTTGACTCCCCGTCGGTCGGAGCTCGGTCGGTAATACCTTAAAATCGTTTCTTAGTTGATACCTACGTTATGGAAAGAGTATACGCGCCAAATTTCGTATTTGTAGGTGTATAGATTTGGCTTGGGGAATGTTCAGTTTTTCGTATTTATAGATATGGATAAGGAAATAAAATTAGATTTTTAGGAAACCACCATAGCCAATCTTAGAATGTGTCAATTAAATGTAACAAGTTGAAAATCGAATGAATGTCTTGGAAGACAATAAATCATCCCGACCTTCTTTTCAGAGTCTCCGTAAAATGTGAGCCAAAATTAGCATGCCATGAATGTTGTGCAAAGTATTACTACACCTTCCTTATTCATAATGGCATTTTACCCAAAATGTATTAAAATGGTCAAAACCCAGAACCAAAACAGTTGGAACATTATAGATCTCAGAGTA
This sequence comes from Allygus modestus, assembly GCA_963675035.1. Taxonomy (NCBI): domain Eukaryota; kingdom Metazoa; phylum Arthropoda; class Insecta; order Hemiptera; family Cicadellidae; genus Allygus; species Allygus modestus. The sequence continues at coordinate 488,892,022 of OY776111.1, read as the reverse complement.
TTTCTAGCAAAGCAAAAAATAAAATATCAAGAAAAAATCATTTTAAAAATATGTTTTGGAAATAATGAGTTGTCATATACTTGGAAAGGATTTGACACATTTATACACAATGGGAATTCCAAAAACCTGAGTTGCCATACGCCATCTATTAATAGCCTGAGACAATAAGGACTGAATTAGCGATACAGATGATAATACTAAAAAAATCATGATCATCACAGCAAAATATTGCTCGATTTTGAGTAACTGGATTACTAGTTGTAACTAATCTGTCCGTGTCTTAACTAATTAACCGTAGTTCGTACTTAAACTATTAAAAACAACATTACAGTTCCTTTCGCGTGTGCAAGAACTAGTGCAAGAGAGATGGTTAATTCATCCCACCCCTTACTCCCTCCAACGTTTCGCACAATCAGTTATACATAGTGAAACCTTGTAAACAATGACCAAAACAGTCACAGAAATTGTTTTTAAAAACAAATTTAGATTGGTACCGTACGCTGTCTGTGCTGCGATGCGTGGAGGGAGGAAAGTTACTACTGCGCATGTTGCAACTAGCCAATGGTTCTGTATAATCTATTTAGGAGTAGGATTACCTACGAAAATCTTAACGAGAATCTTAAGTTCTTGTATAAGTATAAATACATGTATACAAACTTTTACAACTGTTAATTTTCAGGGCACTTACTTTACATTTGTGTTTGCTGTTTACGTTAAATTATGATATAGTTAGATATTAACGATATAAGTGTTAACTGTATCCTTTACAGTACTATATAAACTATACAAATATATCATATTCTATCCTATCCTAACTTGTACTCTAATTATGAGTAAGGTTTGCTTGCTCGCTTACGTCCGTCCGTGCTTGCTTGTAACTGTGATCTCAAAAACGGCTCCAACGATTTCCTTCAAATGTTAGACATTTTTCAGAGATAACAAAAATGTATAGACAGGCCTCATCCCCAGGAAAAATCAAGTAATGTAAAAAAACAAAAAATGAAAAGTTAAAAAATTAACATTGGCCTTATGGAGTTTAAAATAAAAACAAGGGAATTGCAACAGCTGTTCATAATCAACCAGGGAACTGCCAAAGTAATACTCGTGATGTTTATAATTGTTAACATGTGGTTTCCTGAGAGCAGTGGCTAAAACTGTTGAGTGAAGAGTGCATAATATATAGGGCGGTCATATCCTAAATAAAGCAAAGGAACATTAAGCTATAAATAAGAACTGGAGTGACCTTACAAATTCAGAATAGAGACAAAAGATCTATAAAAATCTGATAATCAGTTGGGAGAGGTGGCGAAATAATACTCCAAGTCATCTAAACAAACTGACTGGCCTTCCCCGAGCAAAACGGAATCAAAACGATCAACTAGGCCCCTACGTAATATTTAATTATAATACAAGAAAGTACTAACTTAAATTATTATAACAATATATTATATAGATAATTTGAAAACCTTTGGCCTGAAGACCAATTTTATCACGCGTGCTCTTTAAATTATTAATACTGCTCATTCGTCATAAATATTTTATTAAGACTTAAAAGTAATGTATTCCACAGTAAAATACACTTCCGTATTATAGAATATTGTACAAACAAATAGTTTGATATTATAAGCTTACATCATTAAACAATTCGTTAGGTAAAGAAGAAGCAAATAAGTGTACTATAAACTGTAGGTTAGCTAACCTGAACCTGCTGTCCTGCTGTGATAGTAGGAGAGTTGGAGGCAATAAGTAGTCTTGGGTGATAGAAACTACGTTGTTTTATAAATTATTATATTTTATATATTGGATGGGAAACTCATTCAAATCTATAAAACGCTACATACATTATACGAATGAAAATTCAATATAAATGATTTTTAGTTTAAGGAAGTAAACAATTAATGGTTGGTATGGAAATGAGGTTATGTTAGTTACCTGAAAGGTTAAGTGTATGTGTTCTGTACTTTCAAGTAAAACAGTAAACAGTATAATTTACTTAAACAGTAATTTTACAATTCACTTTCGGGAATCAAGGTTACAAATTTAAATCGTTATGTACCACCGTTATACACTGAGTGTCATTATTTACAGCGAAAACAGGTTAGGCTACAATAGTCAATCATTAATATATAAATATTACATTCATTTCTTAATCTTCGCTTGTCTCGCTACCATAAATATTTGATATTTATTTGTGATAAACTAAGGTAGCCTTAGCACATCGGCTTATACAAATTTAAACCTCTCTCTTACGTTGTTCGACAATCAATATAAATCATTCATTCATCTACATTATATAGTATAGTCGTTGAGCTTATGTAGTGGTACAAGTGAGCATCAGTGGTACCCAAAAATACTAGTATTAGTTGTATTTTAATAGCATTATGAATTTTCTACATTTTAACCTTTTTTACAGATAAGGAAGGACAGAATATAAAAATGCATAAATGATATAAATAGACGTGAATTAAGTAATATATTAAAAAGATTCAACAGAAAATGACTTATGACAGGAGAATGTGCGTAGCCCTGAGTTGTTACTTTAAAAAGTAACTAAAAGTAAGTATATTCGTGTTTTGTGGAATTCATAAAAATACCCACGTAGCAGCAAACCTGCGTACTCAGCGAATTTCCAATGCATATATATATATCTTAATACCACATAAAGCCATATACCAAGTTTCATCAATATACATTCATAAATAAACGATTTATGACATTTTAATTATTCTCCATAAGAATAACATGGCAGCTGAGTATGCAGGTTTGCTGAAGCAAGGAAGACAAAAAAAAGGGTTTTATACAAATATCAATATAACTCAGGTAGGTAAAGCCACATACTAAATTTCATTAATTTATTTTCATAATGAAGGCAGATAGCACGTTACTTATTCTTCATAAGAATAACATGGGCTGAGTACGCAGGTTTGCTGCTACGGGAGCCTTGGATAAAAAATTGTTTTTTTGAGCAAATATCAATGGTCCACAACGAGATGAAGCCGTATACCAAGTTTCGTCAGTATATGTTCATAAATAAGCGAGATATAAAATTGTTATTTTCCTCCATAAGAATAACATTAAGACAACGTACTGTGTTTAGCACTTTCAATATCTCGGTAACCAATTGACGTAGAGAAATGATCAAAATACCAAATTGTGTGTTTTTTTAAGCTGAATCCAATGGGAAAAAATAAAATTTGACTATTTACAAAATTATATGTAAAAAATTCGAAAAACCCATTTTTGGGGTACAAAACCCCCCCAAAATACCCCTTCGGATAGAGCGATCTGGCTGGTTTTCGAACTTAAAGTCATAAATGTTGCTTTACACGTTTATACCAAATTTCATCAAAATCGGATAATTTTTACGAGAGTTATCGTGCTCACGGACACACACATATATATATATATATAGATATATATATATATATATATATATATATATATATATATATATATATATACAGTTTCGAACGAATGGTGTTTTTGGGGTCTGGGGACCTCAAAACGAAAAGTTATCATGGTCCCGGGCCTAGGTCTTACCATGCCGACTACGGTAATAGCTTCTTCCCTATAGGGGAAATTCGCTAAAAAGAGATTTAACAGCTGATATTTTTAAAATGTATTTGTTATCAGTTTAAATAACTAAATATGTGTTATATTTACTTAGTTATATCATACAAGCCGTATTATTATTGGAGAATCCTTTTGTTAAAATAATTAATTTTGTATTCTAGGCCAGTACAATATGTTATTAAATATTTTATGTGTCTTGAAGTATAAATACATTTGCTAGTAGGTATTTCAGAATGAACACTAAGTTAAGTTTCATTTCGATACCCAGTTGCATTATTAGACGAGACAGAACATCCAAGAGTCTTGGTCCAATAGTTGTATATATATATATATAATTAAAAACTCAGGAACTGAGGTTGTGTATATATTGCACTGAGGAATAGTTTTGCGATATGGGCTAAGATGTGTTTGTATGGTGCGAGAATATACCATGACAAAAGTTATACGCCATTCTCTCTGTACTGCATCCATAGGTCATTGTGACAAATGGTTTAAAGTAATTTTTGCCGTCAGTGATCCTATTCGTCCCGATCTGTCCTTAATAAAAGCGACTGGCTTTGAGGTTGTTTATAACCCCATCTTCAGGCTTCAACTAATGTACGTAATACACTCACAAGAGATCTTTGAATTTTAAAAACACAATTAATTGAACAAACATGACACGGACGCACGAAATAACAAAGAATTAGAAAACTGCATATTGATATTGATGTTGGCTAAACTAAATCACGATGACGCGACGCGGCTGGGATGGTTGTGTGCTTATATTGAAAAAAAATAAACAAATGATTTCTCATAGCAGCTCTCTGATTAAATCGAATTAAAATGTATACCAAATCGTATAGATAGATTACAATGTTACAACTTATTAACTTAATCTGAGAAACCAAAAATAAATTTGTCACTGTTATTTGTACGCAAATTAATGATTATCCTGGGATCCCGGGATTCTACAACGTCATCCGGAAATCCTGGCATTCAAAATTTTATCTGGGATTCGATTCTTTAGTCTCTATAGGCATGTTAAAACTAAATTGAAATTACGTACCTTTTCATAAAGGATGTTAGGTAAATATATCGATCAACGAAACCACGCAAATTTCTTTTTCCAAAATGTTGAAAATTTTTCGCTGATTATATAAATGATAGTTTTTCCGTGGAAAAATAGTTATAACCCTGGAAAATCGGAATTTCGTAGTTTTTTTCTTACAATACTGTCATGTGGGTATTTAAAGTATGCGGGGTTTCACCCTGAATACTTGCGTGCAATTATTTCCCCGAACGGAATATTATCAAAGGAGCTACGGCTGTTAAAACTGGAGCGCGCAGGAAAACGTAGAAAAAGTGCCACCACAGCGACAAAAACAGGTTATACAGCGCTCTGCGGAGTTAGGTTATGATATTTAAATTCGTTATTTATCATGAACTAACGTAACATAACCCCGCAAAGCGCTGTATGTCTAATCATTGTGTGACACATCAAAAAACATGGTTAAGGTTAAGTTATGTTAGATATATTAATATAACCTAACCTCGTTATTAAATGCGGATGAAAACCACCGGAAACTAGTGCTGTAGCCGCTGTAAAAGCACGGCTTGGCGCCGGGCCCGCTCTGTGTTGAATAGTTTATAAATATTTACTGGCAATATATTGCTTATTAATAGTGCAATCGAAAAAATAATTGCAAATACGAAATCAAGGTTAAATTTTGCACAGTTTGAATACCCACATGGCAGAATTATAAGAAAAATAATAGTTTCCGATTTTCCGGAATTTTTACGACTGTTCCACGGAAAACGTGTGATCGGTAAAGTAATTGCACGTACGTATTCAGGCAAATGTCCGCAGAATTTTAATACCGACATGTCAGTATTATAAAAACAATGATTTCCCCATTTTTCTGACATTTTCCCGACTTTTCCGCGGAGAAAAAGTGTGATCGGGAAAATAATAGCATGTACTTGTTCAGGGTGAATATCCGCAAATTTTGAATACCCACATGACAGTATTAGAAGAATCAAGTTATTTTCCTACGTTTTCCTGACTGTTCCCTACTTTTCCGCGGAGTGAAAAGTGTGATCGGGAAAATGATTGCATGTACGTGTTCCGGGTGAAATTCCGGAAATTTTGAATACCCACATTACAGTATTATAAGAACGACGTTATTTTCCTATTTTCTTACGTTTTCCTGACTGTTTCCTACTTTTCGTGGAGTAAAAGTGTGATCGGAAAAATGATTGCATATTTGCTAATAATAATGCGGTTAAGGGTTAAATTCCGCACATTTTAAATACCCACATGACAGTATTTTAAGAAAACAAATTCTCCGTTTTTATGGGGTTTTAACGACTTTTCCCGCGGAAAAACATTTCCATAATCGGTGTCAAATTTCCAAAATTTTGAAAAAAATGTTGTGGTTTCGTTGATTGATAGATTTACCGGATAGTACCAGCGTAAACATCAATAATAATCAATATTTATAAATAACCAAATCAATATTCACAACAGAGAGGTCGGTTCCCTCTGATTTGACAGATGGAACACGAGGAAGAAGCGGGAGCGGAGGGGAAGCGAGGCTCGGAGGAGAAGGGTTAAAAAGTTCACGTAATGGCGTGGTTCCCCTCGCTGCTGCCAGGGACCGGTAATGCACGGTAGTAAATTTTTCAGTTGCAGTGGTTCACGGGATTTGGTATTATGGATTCAACATTTGTTTAGCGACACACTCTAAACGGGTTATCATAGAGTAAATACAAAGTTATTAATGTGTCTTTTCATATTTTCTAATTAACGTTTCTGTCGTCAGTTATTACTGTTTGAAATTACCATTTTTTAAACATTTCGAACAAGGGTATTGATAGTATTCACTTTAAAACACTCAAAAATCCATTAACCACATTAGTTTACAATTTTATCCTCTTTAATATGAGACCTTAACATTAATTTTATGGTCAATGTGGTCGGTGTTAAATGTTATGCCGTAAACCACTGCATTTTAGTAGTGCGGCAGGGGTAGACTGGAGCTTTAAGTTAAGTTGTTAAGTATGTTTAAATTCGACAGTTAACGGGTTCGTTTACTAAAATTATAACAATCGCATATAGGTGGGGATTAACAATTTGTGTTACAGAGTTCCTTTTTTAACAGCCCAGCGCGAAAGCTAGAAATCTAGACTATGATGGTTATACTATATTGGGATATCTTATGTTTTTATTATGTTGTTTACCTCTTACGAAATGAATTTGTTATCCGGTTAACACAAGTGTAAAAAAGAATATGAGAAAAAACATTTTAATTAGTAAATTTGGTTCTGGTCGCTGTCAATACGCCAAATGAAATATATGAAAAATCAATTCCATTGTTCAATTGAATAATTTCTATTATCATCGTTGCACTTATACGAATTGGTCAGTTTTTAGTTGAAACCTCTGATACTTTTTGTTTTTATAGTATTCAATTCGTTTTGTTACTACATTTTCAACCTTCTTATGAATATGTTTCAATAAATAACTCTCATCGAAAGACATTTCCTTGTTCCTTCACAAGATTACCCGCTTCTCCTTCTACATTTTACTTTCTTCCCATATTTTACCCCGGAATCCCACTGGCTCCTTGTTTGACTGAATTGTTCTTGTGCGTTTAACATTACTGGGGCTACAATATACGGAAAAATTACCGATTTATTTGCACTTTTAAGTTTTAAATCTTAACGTTTAACTTTTTAATGAAAGTTCAGAACAAAATATCATAGTTGGAATGTGTAATAGTATTAAAATTTTGAGTTTAGGGTTACTATAGGAAATTGTAATTTAAATTATTTTAATCGGTTTTAACTACTATGCCTGCAAGCAAGTTTATATTTGTGGTTTGCTTATTTATTATTTTTTTTAAATATCACAAAATAAAAACCTTTTCACCTTTTTACACATTCCCTCTCACAAAGTTCAACTACGGTTTATGTACTTGATGTGATTTCTTACAAATAACACATAATAGTATACAAAGGTGTAGAAGATTGAAATATGTCCAAAATATATTCTTCCTAGTTTCATTGGCTAATGAGCAGCTAACTGGGTGAAAATGATAAATATATAAATCTATGGAATATTTTTTGTTCAGTATTGACAGTGTTTTCTGTTACTGAATTTAAAATTATAATTTTCTAAGCACTCTAACAGCGTATTCATCCTTCTTCAAAACCAAATATTTAAATAGGTTATATAATTTTTTTACTGACAGTTATTTCAACCATAAGAGACATTTTGGAATATATATATTTAGGTTCAAAATAAAGTTAACCCCATCAATGGTGCAATGTCCAATGCTGTTTTTATGCTATTTTGTTATGCTGGTTACACAAACACGCCCTTAAAATAATATTTAAGTTTTAAAACAGACTATAGTTAACGTGTTTTTATTTGCTTAATATATTCGGAAATAAAATTTAATTATGATGCGTTTGGTGTACTTGACTTTCCAAATCAAACTGATTTATACCTATGAACTATCTACAATTTTATATTATTTTAATATAACGCTAATTAGATGAGCTCACGAAGTGAGTCAGACCTCACGTCTGGATCCAGCTGCCATTGGTCATTGATTAGTTCAATAATCTGGCTAAAGAAACAGCCGATCTTAGTCAGTAACAAGACTACAACTGTTACGCTTCTTCCTCGCTAATGTTAGCACTTGTAACAGTTTGCTTCTCTACTTGTTACACTCTTTTAAACAATTCTCTTTATTACAATTGAAACAAACTCTACTATTATTTATCAAAAATAATTACCGCTGAAATTAACAGTGATTTACCTCAAAATTCACTATAAGAGTTAACAAACACTAGTCATATCCAAAACTGAATTATTATACAGAGATCTGTGGAAGTTTGCTGGGCCCAAAACACTTTGTGGATCTCCGATGAGTGTGGGTTGCTTTAAATAAGAACCAAGATGCTTTAGATAAGAACAAAGATGTTACATATTACTTTATTGAGCTGTAAATGCAGCTTACAATTTGTTTTAAATATGAATTAGAGCTCAGAATAAGGAATATATGTATCTACTAAAATTGTTTCACCATAGAATGCCATTTCGTTTGGTAGACTTCTAGGCCTTTATATTTTATATTTGTTTGTAATTTTGTAAACTTATTTATAACACAGTTATGTATGAGCTGGCGATGGTAGTATGTGTGCTTAATGTGAGAACAGGATGAGAAGCTGCAACTTATTTGGTGGCTATTTCAAAAGCGAATGGTTGGGAATAACACGTTTTAATACCACTATGCCTCCTATTCACACCTCCTAATCTCCAACCACTCTTTTCCTCCTAACTATGCCACAATCGATTATAATATTTAATGCTTCATCCAGAAGAACTACCATAAACTGTGTAAGACTATTTTACTTTATTTTTTTAAATCAACCAAATTCATTGACACTCTAATTGTTAAATCTGATAATTCCTAGTATTTAGTTACTCTTCTAAATTTCAAGCTCTTACAATTTGTAGCAACAGTGATAGTTAATTTGAAACAGCTTGGGAATGCAAAATCAATTAAAATGTCAACAGCAATTAATATCTACAAACTTAACAAATTGTTAATTTATTACAATTAATTTAGCACATATACACTCCTGAAATATTACAAATCTTATAATAATATATGAACTATAATTACTTTCAGGAACATTGTAGAATACCTTGGAACACAATTGAATTTAATCAATATATAATCACTGATATAACACTGTTCTTTTAAAATTAGTGCTTTCCCTTTATTAAATTAATTATCCCCTAAACACTTTCCCGAATATTTAGTCGAAAGGTGCTCTCCGTGTTTGAGTTGAATTTACGAAATTTATAAAAGACCGCTTTTTTTAATTTAATAATTTATCGCGGATTTAAGCTTCCCCCGGGTTATATTTCGCGAAATAGAATACGTTGGGGTGCACCCCGTAAACAAGTCGACGAATTATGAATTAGCTGAAAACACGCTATATTAATTTAGAAAACTTTAGATGTTTCTAGACCGTATTGTGAAGAACGAAAGAGGACGAGTTGAGATGCGGGGACGGTTTTATCTCGCTTCCCTGTCACGTGACCGTGCTGGGTTCACCTTCCGGTTCAAGTCCAGAATCGACTAGAATATTCGAAGCTGGAAGTTTCTAGACGCTTCTAGTTTTATTTCCTGTAGGCAGAAAATTTAAAATTACTTAATTGAATCTATACTTGTAACACAACAAGCATTTCACACGTTCAACACTCATAATTCATTCATATTTACCTTAAAATTCGTCAAAGCTGCAACGGTGTCTTTTGCAGTGATTATGCGGCTCTACAATGCTTGCCATTATATTTAGCAGTTAAACTTTTTGGTGCAAAATCTCGGCTGAGTTCCTTATTTTAATGATTCTATTTAGTATTAATAACGTTTTCTTTAAAAAAATCGATCTTTCCCACAAGATTAACACTGGGCTCTTTTAGTGGTATTTGAGTCGTTGATTTCCAGCCAACGTTCGTGTTTCGTATAGTTCAAAACACATTAGTAGTTCATTCGGTGAACTATCGTATTGTAAACTCGTTGATATCCAACGTTCATGTTTCGGGTAGCCTTCAGCTCACAACAGACTAGTAGGCCATTCTGTTAGCTATTATATTGTGAACTCGTTTAATATTTACTTCCATGTTGGATTTTAATAAGCCAATTTGTAATATGAGCGGTCTGATCGTAAAATAAAATGATATGGTAATCTCCCAATCCTTGTTATGTTAGCTAACACATCTGCTTACGATGGCTTAAATGAGGTAAAGGTTAAATGACTAACCATTAACTAGTCTGTAGATAGTGGGTTTTAAATGTAGGGGTGGACATTTTCATACCACAGTATCACAGCCCAATGAACGCTTTTGTCTTACATGGTAACATTTTAAATAACTTTTCTACGCAATTGAAATTACGCTTATAGATAATTTTAACTAATCTTTCCCTATCTTAAACTTGGTATCGTAGTTTTTTCTTTACTACAGAAATTCATTCTATATTATAATCTGTTTAGAATTAGGATTTTTTCGAGAAATCGAGGGTGATGTATAAGTATACTGACTAAGTACTTAAACTTTATAGGGTACCTAGTTGACATTTGGTGTTTTATTTATATTTATATAGATATTTACAATAAAATTTTATATACTTAGATATATAAGATAAGTCTCAACATTAACCCACACAGTACCATTAAACAAAGGAATCACAAATTTTAAATTTCAGGAGTCTGATATTTATAAGGACTGAGTACTCGCTCTGTTTATTAATATACAGTTCTGATAGTGCGCTCTAAAAGTACAGCTCTCAGTTTATCATAGACTAAAAAACAAACGTTGGTCATTATCATAGGTCGTAGGGGATCGCAGTTACAAGGATATTGCTCATTAGGAGCAGTCATGATAAGTTCTGAAACTCGCTTGGTTACATAATTAATTAATGTAACGCATTAACTCAATTATACTTTTTACAACTAGAACACATATTTTGTTTTATGCGTAACCAATGTATATATGTGTAGGTGTAAAATAATATCTATTGAATCGATACAAATTTACTACCTTCGCAATTAACAAAGTAACTTCCATTGACAATTATAATTCTGTAGCCTTTTTATGTTTCTTTTCAGATCAGGTGATATCAACGGTGAAACATTTGTTTCCAGTTGTATGCAACACCAAACGTTAGTAATGGCAGTATATAAAGTAAAACAAAACAGTTGAGTGTAAATCAAAACGGTTGAGGGTTTTTTGGAGCTACCATACTTAAAACTAGGAAAACCTATACAAGAAAATGAATATAAGTTCTCAAGTGCCCACACACATTAGTTAGTATTATAAATTTGTACTTGTGCACAAGTAAGCCCCTTAAATTTTCCAAGAAAAATTCTTTTCACGAGCAGACTCTGTAAAGGAGCATAGGTTTAAACATATCAGTGAACTCCCACATAAGTGTCCAGAATGCATTAAATCCTTTACCACATTAGGATATTTAGGAAGTCCCATTGAAATACATATGGGGGAGCGCCCCTTCAAGTATACAATATTTGATAAATCATTTACACACCGTCAGGCAATTTAAAGACTCATATGCTGACACATACTGGAAAGTGCCTTTTCGATTGCTCAAACTGTGAAAATTGCTTTGCACACATTCAAGCACATTAAAGAATCATATATTAATACATACATGTGAGCGCCCCTTACATTGAGTCACATTGTGATAAAATGTCAGATAAAGATGAGCGCCCTTTCATGTGTGCAGGATGTAAGAAATCCTTTACAAAGTCAAGTAGCTTAAAAACTCATTTGCTGAAACATACTGGTGAGCGCCCCTTCAATTGTTCTAGATGTGAGAAATCCTTTTCACGATCAAGCACTTTAAGGGATCATACAATGACTCATACTGGTGAGCGCCCCTTCAATTGTTCTAGATGTGAGAAATCCTTTACACAGATAGGGGGCCTCAGGACTCATATGCTAATACATACTGGTGAGCGCCCCTTCAAATGTACAAGCTGTGAGAAATCCTTTACACATTTAAAAACTTTAAAGAATCATGTGTTGACACATACTGGTGAGCGCCCCTTCAAATGTCCGAGATGTGAGAAATCCTTCGCACTTTCAAAAACATTAATTAATCATATATTGATACATACCGGTGAGCACCCCTTCAATTGTTCTAGATGTGAGAAATCCTTTTCACGGTCAGACAGCCTAAAGAGACATATGCTAACGCATAGTGGTGAGCGCCCCTACGAATGTCCACGCTGTGAGAATTCCTTTGCACATATAAGCACTTTAAAGAATCATGTGTTGACACATACTGGTGAGCGCCCCTTCAAATGTCCCCGCTGTGAGAATTCCTTTGCACATATAAGCAATTTCAAGAATCATGTGTTGACACATACTGGTGAGCGCCCCTTCAAATGTCCCCGCTGTGAGAATTCCTTTGCACATATAAGCAATTTAAAGAATCATGTGTTGACACATACTGGTGAGCGCCCCTTCAATTGCTCTAGATGTGAGAAATCCTTTACACAGTCAGGCAGTCTAAAGACTCATATGCTGACACATACTGGTGAGCGCCCCTTCAATTGTTCTAGATGTGAGAAATCCTTTACACAGTCAGGCAATCTAAAGACTCATATGCTGACACATACTGGTGAGTGCCCCTTCAATTGTTCTAGATGTGAGAAATCCTTTAAACAGTCAGGAAATCTAAAGACTCATATGCTGACACATACTGGTGAGTGCCCCTTCAATTGTTCCAGATGTGAGAAATCCATTACACAGTCAGGCAATCTAAAGACTCATATGCTGACACATACTGGTGAGCGCCCCTTCAATTGTTCTAGATGTGAGAAATCCTTTACACGGTCAGGCAGCCTAAAGACTCATATGCTGACACATACTGGAGAGCGCCCATATAGGAAGAAGCTACCTCATTTCCTAAAGTGTGTTACATGCAAGATACCTCTTACTGATACAGCAAATGATCACTGTCCTAATCAATGTCCATCATGTCAGAAAGTGTTGCCGTGTTATGTTATTTTAAAACGCTGTATGATACATAAACACGATACAGCAACCTGAGGAGATAAGCAAATCTGTGAGACAATATAAAGAAGATGTAGCTGAAAGAATGAATTCATGATTATTATAAACTAATCATTAAGTAAGATTGAATGACAAGAGTATGGATAAACAGCGGTGATTTCATAATTCACTGTCTGAAGAAGTAATACAAATTGTAACTAAATGAATTTTCATAATTCACTGACTTAAGAAGTAATGCTATAGTGTTTTTGTAACTAATTTTTGAGCATACTAACTATATTATGCGTTCAGTTAACTTGGATACCACTAGTGTTCTGCATACTCTAGTTTGATAATCATAAATAGTTAAACGTGCAGAGTAAATATTTCCAATACATTTCTTATTGTTATTCAGTTTAAATAATGACAAATGTTTATGTTTTAATGATTATAATTAGGTTAGAACATGGTAAACATCATTGCGAACGAAATAATTTTATTTTTTAGAAATCAATTATTTTATAATTTTCAAATTGTAATTACATACACATTTGTGGTACCATTGTTGTAGAAGTAGTTCTTAATGGGTATTCCCTGTATTCGATAAAACCATATACCTTTTTTATGGTTCTGTATTTTTTCTACGGTTTTTTTCAGTTGGTTTGAAAACTAAGTTAATACATCAATTAAATAGATAATATAAACCTTACACATGCGAGCTAGAGGCACTTATGTTCAATATAGACAATTAATTACTGTGGAAAGGTTTGGATTTGTTTATGCATATTTTGTTAAGTATACAATATTAGGTCTTATGTTGGGTTTCATTTATTTAAAGCCTAAGGGATCATCTTTATTCTTATTATGTTACATTCCGGGTACTATAATGGAGTGGTTTCTTTTATAGTTCCGATATATGTATATTTATTTTGCATATCTTGTTATAATTTAACGATACAAAATATACGTTCACAAATTTATAAAACTACTGGCTAGTGTCCGGTTCTACACCTGGGCATCTGACACTCCAGTGTATACCCAATTGGGTAATGAAAAAAAGGTCAATTGTTTCGGGGATAGCTTTATCTTCTTTCTCCCAGTGAGCAGATGAAGATTTAGTAACATCTGCTCACTAGATAAATGTGGGTTGCCAAATAATAAGAAAATTGTTGAGCCGTTTTCAATTGTTTATTGAGTGAAATACAAAACATTATTTTATTCAATGAGAAAGGGACTTGGATCTACAAAGTTCTTCTCATAACAGATTTCCTTGAAAATTACTGTTTTAACTGATCTCGTTTTGGCTTTTTAACGTTTTTTTTTTTATTGTAACTTTACTAGAATTTTAATTTACACAGGAAAATATTTGAGACATATAGCAGATTAATATATCTAGGTCCACGCCTGATCAAGTATCATCAAACCAATTTGCTACACATATTACATATTATGAAGGGTTGAGAATAAATCAAAACGTCAAAATCCTCTTAATCACACCTCCTAACCTCTAACCCTCCAAAACCTTCTATTGATGCTAGTCTAAACAATTTAATAACCAGTCCATTTCACAACTATAAACCTGTGATTATTTAATGTGTTTTATTTTTGGTGAGATCAATTAAGCAATGTATTTAATCTTTTATGTTTGGTGTATTACCCCTAGAATGTTGTTACGACTTATCTTAATCTCAGGCACTCACAAATTAATTGATTAAAATGTAAAATACAATGTTTCAAAATTCACGGCTCTTAAATGCTCTTGAGATTGACAGTATAACAGTGGTAAATAATTGTAAACTTAACAAATAAAATACATTAATTAACAGAACAAAGATATTAATTACTTTTAACAGAAACATAATCAGTGAAACACACAATTAAATGAGTAATATTACTTAGAATATGCCAAATAAATATACAACAGTCATAAAAGTAAACAGTATAAGTTGCAGGACGATTTTGTAAACAAAGTTGCACGAATACAGACACGCTACTAACTTAATTTATACTTGAATCACTGTTGCTGCTTAAACTAGGTAAACCCCTTTTCCTGAAATTAAGTGTCCCGTTTAGTTTCGATTTTAAAATTTGAATCAGAAAACAAGTGGTCGACATTTTCTAAAACTTGGAACAAAGTTTAGAGTGTTCAATTTTTACTTTGATTTTTTTTTAAGTTTACGAAATATATAAATACGTGGGATGATAATTCCGTAGAAAGTCATAGACTTTTGGAATCTAACCGCATGCCTCCATTTTAAACAAAGTTTGTCGAATGAAAGATAAAACGATAATAACCTGTCGAACCCACTGCCCAGGCTTAAATGAAGTGTAACGGTAATCAAAATACCAACTGCTGTCGTAGTTGTAAAATGAAGAGCAAATATACTTGTCCGTAAATATATTATCCTAAAACCTCACTTTTTTTGCTCATTATACAGGGTGATTGAAACTTGGTGTTAAAACCTTTTTTAGTAAAGTATACATTAATTGTTGTATAAATAAAAATATTAGACGTTTCTAACTGAATCATTGTGGCTAAGAAAAAGTATTTTAGGATTTATAAGAAACGGTGTTATAATTAAATAACCACTGTATTTACCTATGTTATTAATGATTAATATTGTATAAAACCTGATTTTCTTAAAGTACTTTAAATTTCCTATGAGATAAAACTTCTTTAACGAAGATTAATTATTCTAATGAACTTAAAAACACGCTGTAAATTAAAACACAATAATTTAGCATTTAAACACGACCGAAACTTGAATATTTCTACTTTTACTTATTAATTTTTAAAACCGTAAAACAGAGTTAACATCTTTATAATTAAATACGATTTTAAATTATATACCACAACTTGTTATCTTCTACTTATTAATATTAGACAACAAATTTTAATATGAAAAAAACTGATATCTGGATGAATGAAATCTAATATATTCAAGTACTTAATACTTCTAAGTACAAGCATATAAAATACCCCCGTCACAACAAACCTGCATACTCAGCGAATTTCCAATGGAGATATAAATTTCTTAATACTACATAAAGCCACTTACCAAGTTTCATAAAAATATATTCACAAATAAGGGATATATACAATTTTAATTATTCCCAATAAGAATAACATTGGGGCTGAGTACGCAGGGTTGCTGCATCAAGGAACACAATAAATGGGTTTCTATGCTAATATCAAAATAACTAAACTAGGTGAAGTCGCATACCAGTTTGTATTCATTTATGTTCATAATTCAGGAAGACATAGCATTTAATTATTCCCATAAGAATAACATGGGGGCTGAGTACGTAGTTTCGTTGCTACGAGAGCCTTTGGGAAAACAATTTTTTTAGCAATCATCAATAGACCACAACCAGATGAAACCGTATATGAAGTTTCGTCATTATACGTTCATAAATAAGCGAGATGTAATTTTTTTATTTTTATCCATAAGAATAACATTGGACAACGTACTGTGTTTAGCACTTTCAATATCTCGGTAACTAATTGACGTAGAGGAATAATCAAAATACCAAATTGTGTGTTTTTTTTAAGCTGAATACAAAAGTCAAAACTAAAATTTGGCTATTTAAGAAAATGATGTGTAACAAATTCAAAAAACTGGTTTTTGGTGTACAAAACCCCCCGAATACCCCTTCGGATGGAGAGATCTGGCTGGTTTTCGAACTTAAAGTCAAAAAATGTTGCTTTACATGTTTATACCAAATTTCATCTAAATCGGATCATTTTTACGAGAGTTATCGTGCTCACGGTTACACACACACACACACACATATATATATATCAGGGTATATATATATATATTCAGTTTCGAACGAATGGTGATTTTGGGGTCTGGGGACCTCAAAACGAAAAGTTATCATGGTCCCGGGCCTAGGTCTTACCATGCCGACTACGGTAATAGCTTCTTCCCTGTAGGGGAAATTCACTAAACATATTTTTAACAACTACATAATTTATGAACTTGAACATCATTGAGAAAGAAACAACTTACCCATTTAGTTTTACTTATTTTAAAAATTTATTCCAATTCAAAATAAATATCGTATAACAACTCAATAAGCAGGCATAAACACAATTATACTATTTGGTTATGACCACTTTCCTATAATGTCTGTACTTTTGTTAAGTGAAATGAATGTAACTCGCTTTTATCTGTAGTACTTATATCATTTTCCATCATGAGTCACCAACCTATGAAGAAATGTTCCTATTGCAAATTTGCGGAATTTCTTCAGCCGTTCTAACGATTTGTTCTTCAACCATAGTTTCTTTTGCCGTCCCACCTATTTCTATGAGCTGTTAAGAACAGATCCTCTCGCTACCAGAGATTAATGCAGCCTGGTAGAGTATGGTAAATCTTATGCCTCAATGTTTTAACTAAGTGCTTGGAAAAATGAATAACCTACCCTGATTTATAATGTAGCCTTTATAAGGTGTTTTTGAACCTTATAACCAATACAATCACCAAAAAGAACCTAAAATGCTATGACTTTGAGTAAGTACAACCCTTCTGTAACAAATAAAGCATCATTTATAAGGGCTTTTACACTTGGCGGAGCGTAAAATACAAAATATACACACAACAATCACGAAAAATCTACAAAATTTCAAAGACTATGATTTTTTTTGGTGATTAACTGATACAATCTGGGTATATAACTGCTACTGAATACTCCCTAGTAGCACACATCGCTGGCCCAACGATGGGGATTGGTAGGGATGGTTAGAAGTGGTTGGATAATGGTTGGTTGGCTAATTAAATTGGTTAAAACGTAGACTAATGGAAATACAACGTTCTTAAGAATATAATCGTGTGAATATGATTACAAGAATAAGATGAGAGCCATTTTTATCTTTGAAAGAAGTTTGAGTTTGCGCGCCGCAATCGATACCGCAACGAGACTTTATATTACGACTACTTGTAACCAGCTGCTAACATTATGATTGATTTAACCTTATGAAAACTAGTAGAATGTGTACCCGTTCTTCACACGAGTAACAGCTGTAATTAAAACAAATGTGTCAGCTGTTGAAAATTAAATTCCTATAAGTGTGTTTAAACTCATCCCTATTCTTTATATTTGTGGCCTTAGGGAACATTTTATCAAACAACTAATATTTTTCCTTCAATTTGCTTACCGAGACCATTTATTCAAGTATGGGGTTGATATGTTTCAGATTTATGGTTTTCTCAAAAATTCAAGGGTAAATGAGGCTTTATGTATTGATGGACGGTAAAATACAAACAAATATATTTTTTTATGTGTAAAAATATATACAAAAATCGATTTTTCATAAAATTTTCCGACATTTTAACGAAACTGAAAAAGGAAACACAACAATTTATTTCAATCCCTAACACATTTTAATAGTCTAGATGATTCTGTCTTTCCGAGTATTTTGCCGCTCCTTGAATTCAGTTTGTCGTGCTGTTCCACGAAATCTGCTCTTAAAAATAGATTGTACATATAACGGATAGTCTTACAAAAAAATTCAAATAAAAAAATGTTTAGAAGGATATCTACAACTTTCCCGCAGACAGTTTTTACATGACTAAACAGTAAAATAGTTCCTCACTTACTATTTTTTTTACCTCATTTCCTAATTCGAATTTGAACTAATTCCTAATTCCATTCTATGTTTAGTTGATTATTAATATTAGTTCCATTACTTTTTACAATTGTAATTTATGTTGTTCGATTCGACGTTTAAAGCTGTAAAACTCGATGTAAAGATAATAATTGTGTGAATGTTTTGTGGTATAAATGTCAGTTTTAATGTATCGCTGCTTTGTCGTCTGACATTGGGGTCTCGCGGGTATAGACTCTTTTGCCACCCAGTGGCATTAATGACGGCATGGTTTTCAGCCCTGATTAGCATTGCAATGTGCGGTCCATTTATATGTCATCCGAGGTCTCTACTTATGTATTATACTGAGTACTATTATTTTCAGTGCACTTAGGATAGGGCGAGACTTCGGCTTAGGCTAGGATAATTCATAAGGGATTCTTACTTTCATTGCTTCTTTTCCGCTTGTCTCACATAAATATTTCGTATTTATTTATGATATACAGGGTGTTTACAAAACAACCTTCAGGACTTCAGGATATGATTACTTGCATAAATGCTAAGAAAAAAGTCCCTGTGAAGGTATGTCCTACAAGGGCGGTTCCAGAGAAGGGGCCATGGAGGTTATGGCCCCCCCGATATTTTGGAAAATATATTTTTTCTAACTGAAATTAAGTGGACTAATACAACTTTTATGAACTAGCGATCATTTCCTATGAAAACAAACCATCAAAACAGCATTTTGCAAGCAACAAAGTATTTAGCCAGCTCTCAATGCCAGAACTCAATCCTATCAGAACCACTAATGTATAGACAAAGGTGATTGGAAACACTGGCAGTGCCTATTCCTCCATCTTGAAATTCTCCTCTCTCTCTCTCGCCCGTCGCGACCCTTTCGTCACAGGATCACGGACTAGGCCTTTGCGCATGCGCCAAAAATGAACGACTCTTGTTCCTTTGATTCTGTTCTATAAGTCAGATTACTGATTCGTGAATGATTTGAGCTCGAACTGGACCCATAATAATGCAACACCAACCAACACTCAACTCAATAGTAGGCTACCATTCCCTCGCATTTTAATAGAGGTGCACCACAGATGCATACAAAAATTTAGGAAGTTATTAAACGAAAGTATAATTATTTTGTTCGTTTAGCCTCAATTTTTATTTTATAGAGAACATTGATTGATGACTATCTTTGGCAGTAAATAGGCCTATGTCTTTCAAAACATTAATCTGTATGGCTATGCCATTTTAATAATAGTTATATTTTTATATTTTGTAATCTGTTGATAAGCAAGAAATATTTATTAGTTGTCAAGCATTGCAACATACACTGGACATTGTAAAAATAACTGCAGGTGTACGGGCGCTCATTCTTCACGTAAGAGGATGAACAAAGATTTGATTTACAAATAATATCCGGCAATACATATTTTACTTGCAATATAATCCAAGTAAAAGTGATTACAAATGTTATACATTCATTGCAATTACAATTTGTTATAACATGGTCAGAGTGGCATAAGAGTACCAATAACTCCAATGTTTGATCACAATTAAAATGTTGTCAACGGTAACAGAGTCATATTCTGTAAGCAATTTCAAAGGACTGCCAAAGAGAATATGTAAAGTGAATAAGCGCAAAACCGAACAAAATATTTAAATAATACAAAGAGATTTCTACCGAATTCCGCTGAAATGGAAACAAAACTTCCTACGTTAAACTACTTAGACAAACACTGCAAAAATGAATTTTGTTATTTATGGTGTAACTCATAGTTTGTGAAATAAACCTAATAAGGAACCTAATAATATATGCTCTCCTGATACTTGATAGACAACACCAAAATTTATATAAAGGACCAGAATTTATATTATTAATGATGATACAACGGAGGGTCGTAAAAAGGTGGTTAACATATTTTCTTAAGTAAAGTTTTGCGAGGAATCCAATAGTTAAATCAGATTTTTAATCGGACATACAGTAAAGGAGTTACATTATTTTACCAATTTCAAAGGGCTCCATACGGAAACGGTGTAAGTGGATAGGCCAGTTAACGAATTTGACCTAAAAATCAAAGCAAAGAATTCGTGTGCAAATTTATAACTGTAATATACTAAAGCGTTCTTGAGTTATGCGACCAAAACACAAACAAATTGGAATGAAATTTGTTGTTGTGTATATAGACTCACTTCGTTCATCCAATTAATGTTAAGGCATAAACTACACAGCAATCATCATACCAGGTTTCACATGACTATAAAACAAGGTTTCGGAACGCTCGTACATCGACACAATACAACCTAACCCTCCTCCTCCTTCCAGGAAATTTGTCACGTGACTGTTTAAATTGCTTTTACAGCTTGTCCTCTTTTCACAGATAGGGCAAATAAACCTGTTATTTTACATTTTATGCATCTCCGAACTTCAAACTACAATTTTTATTTACCACTTGTTTTGTACGGTACCAGCACTCTTTCTTTGCCTTCTAAGGAAGCGATTAGTGAGTGAGTGAGTAGTTAGAACTTGAACTGAACAAGTCGTTATTTTATTTGTAGAACACAAACAAAATAACAAAAGCCGTTCATTTCTGGCGCATGCGCATAGGCCTAGTCCTTGTTCCTGCATCGAAAGGGTCGCCTCCCGCCACTCGCCAGTCTGTACTCTACTCACAGTATAGGCACGAAATGGTTGGTAAATTGCTTTTTAGGCTTAACCTTCTCAACATTAAAGAAGAGTTAAGACTTGGATAAGGGCAAGAATGGGATAAACACGGCTCAAGGATCTTTGGTTGCTTCTCGTTCACAGAGCCCTTGAAGTGAACACAGATCAAATCATTTAAAGATTTGCGATAAAAGGGTGCCAGACGACTTGACTTTGTTTTATAAAGACGTATAGACTCAATTTGGCAGTTCTCACAGTTTAACAGTTATTTTATTGTAAGCTATATTAATAAAACTTGTTTCTTCAACAATATATTTTCTTTCAATAATCCAGTTTACAATTAAGAACATTATAATATTACAACTTCTTAGTTTTATTCATTGCCTTACTGCTTAGGCCTTATGCAAACTTTATATTCGATTCATGTAAATATTAATATGCTATATTTTTTAAATAGTTTATTATGATGTTTTATATTTGCTTCATAAAATATAAAATAATTCCTGGGGTAGGCCAATGGGCTTCTCCTTACTTTGGGTTCTGCTCTCAATAAAATTTGAACATCAATTGCACCAGTAATTATTGCATTTTTCAATGAGCTCATTAACACCATCCTTGCAGACTCTTAAGACCGAAAGTAACTTTAACCTTAAGCAATATATCCCCTCCCAAAAGTCAGTCCTGGAACCTTGATGTCCTAACAGGGTTAGTTTTCCGTATATCTCTCTGTATGTGTCTTTTACATAATAAATCATATATCACGAACCACTTAAGGTATAAACTTCAATCTTTGTACGTGGATGACTATTAATAAGACCTATTTAGGTATTTGGTATCAAGTTTATAATTTGTATCATTTAAAAATGGCGGCCATTTTTAGATTTTGAAGCTTAATATCTGAAAAACCGTAAATTTTACGAAAAATTTTACAAGTGACAAACAAATTGTGAAATTTTATCTTATAAACAATATTATAAAGCTTTTAATATCGGGCCATAAATAACAGATTTATTGCAAATTGTTTAATAGAATACATGCTAATTTTGTGGCAATCATAGAAAATATTTGCATGTTTCTAGTTTTATATTGAGATATATCAGTTATTTATGGCTTCACCTTATTAATCTTTATACCAATGTTTAGAAGATAAAATCTCACAACTTTTTTGTCTTTTGTAAAATTTGTCGTAAAATTTACGGTTTTTAAGATGTTAAGCTTTAAAATCTAAAAATGGTCGCCATTTTGAAATTATACAGATTAGAAACTTGATACTAAATACTAAATAGGCCTTGTTAATAGACATCCACGAACCAAGTTTGAAGTTTATACGTTAAATGGTTCGTGAGATATGATTAATTATGTAAAAGAGACATAAAGTCAGATATGCGGAAAACTAAACGTTTTAGGACATACCTTCACAGGGATTTTTTCTTAGATTTTATGCAAGTAATCATATCTCGAAGTCCTAAAGATTTTTTTAAATACCCGGTATACTAGTATACTAACCTAACCTAATCAGAGGAGCAACTCATAAAACTCCTTACTCCTCCCGTAGGTTGTCGTAGGGTAAAGGCAGGTGTTATTGGCACCCACTAGCTACTGGCACCGCGGTTTTGATTATTTTTTATTGTACAGTTAAGCCTAGAAAACTATTCTAAAGGCAGTGCCTCATGTTCCTCACTAGATGGCCTTGGAGTAGCACATGGTCAGTTGTTTCACAGTTAGTGTGGGTTTGGCTGGAAAAATAATTGATCAATCGTGTCTAATAACACCAAATCCAGCCTAGTTTCTAATGAAAACAGTAAGTAGACACCTATTTTATTTTATTTATTCAACCACATGTTGAATAGTTTTACGAAATAATATGTTAAATTATAGTTTGTAAAGGATCGTTATAAACATAACCTCACTCGCTTTTATTTATTTATCTTTTGTGTTTTGTTACTGTCACTCCCCTCACCTTCCCCTCTCCCCCTTACCACGCTTTATTTTTTTTTATTCTTTTTCTTCTCTCTCTTGAGTCAGATTTTCTTAAAAATCGCTAATATCTCGAAAACGGTAAGTCCTAGGTCATTTTGACCACAGAAAACTGCCTACTATGTGGTGTAGGCACTCCAAGGGGGTATCTACCCATATGAAAAGTCTTTAAAAAAAGGTTGCGGGTTGCATCTCAAAAAATGAAGGGACAAAATTTCAAAATTTAATATCTCAAGAACGGTTTGTCCGATTTTAATGGAATTTGGTATGTATGTACCTGTTACCCTCCGCTACGATTTACAAAAACCTAAACTCTGTACTGCAGGTAGTATCAAAATAATTGAAGGAGTCATACTTTAAAAATCAATATCTTAAGAACCGCTGGACCTATTTTAATGAAACTTAACATTTGGATACTTGTTAACATCCTCTAACTTTCAATATTGTTGGAGGAAAGAAAATGGTTGTCTAGGGGATGATAGAGGGTGTAAAACTTTAAAATTTAATATATTGAGAACGGCTTGGCCGATTCTAATGAAACTTGGAATGTATGTACCTGTTAACCTCCGATACGATTTAAAAAATACTTAAACTCTGTACTGTGGGAAAGTATCAAACAATTGAAGGAGCTATACTTTAAAATTAAATATCTTGAGAGTTTTTGGGGTAATTGAAATGCAATTTGCTACTTATTAACCCGCGCTACAATTTAAACTATGTAAAGAAGAAACATCACAAAAACTGGACAGGACCATATCTCAAGCGCTGTTGTACTAGTTTTTCAGGGTGTTTGCTTCTTTTTTATGTTAAATATAGTAAAGCCCTGGTTCATTGATGTAAGTTATTTGGGATTGATAGTTCAAACGGGTGAACAAAACGTCCACCCCCACTTCCGGTATGGTTTTCTCTACATCATCCAATACCTCAGCCACTCTTATATCATGACAATGTAAAATACATGTGATTGAAACAAACTACAAGAAAACTGGTGAGAAACCAACACAAAATAAATTATTCTTTGACTGATTCTTTAACATAAAGGTAATGGGGGTCAATACTTCCCCCTTTGCTAAAATGGCTCTTTGGATATTTTTAGCAGTTATGAAGAAAAGTAATTATTGTTCAGGTGTGTTGACATTTTTAGCTGTTTTTTGTGTATTTTAGCTGTTATTCTGGGTCATGTCTCTGTCTTTTTATTAGATTGTTAGTATATTAACTGGGTTTTTAGTTTCAAGAGTGGAGATTTTTGCTGTTTAGTATAGAGGGAGTGTATGTAAATTAAAGAAATACTGGTAATGTTAAGCTTATTTTAGTAGGATTACTTTGTAGTATGTACTGAAATGAAACACTAGCATAAATGGACTGGGAAGAAAACTATACCCTGCTCCAAGGGTCTGGAATCAGGACTCACTTTTAATAAAATAAACTGAAGGTAGTTTTGTTACGTTTGGTATCCCGACAAGGGTCGAAAATCGCGATGCTCTTTGGAACATTAATATGGTATGGTATTGTACTGGACGGTATGGTATGGGTATGGTATGGGTATGGTATGGGTATGGTATGGGTATGGTATGGGTATGGTATGGGTATGGTATGGGTATGGTATGGGTATGGTATGGGTATGGTATGGGTATGGTATGGGTATGGTATGGGTATGGTATGGGTATGGTATGGGTATGGTATGGGTATGGTATGGGTATGGTATGGGTATGGTATGAGTATGGTATAGGTATGGTATGGCTATGGTATGGTAAGGTAGGGAAGTGTATGGGTATGGAATTGGTATGGTATGGGTATGGCATGGGTATGGTATGAGTATGGTATGAGTATGGTAAGGTAGGGAGTTAGTTTTTTCCGATTAATTTTGTCTTACATACACTTTACCCCCACCCAAAATACTCTTGAAGATGGTCTACAGTTATATTTTGGAGTCATCTTAAAACTGTGTTACATAAACCAGAAGTAGTCGGGACCCAAATTGGGTCCCAACTCAATTATCATGATTCTAAGTGTTGGACCCTCCGGGCCCCCTGTTTACGAATTTAAACTAATGTGTAAAAAGAGACAGTAGGGTATTTTGTAAAGTTAAACAAATACAGAGTTGTCTTTTTGATGCAGTTGATTGCTTGAAAACTCTGTAACAAACTGAATCAATAAATAATTTTACTGAATATACTAGTAAAAGGATTGTAACCAACACCAATATCAGAGAGTTGGCAACAAATTACACACCATGGGTACATATTAAAAGACAACCAACGTGAAATGCATTCTTTAGAAGGACAGAAATTATACAGTATTTCGCTCTGAGTCTTTAAACTTGATTGGTTATTTGTATTTAAGTCCGGTAAAACGGCGGGTCTGTTGTATTTTTACGGTGTAATTTCTCCGTCAAATACTTCAAATTCCGCTTGAAGGGGTTTTAAGGGGGCAGTGTCATAAATTGACTGAAACTCTCAAATCCCTCGGACAAAGGTGTCCAGGCCCGTTAAACTGTTTGTCGGGGTCCGTGAGGTGCTTTCACCATGTGATATCTCGGTCAATTATGTCCAAGTCCGCTGAAGTTACTTTATCGGGGATTACATTTAACTTGACCGTAAGATTCTGCATTTCTCGGCCCAAAGTTTCCAAGACCAATACAAATACTTGGAGTGGAAGCAGACTATACCTTGCCTGAAACTCTTAAATTTCTCGGTCATTTACTCTAGAGTCCGGTAAAAAATACTTTACCAGGGATTACATTTAACTTGACCGTAATGTTTTAAATTCCTCGGCCAATTATGTCCAGGTCCGGTGGAGTTACTTTAACGCGGGCTACAATTAATGTGACCGTAGTGTTTTAAATTTCTCGGTCATTTACTTTAGAGTCCGGTAAAAATACTTTACCGGGAAAATATTTTGTTTAGAATGTAATGTTTTCCGTCAAATAACCCCGGTGAAATAATTTTGAACGCTCACGTTTCCACACCACGGTGCGCCGTTAAGCTAGGCCGTAGGAGTGTCGGCGCGTTCTTTTTGGTTACCCAGAGCTTCCCCTGGAGGCCTAACCTCTGGGGTGAGAAGCCCCAACCATCGCCTCTCACAGTAGTAGCCACTCCATAGCAAAATGCTACCTCCTTTTTATATTTTTTTGTTTTTTATTTGTTTTGTATTTTTATTTTTATGTTTTTTGTTGTTGTTGTTGCGCCTTTCCATCCGGTTTTCCCTGACAGTCGGAGGATTACAACAAACGGTTTCACGGTTTTTAGGCCAACCTCCCCACACCCCTGGACTTACAAAGGGGTTAGCCCTGCCTGCTGGGTGAGCGACTGCCGGGTCTTTTTTTTAGACCCCACTCGGAATAATTTTCCAAGCGTAGTACTGTAAGGACCTCAAGGCGCAGTTTTCATTTTTATTTTTACAAGTCCCACCGTACGAACTGTTCCAAGGAGTAGCCGGGGTGTTAGCCAGACGCCTCAATGTACATAGTCCTTCATTCACACCGGGTTTTTCGAAGGTGTAGCCAGGGTGTTAGCTTGGCGCCTCAATCTACTAAACCCCCATTCAGGGTTATGGGGCTTCTCGTCACCCACGCCAGGGACCTTCATTCACACACACACACACACACACACACACACACACACACATACATACAGTGGGAACTAATGACTTTAAAACTAACATTTAAAGTGAGCTTTCATCTTTCATATTCGTGTAAGTAAGGTAAAACTTCTCCGGCAACAGACTTCTTACTAACAGTCTTGCCTCAGGAGTAGTTGATTTTAACATCAAAGAACATAATCCCGTTTCATTTATGAAAACCGTTGTTTTCTCAATAGGCCCAATGCCCTGTTTTTGGGTGTCAGAAAAACTTCCAACGGTTAATTTATCGTTGTTATCTACATGTGCCTGAATTGCACTACAGCAATTAACATGCTTTAGAGCAGTAGCTACGTCTTTAGCTTTAAACCATGGCTTTCCTTCATTATCAAACAGAACCAATACGGGTTTGTTATTGAATGTATAGAACTTGGCAGCCATGTAACAATTTACTCAATAGTACAGGCAAAAGGAGCGCAAAAGAACGTCTGATCAGTACCGCGACTTGAAGCGGAATGATGTAACTGTGCTAGTGACAAGCGGTATATACAAGAGTTACGCTGCTCCATAGGGAAAGGTGCTACCTTTATCGAAGGTAGCAACATGGAATTGAGACAACTGTTACTTCAAGACGTAACACCAGATAGTTTCTCAACGTTACAAAATATTTCTTCAAAGTGATCATCAAAAACTGACGGTGTTAAATTCCCTAAAGGAAAGAATGGTATATTTCCCGAAACATTGCCATGCTTTATTGATACTCCAATGTAGCTGTTTGATGGGGGTCCTCCGTTATTTTATCTACTATGTACTCCGAGAACATCAAAGGCCAATCTAATACGTCTCTTGGCCCAGTAAGAAAGAACTCATACTCTGAGCATGTAATGCGAAATATTGTATTTTCATTTAACTTTCTTTTAGATATAAACTTTAAAAACTCCACTTGAATAGCGGGTGTAATATATTCAACAGGCATTCTACAAGGAGAGACAAACAGTAACAGTACAGGCACGTCCGTTCAGTACCGCGTCTCAGAACAGAATGAGTTAATAGAGCTGATGTTTAGAGGTATATGCACTCAGTACCCTCGTGAGTGACAGCTTCGTTAAGCAACTCTTTGTTTTTTAAAGCCGAAAGGCAGGGTATCGTGATCATCATTAAATTTTCTCTTGGGTCCTGTAATTTTAAACTTTTTAATTTCACTTACTGTAACGACTTCTCGTCTCTTTGTTCTCCTGATTCTGTTTTCTTCAATGTCTAAAATTTCAGCAGCTTCACTAAGGACCATCTTTTTCAATTGTTCAAAATTTAATGTTTCGGAGGTTTTTAGGTTGAGGGTGAGGCCTTTTATTTTACACACAGATTCTAGTTTTTGTTTGTTGGTTGACCAGACAAGGTATACATAAGTTTTAGGCCCCCCAGAAACAAACTCTACGATATAAGAGCCGGGTCCGTAGTCACCTGCCAATTCATCGGTCATTTCACTGAGGTAATCTCCCGTAGGGACCCTGTACAATCATTCCCGGTATAAATAAATACACGAATCTGTATCATAATAGAGGACTTGACCGCCCAAAGCATCTAGATGTTCATAAAGTTTAAGTCTCGTGTTAGCAGTTGTGTAGGCCACAATTACAACATTTACAGTTTTTAGAGCCTCACTAGCTTCATCAACATTCTGCCAATTAACTAATAAAACCTCTTGGTTAATTACTTCAACAAACTTTACTTTTGTTCCTGGTTGAGTTAACGATTTGAAAAATTCTTTAGAGTCTCTCACAATTGAAGTGTTTGTCATGTTTTCGTGTTGACCAAACTTACCCCAGAATGAATTTAACATTAATTTAGCTACCGACCTGAGTCCTCCATTTTTAGCAATTTTTCCCTTGTCCAGTTGAATACCCTCTCGCTCAAAGAAATCAGAAACATACTTTTCTTTATCCTCCTCTGTTTTACACCAAGCAGGATACCCTGAGGCTTCCTGCTTTACTTTCAAGAATTTATTAATAAAATCGGTAAAAAGTCCACCTTTCTCGTATGTGGCGACTTCATACTCCCACAACTCATACATGTCCAAAATCATATAGCCTTTCTCTACAGCTTTTCTAATTTCGTCCATAGTCCATGTTCCTACCATTGCCCTTTCCTCACTATCATGAAAACCTTGGTTTAAAGTCTCCCCGCAAGTTCTACACAACACAAAAATCAATTTATTATTAATTTTTGTTGGGAGTATGGGATGATACAAGTTGTAAGGAGGTAGAATCTTACATTTTAACAAGCCCTCTACTTCAAGGCCTCTCTCCCGGCACTCATTTCCAACATAAACAGTAGGATGACCCGCGGGATACTTACAATATTTATTTACATATGAGTAGAGGGAACATACCTCAACATATTGAATTGTTTCTCCCTCTTCACATTTACAATACGTTTTAATATTACCCGTCCTGCCTCCAAGGAAGGAATCTCTAGGATTAAGTTTAAGTGTGTTTAGAATGGATAGTTGGTTCAGGTGATTTAATTTTTTGTCCTTCTTCAAATTTTTAAACTTACACTCCCACATCTCCACAACCTCATAGCTATTAAATCTTGCCATTTTGGACTTGGTTCTCTCATACCGGAGATGCAAACTGTCTGAGGGATCCTCCTTCAGATGAACCTCTCTGTTGTACGGAAAACATTTTGGGCAACCGTGCCAGTAACACCCGTGAAACTCATAAATCCGCTCACCGTCAAACCCGTCTACTTTCATTCCTTTAATTTTAACTTCTTTACCCCGGCCCGCATGTTAAATCTTTACTCCACGTTTCTCCTCCTCCCATGTTAGCCACTGTAAAGCAACGGCTGACTGATTGTCAGTCAGTCAGTACCCTGATTTTAGTATAAGTCCAATAGTATTTTCTTTTAAGAAGTTACGGCGGAAGGCCAGGTTACACGTGCTGGCTATTGTTATAGCCTCGAGGAAAGGGTCTACATTACACTCTTGAAGAAGCAAGGCTCTAAATTTAATATACGCTTGAGCTAGGATTTCTACGTCTGAAATACAGTACTCCAAGATTTCCTTTTTAAAATCAAACACGTAGTCTTCAGCGACTCGTTTGTCATACCATTCTTACCTTGTGTGGTTTCTCAAACATAAACTCGGGGCAATAGTATTTTTTGTCGGGTATAGGGCCAATATAATTTTGGTTCGCTAATGTATTAAAAATATGCGGGAAGCAGCCCTTCTTTTTCTCGGGAGGCAGGTCAAAAGCTTTAGGGAGTGCAGAGAGGGCCATGGGAAAGTAGCTAAGTGAGTCCACAAACCTTACGTTTGCTACTTCAATCAAAATAGCTTTAGTTCCCCGAGGAGTTATTTTTGGGGTAAATTTAGTTTCTTCCATGATATACTGTAGAATGAATTGGAAATCAAAACCCTGCCCGTTGTGGGCAATTACACAAACATCTTTAATTTTTTTCGAATTTCCATTACATAGTCCATAAACTGTTTTACCGGTTCTTTTTCAAATACCCTTTGCCGTTCCGAGCAAGTTTCACACACACCCCCATTAACACATTTAAAGCAGTACTGTTGAGAAACGCACAAGTTGACTTTATGAACTTTTTTATTAGGGGCTGAGGGGAGAGACTCGTCTTGGCGAGTCTCCAAGTCAAAGAAAATAAATAAAAAATCACGGTCTTTTGGTGTTCTCCTATCTACTCTTATGAAACACTGGTGCGTGGGGTCTTTGAACGCATCACAGGGTTTACAGTAAACTTCTCCGCATACATGATCTGTCTTACTTTTTTTGGATAAATCATTTTCTTACAGTCACGGCAGAGTTTTAAAGTTTTACAAACTTGCCCTTGATGGGCTACTAAACACCGCTCGTTTTTGAAGAAGCGACAGCAAAAACGGCATGTGATGCCTCCGTGTTCTAGTTTACAGGGTGGGGAAATGGTATGACAGGACGAGCATCTGTCGCATCGATGCTCATGTCTGTTGCTGTAGGGAATATGACTTGCTTCGCAAAAATATGCACAAGTGAAAGCAGCGGTCAGACTAGTAATTACATTATAATGATCGTTATGAAATAGCAAGTTAATTTTGAATTTAGCGTCTTCATTACCTCCCTCAAAGTAAACATTCCGGCCTTTTTTATCGTAGTTGTAGACGGTAATTTTGTATTTTTTAAGATGGGACTGGAATTTTTCTAGCTCGGGGATGCCGGCGCCCTCCTCCGGCATTTCTACACGGGGTTTTGCTATGAGCTTATTAGCTCTGAAAGTTTGTCTTTTCTCCTTGTCCTGGCGTATTGCTTTATACTGAGGATAATGTTTTGCAACTGCTTTGCCTACCACCAACGCTCTAGCCAAACATAAATTGTCTTTATTATTAATTACTACAAAACCCTTCCTAGCTTTACATTCCTCGTCAAACGTGTTGTACATCTCTGGATGTACTCTCCCTTTACCTACAGGTACGTTAATCGTCATAACATCAACTCTAAACGTGTCTGTAGATTTAATAGATTCAGAGTTACTTTGAATGATGCCTCCAAAAATATCCCAAAGGACATCACCACTAACTTCAGAGACCTGTCTAAAATCGACGTACCCCGGTTCTGCACTTTTTAAATTTATCGATTGCATTTTAAAACCAAGATAATCATTGGGTACAGCATCGGCTTTAGCTTTTTCAACAATTTGATTAAGACCCTTACGGATCCAGTCAAACTCAGAGATGCCCCTGGGAGGGTTAGAAAATTTGAAAACAGTGTTAGTCCCGTAAAGTCTGAATCTTTTAACATAGGTTTCGTCTTTACTAATTAAATTTATCGGGTTTTGAGGGTCCTTTTTAGAAACGTCCATCCTTCAACAAAGAATTAAATACTGAAAACAAGTTAAACTATGCTAACGCTTTAAAGAGAAAACACATTGACCAGAGTCAGGCTCACACCGATACAACTGAACTACGCAGAATAAATAATAATCTGTGCAAGAAAATACTTACGCAAGAGCAGCGCAGGGACACGTCCAACCAGTGTGATGACTGAAATCAGACTGAAGAACTAGAGCTTGTTGTAAGAGATATATATTATGTAGGAGAGCACAGTACCCCTGTATCACTACGCGAGTCAGAAAAACACTAACACATAACACACACACTACGCAAGTCAAATCAGAACTACAAGTTACCAAAAGTTAACTCTAATGAAGATAGCAAACACTACTCTAACCAAAATAACAAGAATAGAAAGTGAGATTACTGTTACTCAGCACATAAAACACAACACTACACTTGACACAAGAAAGTGAGGTTATGTTTGGCACCAATTTTGTTTTTGGCGTGCAAATTTGGCTGAAAAATGTTCTTCTTACTCTTTCCTCGCTCAGCGGCTCGGAAAAGTGAGATTACTGTTAGTCAACACATACAAAAACTTTTCTAACCAAAACTGTTTTAAAGAACAAGAATAGAAGGTGAGGTTACTGAGGTGAATTTACAGTTCAAAAAGAACCAGGGCAAAAAATCAGGTTACTGGAGGTTATGTCAGTCAACACAACACTACTTTAGCCATAAGGAAGTGAGGGTATGTTTACTTCTTTACTGTAAACCATCAAATCAAACAATTAAATACAACACAACACTACTCTAGCCAAGACAATAAACACGAACACAACACAAAAATAAAATGAAGTACACCATGCATTGAAAATGAATATAATACAGTAAAGTTGGAGTGTAAAGATTGAGGTTAGAAAAAAGTGAGGTTACTTTAGCAATTCAGATAACGCTAAAAATCACACGACACTACTCTTGAAACATGTAGTTAACTCTCAAAACTTATGTTACTGTACACTAGCAAGTCATACAACGCTCTTAACATAGATAAGTCAGACATGAACAAGACAAGTGCATGATAACGCGAGATTACTGTTATGTTACTCAGCACATGCAACACACAACACTACTCTTGACTCATGGAAATGAGGTTACTGGGAGTGAGGTTATGTTAGTCAACACAACACTACTCTAACCAAATCAAACAATTCAATACAACGCAAAACACTACTCTTGACGCAGGAAACTGAGGTTACTGGGAGTGAGGTTATGTTAGTCAACACATACAAATACTACTCTAGCAATTAAATACAACGCAAAACACTACTCATGACACAAGAAACTGAGGTTACTGGGAGTGAGGTTATGTTAGTCAACACATACAGATACACCACTACCAAGTAAAACGAAAAGGTGAGGTTACTTAATAAAGAACAAGGACAGAAAGTGATATTACTGTTATGTCAGTCAGCAAATACAACTCTTGACACAGGGAAGTGAGGTTATGTAACTCTACAAATTATTGATATATTACAAATTAAAAGTGAGGTTATCTTCGCCAAGCGCAATAGCAACACAGGGACACGTCTGTTCGCAACGAAAGCTGAGAGCAAAGAGAGAGAGAGAAAAGGCGCAACAAGTGAGCAGGTATTGTGGTGGGGAAACGTCTGGACCAATCAGAGCGCAGAACGCTAATTACAACCTATAGAATGATTTTTTTATTATAACGGATTACAGAGCCCACAGGTTACAACGAGTTTGCTGACAGAGACTTGTTGAGGATGTTGTGGTTAGATACGCAGAAGGAAGTGAGATTAGATACGCAGAAGGAAGTGGAGGTTAGATGTATAGAAGGTCACTAGGGTTAAATATGTAGAAGGAAACGTAGTCCAAATAATTACCACAGAAGGCTAGATGATTAACAGCAAAAGGATACGAAGGTTAAATAATTACCACAGAAGGCTAGATGATTAACAACAGAAGGACACTTATTAACATGCCAGTCGATCAGGTTACTTACAATTTTCATGTTACACCCGTCAGCTACAGTACGCTGAGAGAACAGGAGCTGTAGTTAGATCCACAAAAGGAAGTGAAGGACGCGAGGGTTAAATAATTACCAAAAATGGTAGATAATTAACCACAGGGGATGCAAAAGATAAATAATTAACCACAGAGGGTAGCAAAAGAGCCGCAGAGGGAGGCAATTACCCCCTAATTCCATTCCTCATAAGAGCCCATGTTATTCTAATCTATAAGTGTCCCAGATGTGATAATTCCTTTGCACGGTTAGGACATTTAAAGCAACACATGTTGTCGCATACAGAAGAGCCTTCTCATAAGTGTGCCAGATGTGATAAATCCTTCGCTTGGTTAGCATATTTAAAGCGACACATGTTGACACATACAGGAGAGCGTTCTCATAAGTGTACCAGATGTAATAAATCCTTTGCACAGTTAGGAAATTTAAAGCTACACATATTGACGCATACAGGAGAGCGTCTTCATAAGTGTCCCAGATGTGATAAATCCTTTACTCAGTCAGGTAGTTTGAAGAGTCACATGTTGACACATACAGGTAAACGTCCTCACAAATGTCCAATCTGTAAAAAAGGCTGTTCTCACAAAGGTGATTTAAAAAAGCATATGTTATCGCATTCTGGTGAGCGCTCTTATAATTGTCTAATGTGTGATAAATCCTTTACTCATTCAGCAAATTTAAAGAGTCACATGTTGAAGCATACAGGTGAGAATCCTCATACCGTAAGTGTCAAACATGTGACAAATCCTTTCCCCTGCTAGGAACCTTGAAGACACATATGTTGACACATGCTTTTAAGCGTCGTCAAATTGTTGTAAATGCAACAAAGCCTTTCCTGTCAAAGCAGCTAATCTAAAATATATACAGCCGCATGTGTAACTCACTCACTCACTCACTCACTGAGGTATACGAATTCTAGACCACTTATAGACCAGCTAGAAACCTGAAATTTTGCTTGCAGGTAGCTTATAGCTTGTAACAACCAGAACAATTGCCAAAACTGACAATTTTTTATTTTAACCTTTCTAAAAAAATATTTAAAACCCCCCAAAAAGGCTTATTTTAAAATTACAGTTTTTGAGCTCTAGCGGCCGAACGAATTGACTTATCGAAAAACGGACACCAATTTTGCCACGGATTTTGCAAGATCTACAACTTTGTTCCTATGACTTTTTGTCGTATCTTGCTTCCTTCACCCTTAGGTAGCGCTAGATTTTTCAAATTTCAGGCAATTTCGACGGTTATTTTCGTGGTTTTTAATTTCCTATCACTTTAATGGAGTATGTAAAGATTTTATATTTAGCGCTCTATATGTTTACACATTACCCTTCACGAAACACTCGATAAACTAACATGTTTTAATATGAAACATCCCAAAAAAGTTAAAAACCCTAATTATTCTATAAATGACAAACTGCATTATCGACTTACTCAGGTAATTCTTGATAAGCTAGAAACATGGAATTAGGCCTACATGTAGCTTGTCCATTGAAACCCCCAGAAAAATTACAAAAAGGTATAATTTTTTATTTTAACCTCCTCAAAAAAATTAAAAATGGAGGAACTTTTGAACATCTCCAAAATAGTGCATTTTTTTAGCTGTAGCGGCCGAACGTTTGGTCCTATCGAGAAACAGAGACCACCACGTGGCACGGATTATAGACGATCTACAACTTTGGTCCTATGACTTTTTGTCGTATCTTGTCTCCTTCACCCTTAGGTAGCACTAGATTTCTCAAATTTCGGCATATTTTCTATATTTTGTGGCAGTTTTTTATTTCCTACCACGTTAATATACTTGATGGAGGCCTAATATTGGGCACGCAGTATGTCTACATCACACTTAGTAAATATCAGCAGAAATACACCCATTTTTACTACTTAAACCTGTCGGAAAATCATAAACTCCTAAAATCTATAGATTTTCCCGTTTTCTAAGTATAAGTAGTAAGGAAATGCCCGTTCTGGAACAATTGTTGTTAAATAGAATGCCTGTATCACAACTTATAGTTTAACTAGGATCGTGAGATATGGCATGCGTGTGCTTTGCACCTTTTCTTTCCAAATCCTACTATTTCTAGTTTGAACTATCTCACAAAAATAAACAATTGTGAATAAAAAAAACAAAAACAGAATGTAGTATTTTTTTATTTGAGCTCTAGCGGCAGAACGGGTTGTCCTATCGAAAAACGAAGATCACCGCGTGCCACGGATTTTAACGAACTACAACTTCAGTCATATGACATTTTGCAGTATCTCACTCTTTTCACTCTTAGGTAGCGCTAGATTTCTTAAATCTTTAGAAATTTCCCACCAAAACATAGTGGTTTTTATATAGTTGACACTCCAAAATAGTATTTAGAGTCCTAATATTTGGCACGGAATATCACTACATTACAGGAAGTATGTGGCAGAAGTCGCATGACCATTTTGAATTGTTTGAACCCTAAACAATTTTGCAAAATCTTCTAGTTTTTTAGATTTACCGGTGTTTTCATTGATATTGGGGCATGTTAGACTTACATAGTGGGTAAAAACCAACACAAATTTGTTTTGATTAGTTGGACATGTCCTATAGACAACATATGTATTATTATTATGGTATGTTATGACGGTGTATCCATCCACAACATTTAAAAATCGTTATTTACAGGTCATACTAAAAAATGTTTCAAAGTTATTCAATTATTTGAATAACTTAAATTATACCACTAATATAATTATTTGCCTGGATTCGGTTTTATTTCCACGTAGTATTATATTAATAGTAGTAGTATTTCGGTTACATCTCCTAAAGTTAGGAACTCCAGATTTGGCATGCATGTGCTTTGCACTTTCTAACCAAAGAGAAAATTCCTAAGCATTACTTTTTCCAGTTTTACTACCTCAATAACTTAATAATGGCGGATAAAAACAATCAAAATCTAGTGTTGTATAAACAGTTCCAACGACCATACAGATGCTCTCATATTTAAATTTCTGAAGATTGGTCTGTTTCCTTAGTATGAGTAGTAGTCTTATGAGGGTTCTGGGCCACTTGATTTGACGCCACTTCAAAATGAGGCCAAACAGCGACCTGGGGGCGGAGCCCCCAGCGAGCGAAGCGAGTCTAATATACTATACAGCCGCATGTGTAACTCACTCACTCACTCACTCAGGTATACGAATTCTAGACCACTTCTAGAGGAGCTAGAAACCTGAAATTTGGCAGAAACCTGAAGCTTGTACCTTGTAACCCCCAGGAAAATCCCAAAAAGTTACAATTTTTTATTTTAACCCCCTCAAAAAAATTCAAAATGGAGGAAATTTTGAACATGTCCAAAATAGTGCCTTTTTATTTGAGCTGTAGCGGCCGAACGGTTGGTCCTATCGAGAAACGGAGACCACCACGTGCCACGTATTTTAGACGATCTACAACTTTGGTCCTATGACTTTTTGTCGTATCTCGTCTCCTTCACCCTTAGGTAGCGCTAGATTTTTCAAATTTCGGCATATTTTCGAAATATTTTGGCCGTTTTTTATTTCCTATCACGTTAATATACTTGATCGAGGCCTAATATTTGGCACGCAGTATGTCTACATCACACTTAGTAAATAGCAGTAGAAATATGACCAGTTTTTATTAATTAAACCTGTCGAAAAATGAAAAACTCTAAATATCTTTAGATATGACCGTTTTCTTAGTATAAGTAGTGGTGTATTGGGGGTTCTATGCCAATTTATATTATTGGACATACACGTGACACCAATAATACTTGAGCTAGAGACGTGAGATTTGTAATGCATGTGCCTTGCACCTTTTCTTCCCAAATTATACTATTTTTTGTTTGAACTATCTCAACAAAATAAATAATTGTGAATACAAAAATCAAAATGTAGTATTTTTTTATTTGAGATCTAGCGGCCAAATGGGTTGTCCTATCAAAAAACGAAGAACACCACGTGCTACGGATTTTAGACGAACCACAACTTCAGTCCTATGACATTTTGCCGTATTCCACCCCCTTCACCCTTAGATAGCGCTAGATTTTTTTAAAATTAAACTTTTTCATAGATTTGTTCGTCGTTTTTAATGGTTTGTCGCTCTAATATAGAACTTAGAGGCCTGATACTTATCACACAGTATTCCTACATTACAATTAGTACCAAACAACACCCACACGCTCAGATTAAATATCTTAAGCACACAAAAAAATCAAAGTCTTTGAGCATTTGTAGATTTTATCGTGTTTTTCGGGTATCTTTTTTATGTTGCGCTCTGTCAAGGGTAAAATCTCTTAATTATGTCATATTTGTTGCAGAAGGCTTTTAGTTACCTATATTCATAGCACTTCATGTTGTTAACGGTGGTCATATTCCTTATATGGTTCAAAAGACGCCCTATAAAGGCTACATTATACATCAGTTAAGGGTATTAATTTGTTACAAGCACTTAGGTAATACATGGAGGCTTAACATTTAACATAATAATTCTCCATGCCAAATAGTATTTAGCAACAGACACATGACCAGATTTTATAGGTTAATCTCTTAAAAATAATCAAAGCCTTGGAATAGTAGAATTTAGATCTTAAATAGAATTGGACCAATTTACATTAAACTGTGACCTGGGGGCGAAGCCCCCCACAGGGGTCTGGGGGCGGAGCCCCCAGCGAGCGAAGCGAGTCTATAATATATACAGCCGCATGTGTAACTCACTCACTCACTGAGGTATACGAATTCTAGACCACTTCTAGACTAGCTAGAAACCTGAAATTTTGCATGCAGGTAGCTTATAGCTTGTAACCCCCAGAAAAATTGCCAAAACTGTCAATTTTTTATTTTAACCCCCCTAAAAAAATATTTAAAACCCCCCCAAAAAGGCTTCTTTTAAAATTACAGTTTTTGAGCTCTAGCGGCCGAACGGATTGACTTATCGAAAAACGGACACCACCACGTGCCACGGATTTTACAAGATGTACAACTTTAATCCTATGACTTTTTGTCGTATCTTGCTCCCTTCACCCTTAGATAGCGCTAGATTTTTCAAATTTCAGGCAATTTTGACGGTTATTTTTGTGGTCTTTAATTTCTTATCACTTTAATTTTGTATGTAAAGGCTTGATATTTGGCACTCAATATGTTTACACATTACCCTTCACGAAACACTCGATAAACTAACATATTTTAATAATTAAACATCCCAAAAAAATTAAAAACCCTAATTATTCTATAAATGACAAACTGCATTATCGACTTACTCAGGTAATTCTAGATAAGCTAGAAACATGGAATTAGGCCTATATGTAGCTTGTCTATTGAAAACCCCAGGAAAATTGCAAAAAGGTATAATTTTTTATTTTAACCTCCTCAAAAAAATTCAAAAGGGAGGAAATTTTGAACATCTCCAAAATAGTGTATGTTTTTGTGCTGTAGCGGCCGAACGGTTAGTCCAACCGAGAAACGTGTTTTACTAAGACATATGGGCTTTAGACGATCTATAACTTTGGTCCTATGACTTTTTGTCGTATCCCGTCTCCTTCACACTTAGATAGCGCTAGATTTCTCAAATTTCGGCATATTTTCTATATTTTGTGGCCGTTTTTATTTCCTATCACGTTAATATACTTTTCGGAGGCCTAATATTGGGCACGCAGTATGTCTACATCACACTTAGTAAATAGCAGCAGAAATATAACCATTTTTACTACTTAAACCTGCCGGAAAATCAAAAACTCTTATCTATATATTTTACAGTTTTCTAAGTATAAGTAGTAAGGAAATGCCGGTTCTGGAACAATTGTTATTAAATAGAATGCTCGTATCACCATTTATACTTGAACTAGGATCGTGAGATATGGCATGCGTGTGCGTTGCGCCTTTTCTTCTCAAATCCTACTATTTTTAGTTTGAACTATCTCAAAAGAAATAAATAATTGTGAATAAAAAAATCAAAAAGCAATATTTTTTTTATCTGGGCTCTAGTGGCAGAACGGGCTGTCCTATCGAAAAACGAAGACCACCACGTGCCACGGATTTTAGACAAACTATAACTCTATTCATATGACATTTTGACGTATCTCACCCCCTTCACCCTTAGGTAGCGCTAGATTTCTTAAATCTTTGGCAATTTTCCACCAAAACTTAGTGGTTTTTATTTATTTGACACTCAAAAATAGTACTTAGAGTCCTAATATTAGGCACGGAATATCTCTACATTACAGGAAGTATGTGACAGAAGTCGCATGACCAATTTGAATTGTTTGAACCCTAATCAATTTTGAAAATCATCTACTTTTTTTAGATTTCCCGGGGTTTTTGTTGATATTTGGGCATGTTAGACTTACAAAGTGGGTAAAAACCAGTACAAATTTGTTTTGATTAGTTGGACATGTCCTATAGACACCACATGTATTATTATTATGGTATGTTATGACGGTGTATCCATCCACAACATTTAAAAATCGTTATTTACAGGTCATACTAAAAAATGTTTCAAAGTTATTCAATTATCTGAATAACTTAAATTATACCCGGAGTCTGATTATACCACTAATATTATTATTTACCTGGTTTCAGTTTTATTTCCACGTAGTAATATATTAATAGTAGTAGTATTTTGGTTACATTTCCTAAAGTTAGGAACTCCAGATTTGGCATTCATGTGCTTTGCACTTTCTAACCAAAGAGAAAATTCCTAAGCCTTACTTTTTCCAGTTTTACTACCTCAATAACTTAATAATGGCGGATAGAAACAAACGAAATCTAGTATTGTTTAAACAGTTCCAACGGCCATACAGATGCTCTCATATTTAAATTTCTAAAGATTGGTCTGTTTTCTTAGTATGAGTAGTAGTCTTATGGGGGTTCTTGGCCATTTTTGACGCCACTTCAAAATGAGGCCAACAGCGACCTGGGGGCGAAGCCCCCCACAGGGGTCTGGGGGCGGAGCCCCCAGCGAGCGAAGCGAGTCTAATATATATACAGCCGCATGTGTAACTGACTCACTCACTCACTCACTCACTCACTCACTGAGGTATACGAATTCTAGACCACTTCTAGACAAGCTAGAAACCTGAAATTTTGCATGCAGGTAGGTTATAGCTTGTAACCCCCAGGAAAATCGCCAAAACTGACAGTTTTTTATCATAACCCCCCCAAAAAAATATTTAAACCCCCCCCAAAAAGGCTTATTTTAAAATGACAGTTTTTGAGCTCTAGCGGCCGAACGGATTGACCTATCAAAAAACGAACAACACCACGTGCCACGGATTTTACAAGATCTACATCTTTGTTCCAATGACTTTTTGTCGTATCTTGCTCCCTTCACCCTTAGGTAGCGCTAGATTTTTCAAATTTCCGGCTATTTCGACGGTTATTTTTGTGGCCTTTAATTTCCTATCACTTTAATTTAGTATGTAAAGGCTTGATATTTGGCACTCAATATGTTGACACATTACCCTTCACGAAACACTCAATAAACTAACATGTTTTAATAATTAAACATCCCAAAAAATTAAAACCCCTAATTATTCCATAAATGTCAAACTGCATTATTGACTTACTCAGGTAATTCTAGGTAAGCTAGAAACATGGAATTAGGCCTACATGTAGCTTGTCCATTGAAACCCCCAGAAAAATTGTAAAAAGGTATAATTTTTTATTTTAACCTCCTAAAAAAAATTCAAAAGGGAGGAAATTTTGAACATCTCCAAAATAGTGTATGTTTTTGTGCTGTAGCGGCCGAACGGTTAGTCCAACCGAGAAACGTGTTTTACTAAGACATATGGGCTTTAGACGATCTATAACTTTGGTCCTATGACTTTTTGTCGTATCCCGTCTCCTTCACCCTTAGATAGCGCTAGATTTCTAAAATTTCGGCATATTTTCTATATTTTGTGGCCGTTTTTATTTCCTATCACGTTAATATACTTTTCGGAGGCCTAATATTGGGCACGCAGTATGTCTACATCACACTTAGTAAATAGCAGCAGAAATATAACCATTTTTACTACTTAAACCTGCCGGAAAATCAAAAACTCTTATCTATATATTTTACAGTTTTCTAAGTATAAGTAGTAAGGAAATGCCGGTTCTGGAACAATTGTTATTAAATAGAATGCACGTATCACCATTTATACTTGAACTAGGATCGTGAGATATGGCATGCGTGTGCGTTGCGCCTTTTCTTCTCAAATCCTACTATTTTTAGTTTGAACTATCTCAAAAGAAATAAATAATTGTGAATAAAAAAATCAAAAAGCAATATTTTTTTTATCTGGGCTCTAGTGGCAGAACGGGCTGTCCTATCGAAAAACGAAGACCACCACGTGCCACGGATTTTAGACAAACTATAACTCTATTCATATGACATTTTGCCGTATCTCACCCCCTTCACCCTTAGGTAGCGCTAGATTTCTTAAATCTTTGGCAATTTTCCACCAAAACTTAGTGGTTTTTATTTATTTGACACTCAAAAATAGTACTTAGAGTCCTAATATTTGGCACGGAATATCTCTACATTACAGGAAGTATGTGACAGAAGTCGCATGACCAATTTGAATTGTTTGAACCCTAATCAATTTTGAAAATCATCTACTTTTTTTAGATTTCCCGGGGTTTTTGTTGATATTTGGGCATGTTAGACTTACAAAGTGGGTAAAAACCAGTACAAATTTGTTTTGATTAGTTGGACATGTCCTATAGACACCACATGTATTATTATTATGGTATGTTATGACGGTGTATCCATCCACAACATTTAAAAATCGTTATTTACAGGTCATACTAAAAAATGTTTCAAAGTTATTCAATTATCTGAATAACTTAAATTATACCCGGAGTCTGATTATACCACTAATATTATTATTTACCTGGTTTCAGTTTTATTTCCACGTAGTAATATATTAATAGTAGTAGTATTTTGGTTACATTTCCTAAAGTTAGGACCTCCAGATTTGGCATTCATGTGCTTTGCACTTTCTAACCAAAGAGAAAATTCCTAAGCCTTACTTTTTCCAGTTTTACTACCTCAATAACTTAATAATGGCGGATAGAAACAAACGAAATCTAGTATTGTTTAAACAGTTCCAACGGCCATACAGATGCTCTCATATTTAAATTTCTAAAGATTGGTCTGTTTTCTTAGTATGAGTAGTAGTCTTATGGGGGTTCTTGGCCATTTTTGACGCCACTTCAAAATGAGGCCAACAGCGACCTGGGGGCGAAGCCCCCCACAGGGGTCTGGGGGCGGAGCCCCCAGCGAGCGAAGCGAGTCTAATATATATACAGCCGCATGTGTAACTCACTGACTGACTGACTGACTGAGGTATACGAATTCTAGACCACTTCTAGACGAGCTAGAAACCTGAAATTTGGCTTGTATGTAGCCTGTACCTTGTAACCCCCAGGAAAATGCCAAAAAGTTACAATTTTTTATTTTAACCCCCTCAAAAAAATTCAAAATGGAGGAAATTTTGAACATGTCCAAAATAGTGCCTTTTTATTTGAGCTCTAGCGGCCGAACGGGTTGTCCTATCGAAAAACGAAGAACAAAATGTGCACGGATTTTAGATGAACCACAAATTTTGTCCTATGACATTTTGCCGTATCTCACCCCCTTCACCCTTAGATAGCGCTAGATTTTTTAAATTTAAACTTTTTCATAGATTTGTTCGTGGTTTTTAATCGTTTCTCGCTCTAATATAGAACTTAGAAGCCTAATACTTATCAAACAGTATTCCTACATTACAATTAGTACCAAACAATACTCCCACGCCCAGATCAAGTAACTTAAACACCAACAAAAATATCAAAGTCATTGAGTTTTTGTAGATTTTATCGTGTTTTTGGGTGTATTTTTTATGATGCACTCTGTCAAGGGTAAAATCCCATAATCATATCGTATTTGTTGCAGAAGGCTTGTAGTTACCCAAAGTCATAGCATTTCAGGTTGTTAACGGTGGTCGTATTCCTTATATGGTTTAAAGGACGCCTTATAAATAATACACAGTAACATGACCAGATGTTTTAGGTTAAATCCTTAAAAATAATCACAGCTTTGGAACAGTTGTAGAATTTAGGTCTTAAATGGAATTAGGACACATTTACATTAAAATGTGGCCAAACAGCAACCTGGGGGCGAAGCCCCCCACAGGGGTCTGGGGGCGGAGCCCCCAGCGAGCGAAGCGAGTCCAATATATATACAGCCGCATGTGTAACTGACTCACTCACTCACTCACTCACTCACTCACTGAGGTATACGAATTCTAGACCACTTCTAGACAAGCTAGAAACCTGAAATTTTGCATGCAGGTAGGTTATAGCTTGTAACCCCCAGGAAAATCGCCAAAACTGACAGTTTTTTATCATAACCCCCCCAAAAAAATATTTAAACCCCCCCCAAAAAGGCTTATTTTAAAAT
Organism: Allygus modestus; assembly: GCA_963675035.1. Classification (NCBI taxonomy): domain Eukaryota; kingdom Metazoa; phylum Arthropoda; class Insecta; order Hemiptera; family Cicadellidae; genus Allygus; species Allygus modestus. The sequence continues at coordinate 488,847,787 of OY776111.1, read as the reverse complement.
GACAGTTTTTGAGCTCTAGCGGCCGAACGGATTGACCTATCGAAAAACGAACACCACCACGTGCCACGGATTTTACAAGATCTACATCTTTGTTCCAATGACTTTTTGTCGTATCTTGCTCCCTTCACCCTTAGGTAGCGCTAGATTTTTCAAATTTCCGGCTATTTCGACGGTTATTTTTGTGGCCTTTAATTTCCTATCACTTTAATTTAATATGTAAAGGCTTGATATTTGGCACTCAATATGTTGACACATTACCCTTCACGAAACACTCAATAAACTAACATGTTTTAATAATTAAACATCCCAAAAAAATTAAAACCCCTAATTATTCCATAAATGTCAAACTGCATTATCGACTTACTCAGGTAATTCTAGGTAAGCTAGAAACATGGAATTAGGCCTACATGTAGCTTGTCCATTGAAACCCCCAGAAAAATTGTAAAAAGGTATAATTTTTTATTTTAACCTCCTAAAAAAAATTCAAAAGGGAGGAAATTTTGAACATCTCCAAAATAGTGTATGTTTTTGTGCTGTAGCGGCCGAACGGTTAGTCCAACCAAGAAACGTGTTTTACTAAGACATATGGGCTTTAGACGATCTATAACTTTGGTCCTATGACTTTTTGTCGTATCCCGTCTCCTTCACCCTTAGATAGCGCTAGATTTCTAAAATTTCGGCATATTTTCTATATTTTGTGGCCGTTTTTATTTCCTATCACGTTAATATACTTTTCGGAGGCCTAATATTGGGCACGCAGTATGTCTACATCACACTTAGTAAATAGCAGCAGAAATATAACCATTTTTACTACTTAAACCTGCCGGAAAATCAAAAACTCTTATCTATATATTTTACAGTTTTCTAAGTATAAGTAGTAAGGAAATGCCGGTTCTGGAACAATTGTTATTAAATAGAATGCACGTATCACCATTTATACTTGAACTAGGATCGTGAGATATGGCATGCGTGTGCGTTGCGCCTTTTCTTCTCAAATCCTACTATTTTTAGTTTGAACTATCTCAAAAGAAATAAATAATTGTGAATAAAAAAATCAAAAAGCAATATTTTTTTTATCTGGGCTCTAGTGGCAGAACGGGCTGTCCTATCGAAAAACGAAGACCACCACGTGCCACGGATTATAGACAAACTATAACTCTATTCATATGACATTTTGCCGTATCTCACCCCCTTCACCCTTAGGTAGCGCTAGATTTCTTAAATCTTTGGCAATTTTCCACCAAAACTTAGTGGTTTTTATTTATTTGACACTCAAAAATAGTACTTAGAGTCCTAATATTTGGCACGGAATATCTCTACATTACAGGAAGTATGTGACAGAAGTCGCATGACCAATTTGAATTGTTTGAACCCTAATCAATTTTGAAAATCATCTACTTTTTTTAGATTTCCCGGGGTTTTTGTTGATATTTGGGCATGTTAGACTTACAAAGTGGGTAAAAACCAGTACAAATTTGTTTTGATTAGTTGGACATGTCCTATAGACACCACATGTATTATTATTATGGTATGTTATGACGGTGTATCCATCCACAACATTTAAAAATCGTTATTTACAGGTCATACTAAAAAATGTTTCAAAGTTATTCAATTATCTGAATAACTTAAATTATACCCGGAGTCTGATTATACCACTAATATTATTATTTACCTGGTTTCAGTTTTATTTCCACGTAGTAATATATTAATAGTAGTAGTATTTTGGTTACATTTCCTAAAGTTAGGAACTCCAGATTTGGCATTCATGTGCTTTGCACTTTCTAACCAAAGAGAAAATTCCTAAGCCTTACTTTTTCCAGTTTTACTACCTCAATAACTTAATAATGGCGGATAGAAACAAACGAAATCTAGTATTGTTTAAACAGTTCCAACGGCCATACAGATGCTCTCATATTTAAATTTCTAAAGATTGGTCTGTTTTCTTAGTATGAGTAGTAGTCTTATGGGGGTTCTTGGCCATTTTTGACGCCACTTCAAAATGAGGCCAACAGCGACCTGGGGGCGAAGCCCCCCACAGGGGTCTGGGGGCGGAGCCCCCAGCGAGCGAAGCGAGTCTAATATATATACAGCCGCATGTGTAACTGACTCACTCACTCACTCACTCACTCACTCACTGAGGTATACGAATTCTAGACCACTTCTAGACAAGCTAGAAACCTGAAATTTTGCATGCAGGTAGGTTATAGCTTGTAACCCCCAGGAAAATCGCCAAAACTGACAGTTTTTTATCATAACCCCCCCAAAAAAATATTTAAACCCCCCCCCCAAAAAGGCTTATTTTAAAATGACAGTTTTTGAGCTCTAGCGGCCGAACGGATTGACCTATCGAAAAACGAACACCACCACGTGCCACGGATTTTACAAGATCTACATCTTTGTTCCAATGACTTTTTGTCGTATCTTGCTCCCTTCACCCTTAGGTAGCGCTAGATTTTTCAAATTTCCGGCTATTTCGACGGTTATTTTTGTGGCCTTTAATTTCCTATCACTTTAATTTAGTATGTAAAGGCTTGATATTTGGCACTCAATATTTTGACACATTACCCTTCACGAAACACTCAATAAACTAACATGTTTTAATAATTAAACATCCCAAAAAAATTAAAACCCCTAATTATTCCATAAATGTCAAACTGCATTATCGACTTACTCAGGTAATTCTAGGTAAGCTAGAAACATGGAATTAGGCCTACATGTAGCTTGTCCATTGAAACCCCCAGAAAAATTGTAAAAAGGTATAATTTTTTATTTTAACCTCCTAAAAAAAATTCAAAAGGGAGGAAATTTTGAACATCTCCAAAATAGTGTATGTTTTTGTGCTGTAGCGGCCGAACGGTTAGTCCAACCGAGAAACGTGTTTTACTAAGACATATGGGCTTTAGACGATCTATAACTTTGGTCCTATGACTTTTTGTCGTATCCCGTCTCCTTCACCCTTAGATAGCGCTAGATTTCTAAAATTTCGGCATATTTTCTATATTTTGTGGCCGTTTTTATTTCCTATCACGTTAATATACTTTTCGGAGGCCTAATATTGGGCACGCAGTATGTCTACATCACACTTAGTAAATAGCAGCAGAAATATAACCATTTTTACTACTTAAACCTGCCGGAAAATCAAAAACTCTTATCTATATATTTTACAGTTTTCTAAGTATAAGTAATAAGGAAATGCCGGTTCTGGAACAATTGTTATTAAATAGAATGCACGTATCACCTTTTATACTTGAACTAGGATCGTGAGATATGGCATGCGTGTGCGTTGCGCCTTTTCTTCTCAAATCCTACTATTTTTAGTTTGAACTATCTCAAAAGAAATAAATAATTGTGAATAAAAAAATCAAAAAGCAATATTTTTTTTATCTGGGCTCTAGTGGCAGAACGGGCTGTCCTATCGAAAAACGAAGACCACCACGTGCCACGGATTTTAGACAAACTATAACTCTATTCATATGACATTTTGCCGTATCTCACCCCCTTCACCCTTAGGTAGCGCTAGATTTCTTAAATCTTTGGCAATTTTCCACCAAAACTTAGTGGTTTTTATTTATTTGACACTCAAAAATAGTACTTAGAGTCCTAATATTTGGCACGGAATATCTCTACATTACAGGAAGTATGTGACAGAAGTCGCATGACCAATTTGAATTGTTTGAACCCTAATCAATTTTGAAAATCATCTACTTTTTTTAGATTTCCCGGGGTTTTTGTTGATATTTGGGCATGTTAGACTTACAAAGTGGGTAAAAACCAGTACAAATTTGTTTTGATTAGTTGGACATGTCCTATAGACACCACATGTATTATTATTATGGTATGTTATGACGGTGTATCCATCAACAACATTTAAAAATCGTTATTTACAGGTCATACTAAAAAATGTTTCAAAGTTATTCAATTATCTGAATAACTTAAATTATACCCGGAGTCTGATTATACCACTAATATTATTATTTACCTGGTTTCAGTTTTATTTCCACGTAGTAATATATTAATAGTAGTAGTATTTTGGTTACATTTCCTAAAGTTAGGAACTCCAGATTTGGCATTCATGTGCTTTGCACTTTCTAACCAAAGAGAAAATTCCTAAGCCTTACTTTTTCCAGTTTTACTACCTCAATAACTTAATAATGGCGGATAGAAACAAACGAAATCTAGTATTGTTTAAACAGTTCCAACGGCCATACAGATGCTCTCATATTTAAATTTCTAAAGATTGGTCTGTTTTCTTAGTATGAGTAGTAGTCTTATGGGGGTTCTTGGCCATTTTTGACGCCACTTCAAAATGAGGCCAACAGCGACCTGGGGGCGAAGCCCCCCACAGGGGTCTGGGGGCGGAGCCCCCAGCGAGCGAAGCGAGTCTAATATATATACAGCCGCATGTGTAACTGACTCACTCACTCACTCACTCACTCACTCACTGAGGTATACGAATTCTAGACCACTTCTAGACAAGCTAGAAACCTGAAATTTTGCATGCAGGTAGGTTATAGCTTGTAACCCCCAGGAAAATCGCCAAAACTGACAGTTTTTTTATCATAACCCCCCAAAAAAATATTTAAACCCCCCCCCAAAAAGGCTTATTTTAAAATGACAGTTTTTGAGCTCTAGCGGCCGAACGGATTGACCTATCGAAAAACGAACACCACCACGTGCCACGGATTTTACAAGATCTACAACTTTGTTCCAATGACTTTTTGTCGTATCTTGCTCCCTTCACCCTTAGGTAGCGCTAGATTTTTCAAATTTCAGGCTATTTCGACGGTTATTTTTGTGGCCTTTAATTTCCTATCACTTTAATTTAGTATGTAAAGGCTTGATATTTGGCACTCAATATGTTGACACATTACCCTTCACGAAACACTCAATAAACTAACATGTTTTAATAATTAAACATCCCAAAAAAATTAAAACCCCTAATTATTCCATAAATGTCAAACTGCATTATCGACTTACTCAGGTAATTCTAGGTAAGCTAGAAACATGGAATTAGGCCTACATGTAGCTTGTCCATTGAAACCCCCAGAAAAATTGTAAAAAGGTATAATTTTTTATTTTAACCTCCTAAAAAAAATTCTAAATGGAGGAAATTTTGAAAATCTCCAAAATAGTGCATTTTTTGTGGCTGTAGCGGTTGAACGGTTGGTCCTATCGAGAAACGGAGACCACCACGACACACAGATTTTAGACGATCTACAACTTTGGTCCTATAACATTTTGGCTTATCTCGTCTCCTTCACCCTTAGGTAGTGCTAGATTTTCAAATTTCGGCATATTTTCTATATTTTGTCCTATCAAAAAACGGAGACTCCCAGAGAAAATTTCAAAATTTTGCTTTAGTCAGTTTAAATTCCCTTAATAAAAATTAATAATGGCAAATCAAAAAATTAAATAAAAAAAGTGTCGTTTTATTTGAGTTCTAGCGGCCAAACAGATTGTCCTATCAAAAAACGGAGACTATCACGTTCCACGGATTTTAGGCGATCTACAATTTTCTTCCCATGACTTTTTGCCGTATCTCGACCCCTTAACCCTTACATAGCGCTATATTTGTTAAATTTCAAGATTTTAACGTGGTTTTCAATGGTTTGCCGTTCTAATACAGAACTTAGAGGCCTAGTATTTGGCACATAGTATTCCTATATTACAATTAATTAGTATTTAGAACCAGTCATATGCCCAGATTATATCACTTAAACACCCGAAAAAAAAGACTTTGAACTTTTGTAAATTTATTTGTTTTTATTAGGTGTATTTTTATGTAGCGCTCCAGCAAGGGTAAAAACCCTTATAAATAATGTTATATTTGTTGCGGAATGCTTATTGTTGACCAAATACATAGCAATTTAGGTTGTTAACTTTGTTTTCCCCCTTATAAGGTTTAGGCGACGTCCTATAAAGGCTATATCACAAAATCCAGTGTAGGGTTTCAATTTTCTCTCCAAGCACTTAGGTAATAAATGGAAACTTAACATTTAACATACGGTACTTCTCCATGCCAATTAGTATTCACACACTGGCATATGACCAGATTTTATAGGTGAAATCCCTAAAAATAATAAAAACCTTGGAATATTTGTAGAGTTCATAGGTCTTAAAGAGAACTAGTAAACCTGTCGCGGCTTCGCTCGCGATCATCATTTATAAATATCGTGTTAACGTTCCAAAGCCAACATGGCCTGCTGATTAACTGTGTTTACTCTATCCAGCTGATTGCTTAAAACTTATAGTTATTTCCCAATGTTAAGCTTATAGGAAAAAACTCAACTTTAAAGGGCCCCTGGGCCTCACTCACAAATTATTTCTCTATAAAAAGGTTTCCTGCACAACTTCACGTTAGGCTCTTTCCAATGACACCAAAAACATGAAAATCGGTTGTGTAGTTTAGGAGGAGTGATTGTCACAAAAAACCTGCTCTCCTATTAAATAAGTATAGATTTGTACCAATTTACATTAAATTTTGGCCAAAGAGCGACCTGGGGGCGAAGCCCCCCACAGGGGTCTGGGGGCGGAGCCCCCAGCGAGCGAAGCGAGTCTAATATACTATACAGCCGCATGTGTAACTCACTCACTCACTCACTCACTCAGGTATACGAATTCTAGACCACTTCTAGAGGAGCTAGAAACCTGAAATTTGGCATGTATGTAGCTTGTACCTTGTAACCCCCAGGAAAATCCCAAAAAGTACAATTTTTTATTTTAACCCCCTCAAAAAAATTCAAAATGGAGGAAATTTTGAACATGTCCAAAATAGTGCCTTTTTATTTGAGCTGTAGCGGCCGAACGGTTGGTCCTATCGAGAAACGGAGACCACCACGTGACACGGATTTTAGACGATCTACAACTTTGGTCCTATGACTTTTTGTCGTATCTCGTCTCCTTCACCCTTAGGTAGCGCTAGATGTTTCAAATTTCGGCATATTTTCGAAATATTTTGGCCGTTTTTTATTTCCTATCACGTTAATATACTTGATCGAGGCCTAATATTTGGCACGCAGTATGTCTACATCACACTTAGTAAATAGCAGTAGAAATATGACCAGTTTTTATTAATTAAACCTGTCGAAAAATGAAAAACTCTAAATATCATTAGATATGACCGTTTTCTTAGTATAAGTAGTGGTGTATTGGGGGTTCTATGCCAATTTATATTATTGGACATACACGTGACACCAATAATACTTGAGCTAGAGACGTGAGATTTGTAATGCATGTGCCTTGCACCTTTTCTTCCCAAATTATACTATTTTTCGTTTGAACTATCTCAACAAAATAAATAATTGTGAATACAAAAATCAAAATGTAGTATTTTTTATTTGAGATCTAGCGGCCAAATGGGTTGTCCTATCAAAAAACGAAGACCACCACGTGCTACGGATTTTAGACGAACCACAACTTCAGTCCTATGACATTTTGCCGTATTCCACCCCCTTCACCCTTAGATAGCGCTAGATTTTTTTTAAAATTAAACTTTTTCATAGATTTGTTCGTCGTTTTTAATGGTTTGTCGCTCTAATATAGAACTTAGAGGCCTGATACTTATCACACAGTATTCCTACATTACAATTAGTACCAAACAACACCCACACGCTCAGATTAAATATCTTAAGCACACAAAAAAATCAAAGTCTTTGAGCATTTGTAGATTTTATCGTGTTTTTCGGGTATCTTTTTTATGTTGCGCTCTGTCAAGGGTAAAATCTCTTAATTATGTCATATTTGTTGCAGAAGGCTTTTAGTAACCTATATTCATAGCACTTCATGTTGTTAACGGTGGTCATATTCCTTATATGGTTCAAAAGACGCCTTATAAAGGCTACATTATACATCAGTTAAGGGTATTAATTTGTTACAAGCACTTAGGTAATACATGGAGGCTTAACATTTAACATAATAATTCTCCATGCCAAATAGTATTTAGCAACAGACACATGACCAGATTTTATAGGTTAATCTCTTAAAAATAATCAAAGCCTTGGAATAGTAGAATTTAGATCTTAAATAGAATTGGACCAATTTACATTAAACTGTGACCTGGGGGCGAAGCCCCCCACAGGGGTCTGGGGGCGGAGCCCCCAGCGAGCGAAGCGAGTCTAATATATATACAGCCGCATGTGTAACTGACTCACTCACTCACTCACTCACTCACTCACTCACTGAGGTATACGAATTCTAGACCACTTCTAGACGAGCTAGAAACCTGAAATTTTGCATGCAGGTAGGTTATAGCTTGTAACCCCCAGGAAAATCGCCAAAACTGACAGTTTTTTATCATAACCCCCCCAAAAAAATATTTAAACCCCCCCCCCAAAAAGGCTTATTTTAAAATGACAGTTTTTGAGCTCTAGCGGCCGAACGGATTGACCTATCGAAAAACGAACACCACCACGTGCCACGGATTTTACAAGATCTACAACTTTGTTCCTATGACTTTTTGTCGTATCTTGCTCCCTTCACCCTTAGGTAGCGCTAGATTTTTCAAATTTCAGGCTATTTCGACGGTTATTTTTGTGGCCTTTAATTTCCTATCACTTTAATTTAGTATGTAAAGGCTTGATATTTGGCACTCAATATGTTGACACATTACCCTTCACGAAACACTCAATAAACTAACATGTTTTAATAATTAAACATCCCAAAAAAATTAAAACCCCTAATTATTCCATAAATGTCAAACTGCATTATCGACTTACTCAGGTAATTCTAGGTAAGCTAGAAACATGGAATTAGGCCTACATGTAGCTTGTCCATTGAAACCCCCAGAAAAATTGTAAAAAGGTATAATTTTTTATTTTAACCTCCTAAAAAAAATTCTAAATGGAGGAAATTTTGAAAATCTCCAAAATAGTGCATTTTTTGTGGCTGTAGCGGTTGAACGGTTGGTCCTATCGAGAAACGGAGACCACCACGACACACAGATTTTAGACGATCTACAACTTTGGTCCTATAACATTTTGGCTTATCTCGTCTCCTTCACCCTTAGGTAGTGCTAGATTTTCAAATTTCGGCATATTTTCTATATTTTGTCCTATCAAAAAACGGAGACTCCCAGAGAAAATTTCAAAATTTTACTTTAGTCAGTTTAAATTCCCTTGATAAAAATTAATAATGGCAAATCAAAAAATTAAATAAAAAAAGTGTCGTTTTATTTGAGTTCTAGCGGCCAAACAAATTGTCCTATCAAAAAACGGAGACTATCACGTTCCACGGATTTTAGGCGATCTACAATTTTCTTCCCATGACTTTTTGCCGTATCTCGACCCCTTAACCCTTAGATAGCGCTATATTTGTTAAATTTCAAGATTTTAACGTGGTTTTCAATGGTTTGCCGTTCTAATACAGAACTTAGAGGCCTAGTATTTGGCACATAGTATTCCTATATTACAATTAATTAGTATTTAGAACCAGTCATATGCCCAGATTATATCACTTAAACACCCGAAAAAAAAGACTTTGAACTTTTGTAAATTTATTTGTTTTTATTAGGTGTATTTTTATGTAGCGCTCCAGCAAGGGTAAAAACCCTTATAAATAATGTTATATATGTTGCGGAATGCTTATTGTTGACCAAATACATAGCAATTTAGGTTGTTAACTTTGTTTTCCCCCTTATAAGGTTTAGGCGACGTCCTATAAAGGCTATATCACAAAATCCAGTGTAGGGTTTCAATTTTCTCTCCAAGCACTTAGGTAATAAATGGAAACTTAACATTTAACATACGGTACTTCTCCATGCCAATTAGTATTCACACACTGGCATATGACCAGATTTTATAGGTGAAATCCCTAAAAATAATAAAAACCTTGGAATATTTGTAGAGTTCATAGGTCTTAAAGAGAACTAGTAAACCTGTCGCGGCTTCGCTCGCGATCATCATTTATAAATATCGTGTTAACGTTCCAAAGCCAACATGGCCTGCTGATTAACTGTGTTTACTCTATCCAGCTGATTGCTTAAAACTTATAGTTATTTCCCAATGTTAAGCTTATAGGAAAAAACTCAACTTTAAAGGGCCCCTGGGCCTCACTCACAAATTATTTCTCTATAAAAAAGTTTCCTGCACAACTTCACGTTAGGCTCTTTCCAATGACACCAAAAACATGAAAATCGGTTGTGTAGTTTAGGATTAGTGATTGTCACAAAAAACCTGCTCTCCTATTAAATAAGTATAGATTTGTACCAATTTACATTAAATTTTGGCCAAAGAGCGACCTGGGGGCGAAGCCCCCCACAGGGGTCTGGGGGCGGAGCCCCCAGCGAGCGAAGCGAGTCTAATATACTATACAGCCGCATGTGTAACTCACTCACTCACTCACTCACTCAGGTATACGAATTCTAGACCACTTCTAGAGGAGCTAGAAACCTGAAATTTGGCATGTATGTAGCTTGTACCTTGTAACCCCCAGGAAAATCCCAAAAAGTTACAATTTTTTATTTTAACCCCCTCAAAAAAATTCAAAATGGAGGAAATTTTGAACATGTCCAAAATAGTGCCTTTTTATTTGAGCTGTAGCGGCCGAACGGTTGGTCCTATCGAGAAACGGAGACCACCACGTGACACCGATTTTAGACGATCTACAACTTTGGTCCTATGACTTTTTGTCGTATCTCGTCTCCTTCACCCTTAGGTAGCGCTAGATTTTTCAAATTTCGGCATATTTTCGAAATATTTTGGCCGTTTTTTATTTCCTATCACGTTAATATACTTGATCGAGGCCTAATATTTGGCACGCAGTATGTCTACATCACACTTAGTAAATAGCAGTAGAAATATGACCAGTTTTTATTAATTAAACCTGTCGAAAAATGAAAAACTCTAAATATCTTTAGATATGACCGTTTTCTTAGTATAAGTAGTGGTGTATTGGGGGTTCTATGCCAATTTATATTATTGGACATACACGTGACACCAATAATACTTGAGCTAGAGACGTGAGATTTGTAATGCATGTGCCTTGCACATTTTCTTCCCAAATTATACTATTTTTCGTTTGAACTATCTCAACAAAATAAATAATTGTGAATACAAAAATCAAAATGTAGTATTTTTTTTATTTGAGATCTAGCGGCCAAATGGGTTGTCCTATCAAAAAACGAAGACCACCACGTGCTACGGATTTTAGACGAACCACAACTTCAGTCCTATGACATTTTGCCGTATTCCACCCCCTTCACCCTTAGATAGCGCTAGATTTTTTTAAAATTAAACTTTTTCATAGATTTGTTCGTCGTTTTTAATGGTTTGTCGCTCTAATATAGAACTTAGAGGCCTGATACTTATCACACAGTATTCCTACATTACAATTAGTACCAAACAACACCCACACGCTCAGATTAAATATCTTAAGCACACAAAAAAATCAAAGTCTTTGAGCATTTGTAGATTTTATCGTGTTTTTCGGGTATCTTTTTTATGTTGCGCTCTGTCAAGGGTAAAATCTCTTAATTATGTCATATTTGTTGCAGAAGGCTTTTAGTTACCTATATTCATAGCACTTCATGTTGTTAACGGTGGTCATATTCCTTATATGGTTCAAAAGACGCCTTATAAAGGCTACATTATACATCAGTTAAGGGTATTAATTTGTTACAAGCACTTAGGTAATACATGGAGGCTTAACATTTAACATAATAATTCTCCATGCCAAATAGTATTTAGCAACAGACACATGACCAGATTTTATAGGTTAATCTCTTAAAAATAATCAAAGCCTTGGAATAGTAGAATTTAGATCTTAAATAGAATTGGACCAATTTACATTAAACTGTGACCTGGGGGCGAAGCCCCCCACAGGGGTCTGGGGGCGGAGGCCCCAGCGAGCGAAGCGAGTCTAACATATATACAGCCGCATGTGTAACTCACTGACTGACTGACTGACTGACTGACTGACTGACTGACTGACTGAGGTATACGAATTCTAGACCACTTCTAGATGAGCTAGAAACCTGAGATTTTGCATGCAGGTAGCTTATAGCTTGTAACCCCCAGGAAAATCGCCAAAACCAACAATATTTTATTTTAACCCCCCTAAAAAAAATATTTAAAACCCCTAAAAAAGGCTTATTTTAAAATTCCAGTTTTTGAGCTCTAGCGCGCGAACGGATGGTCCTATCAAAAAACGGACACCACCACGTGCCACGGATTTTGCAAGATCTACAACTTTGGTCCCATGACTTTTTGTCGTATCTCGTCTCATTCACCCTTAGATAGCTCTAGATTTTTTCAAATTTTGAGATTTTGTGGCGGTTTTTTATTTCCTATCACGTTAATATACTTGATGAAGGCCTAATATTGGTCACGCAGTATGTCTACATCACACTTAGTAAATAACAGCAGAAATATGACCAGTTTTTATTACTTAAACCTGTCGGAAAATAAAAAAAACTCTTAAATTTTATAGATTTGGCCGTTTTCTAAGTATAAGTAGTAAGGAAATGCCGGTTCCGGAACAAATGTTATTAATTAGAATGCACTTATCACCATTTATACTTTAACAATATGGCTTGCGTGTGCGTTGCTCCTTTTCTTCCCAAATCCTACTATTTTTTGTTTGGCCTATCTCAAAAAGAAAATTTGGGAATACAAAATCAAAATGTAGTATTTCTTATTTGAGCTCTAGCGGCCAAACGGGTTGTCCTATCGAAAAACGAAGACCACTGTGTGCCACGGATTTTAAACGAACTACAACTTTAGTTCTGTGACATTTTACCGTATCTCACCCCCTTCACCCTTAGTTAGCGCTAGATTTTTTAAACTTAAGCTTTTTTCTAAGATTTTTGTGGTTTTTAATGGTTTTTCACTCTAATATAAAACTTAGAGGCCTAATATTTATCAAACAGTATTCCTACATTACAATTAGTACCAAGCAACACTCACAAGCCCAGATTAAATATATTATACACCAAAAAAAAATCAAAGTCTTTGAGCTTTTGTAGATTTATTTGTGTATTTCGGGTATATTTTCTATATTGCGCTTTATCGAAGGTAAAATCTCATATAAATCATGTCATATTTGCTGCAGAAGGATTCTAGAAACCCAAAGTCATAGTATTTCAGGTTGTTAACGGTGGTCGTATTCCTTATAAAGTTCAAAAGAAGCCTTATAAAGGCTACATCAGTTAAGGGTATTCATTTTTTTTTCGAGCACTTAGGTAATACATTGAGGCTTAAAATTTAACATACTACGTCTCCATACCAAGTCGTACTCAGCAACAGGCACAGGACCGGAGTTTATAGGTTAAACCCTTAAAATAATCAAAGCCTTGGAATAGTTGTAGAATTTAGGTCTTAAATAGAATTTGGACCAGTTTACATTAAACTGTGGCCAAACAGCAACCTGGGGGCGAAGCCCCCCACAGGGGTCTGGGGGCGGAGCCCCCAGCGAGCGAAGCGAGTCTAATATATATACAGCCGCATGTGTAACTGACTCACTCACTCACTCACTCACTCACTCACTCACTCACTGAGGTATACGAATTCTAGACCACTTCTAGACGAGCTAGAAACCTGAAATTTGGCATGTATGTAGCCTGTACCTTGTAACCCCCAGGAAAATCCCAAAAAGTTACAATTTTTTATTTTAACCCCCTCAAAATAATTCAAAATGGAGGAAATTTTGAACATGTCCAAAATAGTGCCTTTTTATTTGAGCTGTAGCGGACGAACGGTTGGTCCTATCGAGAAACGGAGACCACCACGTGCCACGGATTTTAGACGATCTACAACTTTGGTCCCATGACTTTTTGTCGTATCTCATCTCCTTCACCCTTAGGTAGCGCTAGATTTTTCAAATTTCGGCATATTTTCGAAATATTTTGGCCGTTTTATATTTCCTATCACGTTAATATACTTGATCGAGGCCTAATATTGGGCACGCAGTATGTCTACATCACACTTAGTAAATAGCAGCAGAAATATGACCAGTTTTTATTAATTAAACCTGTCGAAACATGAAAAAATCTAAATATCTTTAGATATGACCGTTTTCTTAGTATAAGTAGTGGTGTATTGGGGGTTCTGTCCCAATTTATATTATTGGATATACACGTGACACCAATAATACTTGAGCTAGAGACGTGAGATTTGGCATGCATATGCCTTCCACCTTTTATTTCCAAATCCTACTATTTTTAGTTTGAACTATCTCAATAAAATTAATAATTGTGAATACAAAAATCAAAATGTAGTATTTTTTTATTTAAGCTCTAGCGGCCGAACGGGTTATCCTATCGAAAAACGAAGAACACTATGTGCCACGGATTTCAGACGAACTACAACTTTAGTCCTATGACATTTTGCCGTATCTCACCCCTTTCACCCTTAGATAGCGCTAGATTTTTTAAATTTAAACTTTTTCACAAATTTGTTTGTGGTTTTTAATGGTTTGTCGCTCTAATATAGAACTTAGAGGCCTGATACTTATCACACAGTATTCCTACATTACAATTAGTACTAAGAAATACTCCCACGCCCAGATTAAGTATCTTAAAGACCCAAAAAAATCAAAGTTTTTGAGCTCTTGTAGACTTTTCGTATTTTTCGGGTACATTTTTTATGTTGCGCACTGTCGAGGGTAAAATCCCTTATAAATCATGTCATATTTGTTGCAGAAGGCTTTTAGTTAAACAAAGTCATAGTATTTCAGGTTGTTAACGGTGGTCGTATCCCTTATAAGGCTCAAAATACGCCTTTTAAAGGCTACATTATACATCAGTTAAGGGTATAATTTACGACAGGGACCTGGGGGCGAAGCCCCCCACAGGGGTCTGGGGGCGGAGCCCCCAGCGAGCGAAGCGAGTCTAATATACTATACAGCCGCATGTGTAACTCACTAACTCACTCACTCACTCAGGTATACGAATTCTAGACCACTTCTAGAGGAGCTAGAAACCTGAAATTTGGCATGTATGTAGCTTGTACGTTGTAACCCCCAGGAAAATCCCAAAAAGTTACAATTTTTTATTTTAACCCCCTCAAAAAAATTCAAAATGGAGGAAATTTTGAACATGTCCAAAATAGTGCCTTTTTATTTGAGCTGTAGCGGCCGAACGGTTGGTCCCATCGAGAAACGGAGACCACTACGTGCCACGGATTTTAGACGATCTACAACTTTGGTCCTTTGACTTTTTGTCGTATCTCGTCTCCTTCACCCTTAGGTAGCGCTAGATTTTTCAAATTTCGGCATATTTTCGAAATATTTTGGCCGTTTTATATTTCCTATCACGTTAATATACTTGATCGAGGCCTAATATTTGGCACGCAGTATGTCTACATCACACTTAGTAAATAGCAGTAGAAATATGACCAGTTTTTATTAATTAAACCTGTCGAAAAATGAAAAACTCTAAATATCTTTAGATATGACCGTTTTCTTAGTATAAGTAGTGGTGTATTGGGGGTTCTATGCCAATTTATATTATTGGACATACACGTGACACCAATAATACTTGAGCTAGAGACGTGAGATTTGTAATGCATGTGCCTTGCACCTTTTCTTCCCAAATTATACTATTTTTCGTTTGAACTATCTCAACAAAATAAATAATTGTGAATACAAAAATCAAAATGTAGTATTTTTTTTATTTGAGATCTAGCGGCCAAATGGGTTGTCCTATCAAAAAACGAAGACCACCACGTGCAACGGAATTTAGACGAACTACAACTTCAGTCCTATGACATTTTGCCGTATTCCACCCCTAATATACTATACAGCCGCATGTGTAACTCACTCACTCACTCACTCACTCACTCACTCACTCACTCACTGAGGTATACGAATTCTAGACCACTTCTAGACGAGCTAGAAACCTGAAATTTGGCATGTATGTAGCCTGTACCTTGTAACCCCCAGGAAAATCCCAAAAAGTTACAATTTTTTATTTTAACCCCCTCAAAATAATTCAAAATGGAGGAAATTTTGAACATGTCCAAAATAGTGCCTTTTTATTTGAGCTGTAGCGGACGAACGGTTGGTCCTATCGAGAAACGGAGACCACCACGTGCCACGGATTTTAGACGATCTACAACTTTGGACCTATGACTTTTTGTCGTATCTCGTCTCCTTCACCCTTAGGTAGCGCTAGATTTTTCAAATTTCGGCATATTTTCGAAATATTTTGGCCGTTTTATATTTCCTATCACGTTAATATACTTGATCGAGGCCTAATATTGGGCACGCAGTATGTCTACATCACACTTAGTAAATAGCAGCAGAAATATGACCAGTTTTTATTAATTAAACCTGTCGAAACATGAAAAAATCTAAATATCTTTAGATATGACCGTTTTCTTATTATAAGTAGTGGTGTATTGGGGGTTCTGTCCCAATTTATATTATTGGATATACACGTGACACCAATAATACTTGAGCTAGAGACGTGAGATTTGGCATGCATATGCCTTCCACCTTTTATTTCCAAATCCTACTATTTTTAGTTTGAACTATCTCAATAAAATAAATAATTGTGAATACAAAAATCAAAATGTAGTATTTTTTTATTTAAGCTCTAGCGGCCGAACGGGTTATCCTATCGAAAAACGAAGAACACTATGTGCCACGGATTTCAGACGAACTACAACTTTAGTCCTATGACATTTTGCCGTATCTCACCCCTTTCACCCTTAGATAGCGCTAGATTTTTTAAATTTAAACTTTTTCACAAATTTGTTTGTGGTTTTTAATGGTTTGTCGCTCTAATATAGAACTTAGAGGCCTAATACTTATCACACAGTATTCCTACATTACAATTAGTACTAAGAAATACTCCCACGCCCAGATTAAGTATCTTAAAGACCCAAAAAAATCAAAGTTTTTGAGCTCTTGTAGACTTTTCGTATTTTTCGGGTACATTTTTTATGTTGCGCACTGTCGAGGGTAAAATCCCTTATAAATCATGTCATATTTGTTGCAGAAGGCTTTTAGTTAAACAAAGTCATAGTATTTCAGGTTGTTAACGGTGGTCGTATCCCTTATAAGGTTCAAAATACGCCTTTTAAAGGCTACATTATACATCAGTTAAGGGTATAATTTACGACAGGGACCTGGGGGCGAAGCCCCCCACAGGGGTCTGGGGGCGGAGCCCCCAGCGAGCGAAGCGAGTCTAATATACTATACAGCCGCATGTGTAACTCACTCACTCACTCACTCACTCAGGTATACGAATTCTAGACCACTTCTAGAGGAGCTAGAAACCTGAAATTTGGCATGTATGTAGCTTGTACCTTGTAACCCCCAGGAAAATCCCAAAAAGTTACAATTTTTTATTTTAACCCCCTCAAAAAAATTCAAAATGGAGGAAATTTTGAACATGTCCAAAATAGTGCCTTTTTATTTGAGCTGTAGCGGCCGAACGGTTGGTCCCATCGAGAAACGGAGACCACCACGTGCCACGGATTTTAGACGATCTACAACTTTGGTCCTTTGACTTTTTGTCGTATCTCGTCTCCTTCACCCTTAGGTAGCGCTAGATTTTTCAAATTTCGGCATATTTTCGAAATATTTTGGCCGTTTTATATTTCCCATCACGTTAATATACTTGATCGAGGCCTAATATTTGGCACGCAGTATGTCTACATCACACTTAGTAAATAGCAGTAGAAATATGACCAGTTTTTATTAATTAAACCTGTCGAAAAATGAAAAACTCTAAATATCTTTAGATATGACCGTTTTCTTAGTATAAGTAGTGGTGTATTGGGGGTTCTATGCCAATTTATATTATTGGACATACACGTGACACCAATAATACTTGAGCTAGAGACGTGAGATTTGTAATGCATGTGCCTTGCACCTTTTCTTCCCAAATTATACTATTTTTCGTTTGAACTATCTCAACAAAATAAATAATTGTGAATACAAAAATCAAAATGTAGTATTTTTTTTATTTGAGATCTAGCGGCCAAATGGGTTGTCCTATCAAAAAACGAAGACCACCACGTGCTACGGAATTTAGACGAACTACAACTTCAGTCCTATGACATTTTGCCGTATTCCACCCCTAATATACTATACAGCCGCATGTGTAACTCACTCACTCACTCACTCACTCAGGTATACGAATTCTAGACCACTTCTAGAGGAGCTAGAAACCTGAAATTTGGCATGTATGTAGCTTGTACCTTGTAACCCCCAGGAAAATCCCAAAAAGTTACAATTTTTTATTTTAACCCCCTCAAAAAAATTCAAAATGGAGGAAATTTTGAACATGTCCAAAATAGTGCCTTTTTATTTGAGCTGTAGCGGCCGAACGGTTGGTTTTATAGAGAAACGGAGACCACCACGTGCCACGGATTTTAGACGATCTACAACTTTGGTCCTATGACTTTTTGTCGTATCTCGTCTCCTTCACCCTTAGGTAGCGCTAGATTTTTCAAATTTCGGCATATTTTCGAAATATTTTGGCCGTTTTATATTTCCTATCACGTTAATATACTTGATCGAGGCCTAATATTTGGCACGCAGTATGTCTACATCACACTTAGTAAATAGCAGTAGAAATATGACCAGTTTTTATTAATTAAACCTGTCGAAAAATGAAAAACTCTAAATATCTTTAGATATGACCGTTTTCTTAGTATAAGTAGTGGTGTATTGGGGGTTCTATGCCACTATTTATTATTGGACATACACGTGACACCAATAATACTTGAGCTAGAGACGTGAGATTTGTAATGCATGTGCCTTGCACCTTTTCTTCCCAAATTATACTATTTTTCGTTTGAACTATCTCAACAAAATAAATAATTGTGAATACAAAAATCAAAATGTAGTATTTTTTTTATTTGAGATCTAGCGGCCAAATGGGTTGTCCTATCAAAAAACGAAGACCAACACGTGCTACGGAATTTAGACGAACTACAACTTCAGTCCTATGACATTTTGCCGTATTCCACCCCTAATATACTATACAGCCGCATGTGTAACTCACTCACTCACTCACTCACTCAGGTATACGAATTCTAGACCACTTCTAGAGGAGCTAAAAACCTGAAATTTGGCATGTATGTAGCTTGTACCTTGTAACCCCCAGGAAAATCCCAAAAAGTTACAATTTTTTATTTTAACCCCCTCAAAAAAATTCAAAATGGAGGAAATTTTGAACATGTCCAAAATAGTGCCTTTTTATTTGAGCTGTAGCGGCCGAACGGTTGGTTTTATCGAGAAACGGAGACCACCACGTGCCACGGATTTTAGACGATCTACAACTTTGGTCCCATGACTTTTTGTCGTATCTCGTCTTCTTCACCCTTAGGTAGCGCTAGATTTTTCAAATTTCGGCATATTTTCGAAATATTTTGGCCGTTTTATATTTCCTATCACGTTAATATACTTGATCGAGGCCTAATATTTGGCACGCAGTATGTCTACATCACACTTAGTAAATAGCAGTAGAAATATGACCAGTTTTTATTAATTAAACCTGTCGAAAAATGAAAAACTCTAAATATCTTTAGATATGACCGTTTTCTTAGTATAAGTAGTGGTGTATTGGGGGTTCTATGCCAATTTATATTATTGGACATACACGTGACACCAATAATACTTGAGCTAGAGACGTGAGATTTGTAATGCATGTGCCTTGCACCTTTTCTTCCCAAATTATACTATTTTTCGTTTGAACTATCTCAACAAAATAAATAATTGTGAATACAAAAATCAATATGTAGTATTTTTTTTATTTGAGATCTAGCGGCCAAATGGGTTGTCCTATCAAAAAACGAAGACCACCACGTGCTACGGATTTTAGACGAACTACAACTTCATTCCTATGACATTTTGCCGTATTCCACCCCTAATATACTATACAGCCGCATGTGTAACTCACTCACTCACTCACTCACTCAGGTATACGAATTCTAGACCACTTCTAGAGGAGCTAGAAACCTGAAATTTGGCATGTATGTAGCTTGTACCTTGTAACCCCCAGGAAAATCCCAAAAAGTTACAATTTTTTATTTTAACCCCCTCAAAAAAATTCAAAATGGAGGAAATTTTGAACATGTCCAAAATAGTGCCTTTTTATTTGAGCTGTAGCGGCCGAACGGTTGGTTTTATAGAGAAACGGAGACCACCACGTGCCACGGATTTTAGACGATCTACAACTTTGGTCCTATGACTTTTTGTCGTATCTCGTCTCCTTCACCCTTAGGTAGCGCTAGATTTTTCAAATTTCGGCATATTTTCGAAATATTTTGGCCGTTTTATATTTCCTATCACGTTAATATACTTGATCGAGGCCTAATATTTGGCACGCAGTATGTCTACATCACACTTAGTAAATAGCAGTAGAAATATGACCAGTTTTTATTAATTAAACCTGTCGAAAAATGAAAAACTCTAAATATCTTTAGATATGACCGTTTTCTTAGTATAAGTAGTGGTGTATTGGGGGTTCTATGCCACTATTTATTATTGGACATACACGTGACACCAATAATACTTGAGCTAGAGACGTGAGATTTGTAATGCATGTGCCTTGCACCTTTTCTTCCCAAATTATACTATTTTTCGTTTGAACTATCTCAACAAAATAAATAATTGTGAATACAAAAATCAAAATGTAGTATTTTTTTTATTTGAGATCTAGCGGCCAAATGGGTTGTCCTATCAAAAAACGAAGACCAACACGTGCTACGGAATTTAGACGAACTACAACTTCAGTCCTATGACATTTTGCCGTATTCCACCCCTAATATACTATACAGCCGCATGTGTAACTCACTCACTCACTCACTCACTCAGGTATACGAATTCTAGACCACTTCTAGAGGAGCTAAAAACCTGAAATTTGGCATGTATGTAGCTTGTACCTTGTAACCCCCAGGAAAATCCCAAAAAGTTACAATTTTTTATTTTAACCCCCTCAAAAAAATTCAAAATGGAGGAAATTTTGAACATGTCCAAAATAGTGCCTTTTTATTTGAGCTGTAGCGGCCGAACGGTTGGTTTTATCGAGAAACGGAGACCACCACGTGCCACGGATTTTAGACGATCTACAACTTTGGTCCCATGACTTTTTGTCGTATCTCGTCTTCTTCACCCTTAGGTAGCGCTAGATTTTTCAAATTTCGGCATATTTTCGAAATATTTTGGCCGTTTTATATTTCCTATCACGTTAATATACTTGATCGAGGCCTAATATTTGGCACGCAGTATGTCTACATCACACTTAGTAAATAGCAGTAGAAATATGACCAGTTTTTATTAATTAAACCTGTCGAAAAATGAAAAACTCTAAATATCTTTAGATATGACCGTTTTCTTAGTATAAGTAGTGGTGTATTGGGGGTTCTATGCCAATTTATATTATTGGACATACACGTGACACCAATAATACTTGAGCTAGAGACGTGAGATTTGTAATGCATGTGCCTTGCACCTTTTCTTCCCAAATTATACTATTTTTCGTTTGAACTATCTCAACAAAATAAATAATTGTGAATACAAAAATCAATATGTAGTATTTTTTTTATTTGAGATCTAGCGGCCAAATGGGTTGTCCTATCAAAAAACGAAGACCACCACGTGCTACGGATTTTAGACGAACTACAACTTCATTCCTATGACATTTTGCCGTATTCCACCCCTAATATACTATACAGCCGCATGTGTAACTCACTCACTCACTCACTCACTCAGGTATACGAATTCTAGACCACTTCTAGAGGAGCTAGAAACCTGAAATTTGGCATGTATGTAGCTTGTACCTTGTAACCCCCAGGAAAATCCCAAAAAGTTACAATTTTTTATTTTAACCCCCTCAAAAAAATTCAAAATGGAGGAAATTTTGAACATGTCCAAAATAGTGCCTTTTTATTTGAGCTGTAGCGGCCGAACGGTTGGTTTTATCGAGAAACGGAGACCACCACGTGCCACGGATTTTAGACGATCTACAACTTTGGTCCTTTGACTTTTTGTCGTATCTCGTCTCCTTCACCCTTAGGTAGCGCTAGATTTTTCAAATTTCGGCATATTTTCGAAATATTTTGGCCGTTTTATATTTCCTATCACGTTAATATACTTGATCGAGGCCTAATATTTGGCACGCAGTATGTCTACATCACACTTAGTAAATAGCAGTAGAAATATGACCAGTTTTTATTAATTAAACCTGTCGAAAAATGAAAAACTCTAAATATCTTTAGATATGACCGTTTTCTTAGTATAAGTAGTGGTGTATTGGGGGTTCTATGCCAATTTATATTATTGGACATACACGTGACACCAATAATACTTGAGCTAGAGACGTGAGATTTGTAATGCATGTGCCTTGCACCTTTTCTTCCCAAATTATACTATTTTTCGTTTGAACTATCTCAACAAAATAAATAATTGTGAATACAAAAATCAAAATGTAGTATTTTTTTTATTTGAGATCTAGCGGCCAAATGGGTTGTCCTATCAAAAAACGAAGACCACCACGTGCTACGGAATTTAGACGAACTACAACTTCAGTCCTATGACATTTTGCCGTATTCCACCCCTAATATACTATACAGCCGCATGTGTAACTCACTCACTCACTCACTCACTCAGGTATACGAGTTCTAGACCACTTCTAGAGGAGCTAGAAACCTGAAATTTGGCATGTATGTAGCTTGTACATTGTAACCCCCAGGAAAATCCCAAAAAGTTACAATTTTTTATTTTAACCCCCTCAAAAAAATTCAAAATGGAGGAAATTTTGAACATGTCCAAAATAGTGCCTTTTTATTTGAGCTGTAGCGGCCGAACGGTTGGTTTTATCGAGAAACGGAGACCACCACGTGCCACGGATTTTAGACGATCTACAACTTTGGTCCCATGACTTTTTGTCGTATCTCGTCTCCTTCACCCTTAGGTAGCGCTAGATTTTTCAAATTTCGGCATATTTTCGAAATATTTTGGCCGTTTTATATTTCCTATCACGTTAATATACTTGATCGAGGCCTAATATTTGGCACGCAGTATGTCTACATCACACTTAGTAAATAGCAGTAGAAATATGACCAGTTTTTATTAATTAAACCTGTCGAAAAATGAAAAACTCTAAATATCTTTAGATATGACCGTTTTCTTAGTATAAGTAGTGGTGTATTGGGGGTTCTATGCCAATTTATATTATTGGACATACACGTGACACCAATAATACTTGAGCTAGAGACGTGAGATTTGTAATGCATGTGCCTTGCACCTTTTCTTCCCAAATTATACTATTTTTCGTTTGAACTATCTCAACAAAATAAATAATTGTGAATACAAAAATCAAAATGTAGTATTTTTTTTATTTGAGATCTAGCGGCCAAATGGGTTGTCCTATCAAAAAACGAAGACCACCACGTGCTACGGATTTTAGACGAACTACAACTTCATTCCTATGACATTTTGCCGTATTCCACCCCTAATATACTATACAGCCGCATGTGTAACTCACTCACTCACTCACTCACTCAGGTATACGAATTCTAGACCACTTCTAGAGGAGCTAGAAACCTGAAATTTGGCATGTATGTAGCTTGTACCTTGTAACCCCCAGGAAAGTCCCAAAAAGTTACAATTTTTTATTTAAACCCCCTCAAAAAAATTCAAAATGGAGGAAATTTTGAACATGTCCAAAATAGTGCCTTTTTATTTGAGCTGTAGCGGCCGAACGGTTGGTTTTATCGAGAAACGGAGACCACCACGTGCCACGGATTTTAGACGATCTACAACTTTGGTCCTTTGACTTTTTGTCGTATCTCGTCTCCTTCACCCTTAGGTAGCGCTAGATTTTTCAAATTTCGGCATATTTTCGAAATATTTTGGCCGTTTTATATTTCCTATCACGTTAATATACTTGATCGAGGCCTAATATTTGGCACGCAGTATGTCTACATCACACTTAGTAAATAGCAGTAGAAATATGACCAGTTTTTATTAATTAAACCTGTCGAAAAATGAAAAACTCTAAATATCTTTAGATATGACCGTTTTCTTAGTATAAGTAGTGGTGTATTGGGGGTTCTATGCCACTATTTATTATTGGACATACACGTGACACCAATAATACTTGAGCTAGAGACGTGAGATTTGTAATGCATGTGCCTTGCACCTTTTCTTCCCAAATTATACTATTTTTCGTTTGAACTATCTCAACAAAATAAATAATTGTGAATACAAAAATCAAAATGTAGTATTTTTTTTATTTGAGATCTAGCGGCCAAATGGGTTGTCCTATCAAAAAACGAAGACCAACACGTGCTACGGAATTTAGACGAACTACAACTTCAGTCCTATGACATTTTGCCGTATTCCACCCCTAATATACTATACAGCCGCATGTGTAACTCACTCACTCACTCACTCACTCAGGTATACGAATTCTAGACCACTTCTAGAGGAGCTAAAAACCTGAAATTTGGCATGTATGTAGCTTGTACCTTGTAACCCCCAGGAAAATCCCAAAAAGTTACAATTTTTTATTTTAACCCCCTCAAAAAAATTCAAAATGGAGGAAATTTTGAACATGTCCAAAATAGTGCCTTTTTATTTGAGCTGTAGCGGCCGAACGGTTGGTTTTATCGAGAAACGGAGACCACCACGTGCCACGGATTTTAGACGATCTACAACTTTGGTCCCATGACTTTTTGTCGTATCTCGTCTTCTTCACCCTTAGGTAGCGCTAGATTTTTCAAATTTCGGCATATTTTCGAAATATTTTGGCCGTTTTATATTTCCTATCACGTTAATATACTTGATCGAGGCCTAATATTTGGCACGCAGTATGTCTACATCACACTTAGTAAATAGCAGTAGAAATATGACCAGTTTTTATTAATTAAACCTGTCGAAAAATGAAAAACTCTAAATATCTTTAGATATGACCGTTTTCTTAGTATAAGTAGTGGTGTATTGGGGGTTCTATGCCAATTTATATTATTGGACATACACGTGACACCAATAATACTTGAGCTAGAGACGTGAGATTTGTAATGCATGTGCCTTGCACCTTTTCTTCCCAAATTATACTATTTTTCGTTTGAACTATCTCAACAAAATAAATAATTGTGAATACAAAAATCAATATGTAGTATTTTTTTTATTTGAGATCTAGCGGCCAAATGGGTTGTCCTATCAAAAAACGAAGACCACCACGTGCTACGGATTTTAGACGAACTACAACTTCATTCCTATGACATTTTGCCGTATTCCACCCCTAATATACTATACAGCCGCATGTGTAACTCACTCACTCACTCACTCACTCAGGTATACGAATTCTAGACCACTTCTAGAGGAGCTAGAAACCTGAAATTTGGCATGTATGTAGCTTGTACCTTGTAACCCCCAGGAAAATCCCAAAAAGTTACAATTTTTTATTTTAACCCCCTCAAAAAAATTCAAAATGGAGGAAATTTTGAACATGTCCAAAATAGTGCCTTTTTATTTGAGCTGTAGCGGCCGAACGGTTGGTTTTATCGAGAAACGGAGACCACCACGTGCCACGGATTTTAGACGATCTACAACTTTGGTCCTTTGACTTTTTGTCGTATCTCGTCTCCTTCACCCTTAGGTAGCGCTAGATTTTTCAAATTTCGGCATATTTTCGAAATATTTTGGCCGTTTTATATTTCCTATCACGTTAATATACTTGATCGAGGCCTAATATTTGGCACGCAGTATGTCTACATCACACTTAGTAAATAGCAGTAGAAATATGACCAGTTTTTATTAATTAAACCTGTCGAAAAATGAAAAACTCTAAATATCTTTAGATATGACCGTTTTCTTAGTATAAGTAGTGGTGTATTGGGGGTTCTATGCCAATTTATATTATTGGACATACACGTGACACCAATAATACTTGAGCTAGAGACGTGAGATTTGTAATGCATGTGCCTTGCACCTTTTCTTCCCAAATTATACTATTTTTCGTTTGAACTATCTCAACAAAATAAATAATTGTGAATACAAAAATCAAAATGTAGTATTTTTTTTATTTGAGATCTAGCGGCCAAATGGGTTGTCCTATCAAAAAACGAAGACCACCACGTGCTACGGAATTTAGACGAACTACAACTTCAGTCCTATGACATTTTGCCGTATTCCACCCCTAATATACTATACAGCCGCATGTGTAACTCACTCACTCACTCACTCACTCAGGTATACGAGTTCTAGACCACTTCTAGAGGAGCTAGAAACCTGAAATTTGGCATGTATGTAGCTTGTACATTGTAACCCCCAGGAAAATCCCAAAAAGTTACAATTTTTTATTTTAACCCCCTCAAAAAAATTCAAAATGGAGGAAATTTTGAACATGTCCAAAATAGTGCCTTTTTATTTGAGCTGTAGCGGCCGAACGGTTGGTTTTATCGAGAAACGGAGACCACCACGTGCCACGGATTTTAGACGATCTACAACTTTGGTCCCATGACTTTTTGTCGTATCTCGTCTCCTTCACCCTTAGGTAGCGCTAGATTTTTCAAATTTCGGCATATTTTCGAAATATTTTGGCCGTTTTATATTTCCTATCACGTTAATATACTTGATCGAGGCCTAATATTTGGCACGCAGTATGTCTACATCACACTTAGTAAATAGCAGTAGAAATATGACCAGTTTTTATTAATTAAACCTGTCGAAAAATGAAAAACTCTAAATATCTTTAGATATGACCGTTTTCTTAGTATAAGTAGTGGTGTATTGGGGGTTCTATGCCAATTTATATTATTGGACATACACGTGACACCAATAATACTTGAGCTAGAGACGTGAGATTTGTAATGCATGTGCCTTGCACCTTTTCTTCCCAAATTATACTATTTTTCGTTTGAACTATCTCAACAAAATAAATAATTGTGAATACAAAAATCAAAATGTAGTATTTTTTTTATTTGAGATCTAGCGGCCAAATGGGTTGTCCTATCAAAAAACGAAGACCACCACGTGCTACGGATTTTAGACGAACTACAACTTCATTCCTATGACATTTTGCCGTATTCCACCCCTAATATACTATACAGCCGCATGTGTAACTCACTCACTCACTCACTCACTCAGGTATACGAATTCTAGACCACTTCTAGAGGAGCTAGAAACCTGAAATTTGGCATGTATGTAGCTTGTACCTTGTAACCCCCAGGAAAGTCCCAAAAAGTTACAATTTTTTATTTAAACCCCCTCAAAAAAATTCAAAATGGAGGAAATTTTGAACATGTCCAAAATAGTGCCTTTTTATTTGAGCTGTAGCGGCCGAACGGTTGGTTTTATCGAGAAACGGAGACCACCACGTGCCACGGATTTTAGACGATCTACAACTTTGGTCCTTTGACTTTTTGTCGTATCTCGTCTCCTTCACCCTTAGGTAGCGCTAGATTTTTCAAATTTCGGCATATTTTCGAAATATTTTGGCCGTTTTATATTTCCTATCACGTTAATATACTTGATCGAGGCCTAATATTTGGCACGCAGTATGTCTACATCACACTTAGTAAATAGCAGTAGAAATATGACCAGTTTTTATTAATTAAACCTGTCGAAAAATGAAAAACTCTAAATATCTTTAGATATGACCGTTTTCTTAGTATAAGTAGTGGTGTATTGGGGGTTCTATGCCAATTTATATTATTGGACATACACGTGACACCAATAATACTTGAGCTAGAGACGTGAGATTTGTAATGCATGTGCCTTGCACCTTTTCTTCCCAAATTATACTATTTTTCGTTTGAACTATCTCAACAAAATAAATAATTGTGAATACAAAAATCAAAATGTAGTATTTTTTTTATTTGAGATCTAGCGGCCAAATGGGTTGTCCTATCAAAAAACGAAGACCAACACGTGCTACGGAATTTAGACGAACTACAACTTCAGTCCTATGACATTTTGCCGTATTCCACCCCTAATATACTATACAGCCGCATGTGTAACTCACTCACTCACTCACTCACTCAGGTATACGAATTCTAGACCACTTCTAGAGGAGCTAGAAACCTGAAATTTGGCATGTATGTAGCTTGTACCTTGTAACCCCCAGGAAAATCCCAAAAAGTTACAATTTTTTATTTTAACCCCCTCAAAAAAATTCAAAATGGAGGAAGTTTTGAACATGTCCAAAATAGTGCCTTTTTATTTGAGCTGTCGCGGCCGAACGGTTGGTTTTATCGAGAAACGGAGACCACCACGTGCCACGGATTTTAGACGATCTACAACTTTGGTCCTTTGACTTTTTGTCGTATCTCGTCTCCTTCACCCTTAGGTAGCGCTAGATTTTTCAAATTTCGGCATATTTTCGAAATATTTTGGCCGTTTTATATTTCCTATCACGTTAATATACTTGATCGAGGCCTAATATTTGGCACGCAGTATGTCTACATCACACTTAGTAAATAGCAGTAGAAATATGACCAGTTTTTATTAATTAAACCTGTCGAAAAATGAAAAACTCTAAATATCTTTAGATATGACCGTTTTCTTAGTATAAGTAGTGGTGTATTGGGGGTTCTATGCCAATTTATATTATTGGACATACACGTGACACCAATAATACTTGAGCTAGAGACGTGAGATTTGTAATGCATGTGCCTTGCACCTTTTCTTCCCAAATTATACTATTTTTAGTTTGAACTATCTCAACAAAATAAATAATTGTGAATACAAAAATCAAAATGTAGTATTTTTTTTATTTGAGATCTAGCGGCCAAATGGGTTGTCCTATCAAAAAACGAAGACCACCACGTGCTACGGAATTTAGACGAACTACAACTTCAGTCCTATGACATTTTGCCGTATTCCACCCCTAATATACTATACAGCCGCATGTGTAACTCACTCACTCACTCACTCACTCACTGAGGTATACGAATTCTAGACCACTTCTAGAGGAGCTAGAAACCTGAAATTTGGCATGTATGTAGCTTGTACCTTGTAACCCCCAGGAAAATCCCAAAAAGTTACAATTTTTTATTTTAACCCCCTCAAAAAAATTCAAAATGGAGGAAATTTTGAACATGTCCAAAATAGTGCCTTTTTATTTGAGCTGTAGCGGCCGAACGGTTGGTCCTATCGAGAAACGGAAACCACCACGTGCCACGGATTTTAGACGATCTACAACTTTGGTCCTATGACTTTTTGTCGTATCTCGTCTCCTTCACCCTTAGGTAGCGCTAGATTTTTCAAATTTCGGCATATTTTCGAAATATTTTGGCCGTTTTTTATTTCCTATCACGTTAATATACTTGATCGAGGCCTAATATTTGGCACGCAGTATGTCTACATCACACTTAGTAAATAGCAGTAGAAATATGACCAGTTTTTATTAATTAAACCTGTCGAAAAATGAAAAACTCTAAATATCTTTAGATATGACCGTTTTCTTAGTATAAGTAGTGGTGTATTGGGGGTTCTATGCCAATTTATATTATTGGACATACACGTGACACCAATAATACTGGAGCTAGAGACGTGAGATTTGTAATGCATGTGCCTTGCACCTTTTCTTCCCAAATTATACTATTTTTCGTTTGAACTATCTCAACAAAATAAATAATTGTGAATACAAAAATCAAAATGTAGTATTTTTTTATTTGAGATCTAGCGGCCAAATGGGTTGTCCTATCAAAAAACGAAGACCACCACGTGCTACGGATTTTAGACGAACCACAACTTCAGTCCTATGACATTTTGCCGTATTCCACCCCCTTCACCCTTAGATAGCGCTAGATTTTTTTAAAATTAAACTTTTTCATAGATTTGTTCGTCGTTTTTAATGGTTTGTCGCTCTAATATAGAACTTAGAGGCCTGATACTTATCACACAGTATTCCTACATTACAATTAGTACCAAACAACACCCACACGCTCAGATTAAATATCTTAAGCACACAAAAAAATCAAAGTCTTTGAGCATTTGTAGATTTTATCGTGTTTTTCGGGTATCTTTTTTATGTTGCGCTCTGTCAAGGGTAAAATCTCTTAATTATGTCATATTTGTTGCAGAAGGCTTTTAGTTACCTATATTCATAGCACTTCATGTTGTTAACGGTGGTCATATTCCTTATATGGTTCAAAAGACGCCTTATAAAGGCTACATTATACATCAGTTAAGGGTATTAATTTGTTACAAGCACTTAGGTAATACATGGAGGCTTAACATTTAACATAATAATTCTCCATGCCAAATAGTATTTAGCAACAGACACATGACCAGATTTTATAGGTTAATCTCTTAAAAATAATCAAAGCCTTGGAATAGTAGAATTTAGATCTTAAATAGAATTGGACCAATTTCCATTAAACTGTGACCTGGGGGCGAAGCCCCCCACAGGGGTCTGGGGGCGGAGCCCCCAGCGAGCGAAGCGAGTCTAATATATATACAGCCGCATGTGTAACTGACTCACTCACTCACTCACTCACTCACTCACTCACTGAGGTATACGAATTCTAGACCACTTCTAGACGAGCTAGAAACCTGAAATTTGGCATGTATGTAGCCTGTACCTTGTAACCCCCAGGAAAATCCCAAAAAGTTACAATTTTTTATTTTAACCCCCTCAAAATAATTCAAAATGGAGGAAATTTTGAACATGTCCAAAATAGTGCCTTTTTATTTGAGCTGTAGCGGACGAACGGTTGGTCCTATCGAGAAACGGAGACCACCACGTGCCACGGATTTTAGACGATCTACAACTTTGGTCCTTTGACTTTTTGTCGTATCTCGTCTCCTTCACCCTTAGGTAGCGCTAGATTCTTCAAATTTCGGCATATTTTCGAAATATTTTGGCCGTTTTATATTTCCTATCACGTTAATATACTTGATCGAGGCCTAATATTGGGCACGCAGTATGTCTACATCACACTTAGTAAATAGCAGCAGAAATATGACCAGTTTTTATTAATTAAACCTGTCGAAACATGAAAAAATCTAAATATCTTTAGATATGACCGTTTTCTTAGTATAAGTAGTGGTGTATTGGGGGTTCTGTCCCAATTTATATTATTGGATATACACGTGACACCAATAATACTTGAGCTAGAGACGAGAGATTTGGCATGCATATGCCTTCCACCTTTTATTTCCAAATCCTACTATTTTTAGTTTGAACTATCTCAATAAAATAAATAATTGTGAATACAAAAATCAAAATGTAGTATTTTTGTATTTAAGCTCTAGCGGCCGAACGGGTTATCCTATCGAAAAACGAAGACCACTATGTGCCACGGATTTCAGACGAACTACAACTATAGTCCTATGACATTTTGCCGTATCTCACCCCTTTCACCCTTAGATAGCGCTAGATTTTTTAAATTTAAACTTTTTCACAAATTTGTTTGTGGTTTTTAATGGTTTGTCGCTCTAATATAGAACTTAGAGGCCTAATACTTATCACACAGTATTCCTACATTACAATTAGTACTAAGAAATACTCCCACGCCCAGATTAAGTATCTTAAAGACCCAAAAAAATCAAAGTTTTTGAGCTCTTGTAGACTTTTCGTATTTTTCGGTTACATTTTTTATGTTGCGCACTGTCGAGGGTAAAATCCCTTATAAATCATGTCATATTTGTTGCAGAAGGCTTTTAGTTAAACAAAGTCATAGTATTTCAGGTTGTTAACGGTGGTCGTATCCCTTATAAGGTTCAAAATACGCCTTTTAAAGGCTACATTATACATCAGTTAAGGGTATAATTTATGACAGGGACCTGGAGGCGAAGCCCCCCACAGGGGTCTGGGGGCGGAGCCCCCAGCGAGCGAAGCGAGTCTATAATATATACAGCCGCATGTGTAACTCACTCACTCACTGAGGTAAACGAATTCTAGACCACTTCTAGACTAGCTAGAAACCTGAAATTTTGCATGCAGGTAGCTTATAGCTTGTAACCCGCAGAAAAATTGCCAAAACTGTCAATTTTTTATTTTAACCCCCCTAAAAAAATATTTAAAACCCCCCCAAAAAGGCTTCTTTTAAAATTACAGTTTTTGAGCTCTAGCGGCCGAACGGATTGACTTATCGAAAAACGGACACCACCACGTGCAACGGATTTTACAAGATGTACAACTTTGTTCCTATGACTTTTTGTCGTATCTTGCTCCCTTCACCCTTAGGTAGCGCTAGATTTTTCAAATTTCAGGCAATTTCGACGGTTATTTTTGTGGTCTTTAATTTCTTATCACTTTATTTTTGTATGTAAAGGCTTGATATTTGGCACTCAATATGTTTACACATTACCCTTCACGAAACACTCGATAAACTTACATATTTTAATAATTAAACATCCCAAAAAAATTAAAAACCCTAATTATTCTATAAATGACAAACTGCATTATCGACTTAATCAGGTAATTCTAGATAAGCTAGAAACATGGAATTAGGCCTATATGTAGCTTGTCTATTGAAAACCCCAGGAAAATTGCAAAAAGGTATAATTTTTTATTTTAACCTCCTCAAAAAAATTCAAAAGGGAGGAAATTTTGAACATCTCCAAAATAGTGTATGTTTTTGTGCTGTAGCGGCCGAACGGTTAGTCCAACCGAGAAACGTGTTTTACTAAGACATATGGGCTTTAGACGATCTATAACTTTGGTCCTATGACTTTTTGTCGTATCCCGTCTCCTTCACCCTTAGATAGCGCTATATTTCTCAAATTTCGGCATATTTTCTATATTTTGTGGCCGTTTTTATTTCCTATCACGTTAATATACTTTTCGGAGGCCTAATATTGGGCACGCAGTATGTCTACATCACACTTAGTAAATAGCAGCAGAAATATAACCATTTTTACTACTTAAACCTGCCGGAAAATCAAAAACTCTTATCTATATATTTTACAGTTTTCTAAGTATAAGTAGTAAGGAAATGCCGGTTCTGGAACAATTGTTATTAAATAGAATGCACGTATCACCATTTATACTTGAACTAGGATCGTGAGATATGGCATGCGTGTGCGTTGCGCCTTTTCTTCTCAAATCCTACAATTTTTAGTTTGAACTATCTCAAAAGAAATAAATAATTGTGAATAAAAAAATTAAAAAGCAATATTTTTTTTATCTGGGCTCTAGTGGCAGAACGGGCTGTCCTATCAAAAAACGAAGACCACCACGTGCCACGGATTTTAGACAAACTATAACTCTATTCATATGACATTTTGCCGTATCTCACCCCCTTCACCCTTAGGTAGCGCTAGATTTCTTAAATCTTTGGCAATTTTCCACCAAAACTTAGTGGTTTTTATTTATTTGACACTCAAAAATAGTACTTAGAGTCCTAATATTTGGCACGGAATATCTCTACATTACAGGAAGTATGTGACAGAAGTCGCATGACCAATTTGAATTGTTTGAACCCTAATCAATTTTGAAAATCATCTACTTTTTTTAGATTTCCCGGGGTTTTTGTTGATATTTGGGCATGTTAGACTTACAAAGTGGGTAAAAACCAGTACAAATTTGTTTTGATTAGTTGGACATGTCCTATAGACACCACATGTATTATTATTATGGTATGTTATGACAGTGTATCCATCCACAACATTTAAAAATCGTTATTTACAGGTCATACTAAAAAATGTTTCAAAGTTATTCAATTATCTGAATAACTTAAATTATACCCGGAGTCTGATTATACCACTAATATTATTATTTACCTGGTTTCAGTTTTATTTCCACGTAGTAATATATTAATAGTAGTAGTATTTTGGTTACATTTCCTAAAGTTAGGAACTCCAGATTTGGCATTCATGTGCTTTGCACTTTCTAACCAAAGAGAAAATTCCTAAGCCTTACTTTTTCCAGTTTTACTACCTCAATAACTTAATAATGGCGGATAGAAACAAACGAAATCTAGTATTGTTTAAACAGTTCCAACGGCCATACAGATGCTCTCATATTTAAATTTCTAAAGATTGGTCTGTTTTCTTAGTATGAGTAGTAGTCTTATGGGGGTTCTTGGCCATTTGATTTGACGCCACTTCAAAATGAGGCCAACAGCGACCTGGGGGCGAAGCCCCCCACAGGGGTCTGGGGGCGGAGCCCCCAGCGATCGAAGCGAGTCTAATATATATACAGCCTCATGTGTAACTGACTCACTCACTCACTCACTCACTCACTCACTGAGGTATACGAATTCTAGACCACTTCTAGACGAGCTAGAAACCTGAAATTTTGCATGCAGGTAGGTTATAGCTTGTAACCCCCAGGAAAATCGCCAAAACTGACAGTTTTTTATCATAACCCCCCCAAAAAAATATTTAAACCCCCCCCAAAAAGGCTTATTTTAAAATGACAGTTTTTGAGCTCTAGCGGCCGAACGGATTGACCTATCGAAAAACGAACACCACCACGTGCCACGGATTTTACAAGATCTACAACTTTGTTCCTATGACTTTTTGTCGTATCTTGCTCCCTTCACCCTTAGGTAGCGATAGATTTTTCAAATTTCAGGCTATTTCGACGGTTATTTTTGTGGCCTTTAATTTCCTATCACTTTAATTTAGTATGTAAAGGCTTGATATTTGGCACTCAATATGTTGACACATTACCTTTCACGAAACACTCAATAAACTAACATGTTTTAATAATTAAACATCCCAAAAAAATTAAAACCCCTAATTATTCCATAAATGTCAAACTGCATTATCGACTTACTCAGGTAATTCTAGGTAAGCTAGAAACATGGAATTAGGCCTACATGTAGCTTGTCCATTGAAACCCCCAGAAAAATTGTAAAAAGGTATAATTTTTTATTTTAACCTCCTCAAAAAAATTCAAAATGGAGGAAATTTTGAAAATCTCCAAAATAGTGCATTTTTTGTAGCTGTAGCGGTTGAACGGTTGGTCCTTTCGAGAAACGGAGATCTCCACGACACACGGATTTTAGACGATCTACAACTTTGGTCCTATAACATTTTGGCTTATCTCGTCTCCTTCACCCTTAGGTAGTGCTAGATTTTTCAAATTTCGGCATATTTTCTATATTTTGTCCTATCAAAAAACGGAGACTCCCAGAGAAAATTTCAAAATTTTACTTTAGTCAGTTTAAATTCCCTTAAAAAAAATTAATAATGACAAATCAAAAAATTAAATAAAAAAGTGTCGTTTTATTTGAGTTCTAGCGGCCAAACAGATTGTCCTATCAAAAAACGGAGACTATCACGTTGCACGGATTTTAGGCGATCTACAATTTTCTTCCCATGACTTTTTGCCGTATCTCGACCCCTTAACCCTTAGATAGCGCTATATTTGTTAAATTTCAAGATTTTAGCGTGGTTTTCAATGGTTTGCCGTTCTAATACAGAACTTAGAGGCCTAGTATTTGGCACATAGTATTCCTATATTACAATTAATTAGTATTTAGAACCAGTCATATGCCCAGATTATATCACTTAAACACCCGAAAAAAAAGACTTTGAACTTTTGTAAATTTATTTGTTTTTATTAGGTGTATTTTTATGTAGCGCTCCAGCAAGGGTAAAAACCCTTATAAATAATGTTATATTTGTTGCGGAATGCTTATTGTTGACCAAATACATAGCAATTTAGGTTGTTAACTTTGTTTTCCCCCTTATAAGGTTTAGGCGACGTCCTATAAAGGCTATATCACAAAATCCAGTGTAGGGTTTCAATTTTCTCTCCAAGCACTTAGGTAATAAATGGAAACTTAACATTTAACATACAGTACTTCTCCATGCCAAGTAGTATTCACCAACTGGCATATGACCAGATTTTATAGGTGAAATCCCTAAAAATAATAAAAACCTTGGAATATTTGTAGAGTTCATAGGTCTTAAAGAGAACTAGTAAACCTGTCGCGGCTTCGCTCGCAATCATCATTTATAAATATCGTGTTAACGTTCCAAAGCCAACATGGCCTGCTGATTAACTGTGTTTACTCTATCCAGCTGATTGCTTAAAACTTATAGTTATTTCCCAATGTTAAGCTTATAGGAAAAAACTCAATTTTAAAGGGCCCCTGGGCCTCACTCACAAATTATTTCTCTATAAAAAAAGTTTCCTGCACAACTTCACGTTAGGCTCTTTCCAATGACACCAAAAACATGAAAATCGGTTGTGTAGTTTAGGAGGAGTGATTGTCACAAAAACCCTGCTCTCCTATTAAATAAGTATAGATTTGGACCAATTTACATTAAATTTTGGCCAAAGAGCGACCTGGGGGCGAAGCCCCCCACAGGGGTCTGGGGGCGGAGCCCCCAGCGAGCGAAGCGAGTCAGTATCCTCTACAATGCCAATCGTGCCAGGACATTCTTCCTTGTCAGGTGGTATTAAAAGGTATAACTTGAAACCAACTAGAACCCTGTTGTATACATGTTTATGTA
The DNA here is from genome assembly GCA_963675035.1 of Allygus modestus. Classification (NCBI taxonomy): domain Eukaryota; kingdom Metazoa; phylum Arthropoda; class Insecta; order Hemiptera; family Cicadellidae; genus Allygus; species Allygus modestus. Next base: position 488,811,472 of record OY776111.1, on the reverse strand, counting down.
AAACAGTTTTATCTATGAAAATTGTAATTTTATCAATACTGTGTGCATCTTATTTATTTGTATCTGCCATCAAGAAATGCCTTTAAGATGATGAGAGTTGTAGGAAATCATATAATGACACTTAAAGATAACCAGTATGGTAGCTTTTGAAAATAAAATAACTGAGTCAGTATTGAAAAAAAAAACATTTCGAGCATCTAACATAATTAATGGTTTCTGCTGTTTTAAAGCAGATTAAATTAATGATTGCAGAAACCGTAATATATGCAACACATAAGATAACAATGCCTACTGTTACATTGCATGTTGTAACAAATGAACGGTAAACGTTTTGTTATTGTATTATGTACTAGTGATTCTCATTTTATTATAATATATTTGTTGTATGCAGCTCGTTTTTTCATGCGTTTTATAATATTATATATGTATTGAGTAGGTAGGTCGTGATCAATAATTATTGTGTGCATTTAATTATTCCTCATTACAAGTGAAACATTCATAAATGCACATTTCGCAACTCTGTAAACGATATGATGCTTTTTCGCGTTGGTAATACGTCACAATTTATAGCTGTTAGCAATTGTAAGTATCAAAATTATAATACAGGAATTGTTTGGAATTTTCTTTATTTGGTATTATTGTATATTGTCTATATTATCGGAATATAACCTCATTATCGGTACATAAAAGCAATAATATTGTACAATTTCTTTGTATTCTGAATATTACATTGTCATATTATAGGTTAATTGGAGCTAACCAAAGCTGTGGATAATCTTCCAAATATAACTGTGTCATGAGTTATATAAATAGGGATCGCTTTTAACAAAAGCAGTTTATAATTTGTTATTTTAATCTTTAATTTTTTTAGTACAAATACCTAGAAAAAATAATTTAACGCTACTGTGGAATGCTAAGTAACTTAGGATCAATCAACATGCTTGTGAATTGGTGAACTATTACAATGACTAAGTATAAGAACTCCGTACATAGTACTCCGTAACCTAACAAGTTTTGTTGTAGAATAAATAGTATTAAACAAATATATATAACCTCAAATATCCTATAACCTATAACCTCACATATCCTACAAAATGTTACAGATGTTTTATGAAAAATTTCAATTATTTGTTCTGACTGCTGTAGAGTGATATCAAGATTGTATCCTTGTATGTGTACAACGTAAAGCCGTTGGAGTTGTAACTTACTGATTTTATTTGTTATTATCCCAGTTACGCATTTCATGAATGTTGCCAAGACACTTAAACACTATAATATACCGAGGAAGTAATTTAAAAGCAGTTTAGAATTACTCTTTGAGAATAAGTCCTTTTGTCCAGTCCTACCGTGGTGTTGACACCTGAATGTAATCATATTAACATATCGGAGTGTAGTAATCGAATGACTTGGCGACATTACTGATACAGATATTTTAAGAGTCATACATAACATACATAACTACATAATATATACATAACTGGCAAAATATCGTCAGATTAAATCTACTCTGTTTGCGTTTTTATATAAGACTGTTTCATCATAGCTGATTTTTCTTGATTTTTTCAGATAACCAAATTGAATATGTAGATTGGATTTCTTTAAATTGTTATTAGTAAATTGTTTTACATCAAACATATTAATCCATAACTCACTGTTTAACATCAATAAGTTCACAATTTGTATGTCTGGGACAACTAAAGAGTATCAGTGATTTCCCAACGTGGCTGTGACTGCGACCTTGACGTCAGAACTCTGTCGGATCAAGAAAACCGATAGAAACAACTCTGGATCATTGGCCAACTATAATATTATGATGTACTCCAAAGGTTTTGGTATACGGTTTTATACTTTATAAATATATTGCATAATTATAATCAAATAGAAAAATCACAACCACAAAGGATTATCTAACAGCTTGCTGAGGATTCGTTGACAGTTCGTGGCGCCTGGTTTGAGCATTGCGAAAGAATGACAACCACAAAGGATTACCTCACAGCTTGCTGAGGATTCGTTGACAGTTCGTGGCGCCTGGTTTGAACATTGCGAAAGAATGTCAACCACAAAGGATTACCTCACAGCTTGCTGAGGATTCGTTGACAGTTCGTGCCCAGATAGCAAAAAAGAATTGAAATGAACTTGAATAAAATTTGTTTTGTATGGCTTCAAAGCTTGATTCATATTAGATCGAACAAGCCGTGGAATTAGATTCTAACTTGATTCAAATGTCGAAGTCCCCGCTGCTCTAACTTGAATCAAACTTGAAGCTCAAGTTTTATTCAAGTTTAGAGAAGCGATTTATCAATTCTTTTTCGAGGCATTTTCAAACCTTTGTCAAGCCTAGCAAGCCCAAATAAAATTAGAATCAAGTTCACATCCTATCATGCAAGCCTTTTAAGCATTGATTTATCTACACTAAAACAAACCTGGAGCCCAAAAAATAATCTGATTCAAAGTTCATTCAAATTAAAAACAATTTTTAATCAAGTACAAAAACACGTAATTCAAGCATTTTAAGGCTTGATTTATAGATACCAAAACAAATTGCATGTTACAAAATTCTAATTTAAAATTCATTAATAGCAATCACTTTAAATGGACCTAAATGCAATAGGGTAAAAACAGAGAATAGGCCATTTAATTTACTGAGAAAAGATCATTGCTTTACAATGAACTATAATGCTGTTAATTGTAAATGTTCAAAACCTCTGCACCAATACAATAAATGTTATATTTTGAACACACAACAAAAATATTGTAATTGGTAAGGAGTCGTAAGCTGAGTCAAAATAGTTAACCAAAGAATGGCAACTAGATTTAAATTGTGGAAATAGATTAACAATTAAAATATTTTACTTTCAAGTCTTTGTGTATTGTTGACTTAAAATGGATATAATTGGGGGGAAAATGTGTACACCAAGATCACTTTAAAAATATATATATTTAAACAAATTATTACAGAACTTCAGTAAAATTGGTTTAAATTTTAGCGTTGTTTCCTTCATGTAGCTCTGCTCCTTCACCAACATGATTCTTTTCCTCCCTGAAACATTAAACATAGTATGTAATTTACTGTTGTGTAGATGATAAAAAGTTTTGCATAATTATAGCCGAGGTTACAGGAAGCCATTATTAAGCTGAGAATAAAAATTTAACACACAATTTGCCAGTGATAAATAGCAGCGTTTGGAGTTTATCTAGCTGTAACCATTTCAAAGACTTGGAAGGTGAACAAATTAGTGATGCGCGATTGCGAGAGGTTAAAACAATCGAAATGTTCCTTCTCGAGAGGTTCCGCTTATCGATTGTTTCGATTGCTTAGCGAGAGGTTTGTACAATCGAGATATTTTCTCTCGATTGTTGCATTCGTTAAGCAAAATCGTCTGCTGCCGGCGCGCGGCGAGAGGATAAACCCGTTATAGATGTGGATCGCATTTTTATCAGGCTAAAAACATTTTTTGCAGACAAGCCACCCGTAATTAGTTGTTTTAGCGAATTTCCCCTATAGGGAAGAAGCTATTACCGTAGTCGGCATGGTAAGACCTAGGCCCAGGACCATGATAACTTTTCGTTTTGAGGTCCCCAGACCCCAAAAACACCATTCGTTCGAAACTGTATATATCTATATATATATATCTATATATATATATCTATATATATATATATATATATATATATATATATATATATATATATATATATATATATATATATATATATGTGTCCGTGAGCACGATAACTCTCGTAAAAATTATCCGATTTTGATGAAATTTGGTATAAACATGTAAAGCAACATTTATGACTTTAAGTTCGAAAACCAGCCAGATCGCTCTATCCGAAGGGGTATTTTGGGGGGGTTTTGTACCCCAAAAATGGGTTTTTCGAATTTTTTACATATAATTTTGGAAAAACTCAAATTTTATTTTTTCCCATTGGATTCAGCTTAAAAAAACACACAATTTGGTATTTTGATCATTTCTCTACGTCAATTGGTTACCGAGATATCGAAAGTGCTAAACACAGTACGTTGTCTAATGTTATTCTTATGGAGGAAAATAAAAATTTTATATCTCGCTTATTTATGAACGTATACTGACGAAACTTGGTATACGGATTCATCTGGTTGTGGACCATTGATATTTGCTCAAAAAAATAATTTTTTACCCAAGGCTCTCGTAGCAGCAAACCTGCGTACTCAGCCCCATGTTATTCTTATGGAGAATAAGTAACGTGTTATCTGCCTTCATTATGAAAATAAATTAATGAAATTTGGTATGTGGCTTTACCTACATGAGTTATATTGATATTTGTATAAAACCCCATTTTTTGTGTTCCTTACTTCAGCAAACCTGCATACTCAGCTGTCATGTTATTCTTATGGAGAATAATTAAATTGACATAAATCGTTTATTTATGAATGTATATTGATGAAACTTGGTATGTGGCTTTATTTGGTATTAAGATACATATATATGCATTGGAAATTCGCTGAGTACGCAGGTTTGCTGCTACGGTGGTATTTAGATATTCCTTTATTATTTCACCCCATGTCAACATAAACATCTATTCACTAAGTATTTTCAGGCCTCACAAATGTACATAACAAAGTACAAATTAAATGGATTAATTTTGAATAATAGTTTCAATTTATTAAACAGCTGCTGTGTTCTTTTGGCTCAATTTTTAATTTTTGTCTCATATTTATTTTTATGTATCTTTATAATTAAACTTTATTTAGGAGAAAATTACGAAAAAAATGGTTTAATGTTGTAAAATATAGGCTCTTTATACTGGCTTTATTGGGAGATCAATTTCAATAGGCAATGCTTTCCTTACATCCTATGTCGTGTGTAAACAAATTAATTTAATTATTATTAAGTTTAAATAAGTTAAAGATTCATTCAAAAATTTGTTTTTATTTGATTTTAATCGTGTGTTATAATGTTAGCAACGTCTTATATTTTATTTCTACATAATAAATCTAAAAACATCTTTCATTTACAATTTTCTAAATAATAAACAAATGTTGAAATGAGAGTATATTGTATAAAGCGTGGGAAAGGAGCAGAATTATACTGCTGCCTAAAACGTTCACAAATTCTTTGAGCATTGAAAGTATAAGTATGCTTGTGTATATTTAATAATGATCAACATTTGTTTCTACTCTCCATTAATAATTTAACGTATTAGATGTTATTTATTTTATTTTTTTATTTTCACGTATTTGAATGCATCGTTTTATTAAATAACTCCCAAATGTAGCAATTTGTTAAAACATCTCGGTAGAGATGTTGATTGTTCCATACACAAATATAACAGAAAATAGAATGCAAAAATCTCTTTAAAAATAATTATATTGATCGGTGACATATTTAGTTAACAAAACATCTCGCTAACAATTTCGATTGCCCAGTACGAGAATAGCTGCCACGTCTAAACGAAACATTTCGCTAACAACATCTCGGTAAGAACATCTCGGCAAGGACCTCTCGCTGCCGCGTCTAAACGAAACATTTCGCTAACAACATCTCGGCACGGAGCTCTCGTTGCTGCGTCTAAACGAAACGTCTCGGTAAGAACATCTCGGTAAGGACCTCTCGTTAAGGGAACCACAATCAAAACGTCTCGAGAGGTTCAAACAATCAAAACGTTTCGATTGTAACATCTCGCAATCGCGCATCACTAGAACAAATACTTGGTTGCATGAATGTAACATTGCTGGTAAATGCTAACTTACCCGACAAAAAGTTCAAATATAAATTCAATACTGGTCATAAATTGAACTCTGTATTTCAGGAATTAAAGCAATTCTCTTCCTTTTAGTAAAATGTCTAATTAATTCTTAAATTTCCGGGTCTATGGACACTGAGTATTGTTGTTAATTTTAAGCATAACTCAATACTTTTTGTATTTATCACATTTCCAATTTTTTTGTGGTGGTGATTTTGGTACAAAATATTAGTTCAGTCCACTAATTATTATTAAGGTAATCAAAATAATTATCTCAATGACTGAGAGAAAGCACACAACACTTGGTACCAAGATACAAAATTGTGCATGTATCTAGTAATTACTTGTAAACGAAGGTTACAATGTTACATCATTTTTATTTCAATTATTTTACCAGTTAATGCTATTTAAATATATTTAGCAGAGGGAATCTACACCATTTCATTTTGTTTTTTGGTCATCAAATAATTTATGAAGGTCTCATTAAATAAACCCCAGTCAAAATCAAATGTGGCAAAACATCCTTCCTCACTGAGTCATGCTCTTGGAGAGACAGTGATAATTAGCTATTACTGGAAGACATCTCTAGTCGACATGCAATTAAAATTCATTGTTGTAGCCCCTGAACTGTAGGTATAAGACTAAAATAGGTACATACCTTGTCGTCAACAGTTCAAATTGTAGTGATTTAATTCAGTATATGTTTCAACGTAAATACGGAATTTTCAAGTGGTACATATACATAGAACGTATTATGCAAATAGGATTGGCCAAAATTTAAAATTGGCATAGTCACGAACACAATCACAAACATATCCACGAATAAATTCTGGTAGCCCTACCACACGCATGTTTTCAATCATGCCACGGCACCGGTGGCGACTCTTACCGGAGTCAGCTTCTTACCGGTGCCGTGGCATGATTGAAAACATGCGTGTGGTAGGCCCACCGGTATTCATTCGTAAATGTGTATCCTATTTGGACAATACGTTCTTTGTATATCTACCACTTGAAAATGCCGTATTTACGGTGAAACATGTAGTGGATTAAATCATTACAATTTGAACTGTTGACGACAAGGTGTACCAACATTAGTCCAACATGCAATTACGTAATAATCATTGCTTTTTATTTATTTAAATAATATTACATAGAACGATAAGAATAATACAACAGCTCAGAACACTAATGAATAGTTGTAAGTAAACTTGTTAATTTAAGCTATATAATAGCATAACAAACTTAAAATAGTAAATGTCTATCCTTTTGCACGTTTCTGAAGCTATCATATCCTAGAAGGCTCAAGCTTGGAACATTCATAGACAATTCAAAAATATAAAATATGGGAAATATCTCGATGGAGCTTGATTTTTTTTTTTTTAACTCATTGGCCTAGTAATTTTATTCTATTCACTATAACATACAATGGGCTCCGATTTGTGCTGCACTCTAGGAGTGAAATTTGTAACTAATGACTGCGGGCAGCTTTAGGTTCTCTCCGCTAAGTGCGCGGACTGCCTATTAACCTATTCATCGCTGCTGGACCATGACTCGTCGTGGCTGTGAGGTCTAAATCGTTGAATCATCCTGGCCAGATGTTGATACAAAGTTTGCGGGTTCGATTCCCGCACAAATCCTAAACTGACTAGTCGTGCAACTCTCAATGAGTTAACCGGTCTGTGGCAGCGTTGTTGGGAGGGCCCAAATAAAATAAACGGTGGCAAGCTTGCTTGGAAGTTGACGATATTGGTTAATTCTTTGTGAAATGTTCATGGCCAACACTGATTTTGCTACTTCTTCTGTGTGTCCCCCAATTAGACTCTTTGATCTGAAGGAAAACAATATTTCAATACGACATTAATCCATTTAAAAATAAAATGTTTTCTCCAATTCATAGGTTATAAAAATGACAAGTTAGGGACGGAACCAGGTCGTAAGTGTAGGCCAATGGATTAACGCATTGGCTTAGGATGTCATGCTTGAGTCGTTCTTAACTTTTAATTTTTTAAACCTATGAATTGGAATGGACAAAATGTCAAATGGATCTATTATTTTTATTAAAATATTGTTTTCTTTCAGTTTAAATAGTCAAATTGGCACACACACAGTAGAAAGTAAAAAGTAGCAAAATCAGAGTTGACCATGTGCAACTCACAAATAATTAACGGATCCTGTCAACTTCCAAGCAAGCCTGCTACCGTTTATTTTACTTGGGCCCTCCCACAAACGTTGCCATAGACTGGTTTTAACTCATTGAGAGTTGCACGACTGGTCCCATTGGGTCGTGTGCAGGAGTCGAACCCAACCACGAACATTGTATCGACACCTGGCCAAGGTGTCACTCAACCCACTTGGCTATCACGACCAGTGGCTTAGCGGCGTTAGATAGGTTTATAGTCAATCCGCGCCCCTAGCGGAGAGAACCGTAGCTGCGGACAGTAATTAGTTTACAGATTTTGCTCTTAGTGTGCACAGCACCAATCAAATCCCACTGTGGGCTATTGCGAATAGAATAAAATTACTACTTTAATGGGTTAAATTACCTTAGAATACAAGAAAATTATATAAAAAAATTAAAAATTATCAGCTATGATTATTTATAATGTGATTTAAGCTTCTAATTTGTTTAAATATATGATCATATTTTCCTACTAATTTATTTTTCTTTGCATGTAAACAGGAAATAGAATATCCACAAACAAAAACCAAATAATAGGGACCATAGCCTCTACATGCCACTAGTTGGATATGAACACACCTCTGAATATTTATTTTACCTCTTATCAACTCGAATCTTGGCTTGCTGCATCCACTTTGCCATGATGGTGCTAAACTTGGATTCTCTCGCCTCCTGAGGTCCAAAAACATTTCGCACAGCAACTAAAACAATAAAAAAAAATATAGTTATAAGACCTAATAACTGCCTGTCACTTATTTAAGAGTTTATTTTAATAAAGCAATGCCATTTTGAACTCGAGGGAGTAATTTGCTGTGGCAGTTAAAAACGTGTTACCTACTCTGGTCCGCAAGGTTCTACGAGGTCGAGCTCATAGCCAATTGATTTAAGGTTAGCTACATAATAAAGCCTCGACCTGGTAGAGATATTTTCAGTGCTAATTAAATGTTTAAGTTATTAAATTATATTTAATATCATAAAACTATGATTCATCTCAAATTTAGGTTCTCTTGAATATATAATTTATATGTGGATAATAATTTTGATAGGCTACATTTCATAAAAAAAATAATTTAAAAAAACATAATAAGTTAGGCCTAACTTGTTTATGTTTTCTGTCAAAATTAAATATGTTTTCATTTGATTAGGGGTACTTAATACAACTCTAATTCTACTTCCTATTTTCTCTTAATTTAAGCCTTGGGCTTATTAGTAAGTGGTGAAGATAAAGGGTTGGACTCTGAATCTCTGCGCAAGAGGCCGAGGGAACTTGGGCGTATTTTTCTTTACCGGGTAGTATTGTTTTGTCTTTTTTATATAACAACCGTACCCTAAAAAATTAATAATTGTTTAAATCTAACATAAAAAATTGTTTAATAATCAATAAGTTGTTTTCTTTGAAAATTATAATTTAGGAGGAGTATATATTTTTTATAAAGGATCTTAAATAAAATAATATTAACAATATAAGAATTTATAGTTATCCTATTAAACGATACAGTACGGTAGTTGAATTTCAATATAACATTATCAAGTAATAAATGTTAAAAATAGATGATATATCATATCCGAATAGCAGATGATCACAGCTATCGTCCTTACTGAACCCTTTTTTTAGGTTAAATTTCCTAAATAAACTGACGATTGGCTGTCAAATGTTGGAAAAAGATAGCAGGAAGAATAAGTAGATTGAGCTAGGCTATAAGCCGCGATTACACGATTCAAGTTAGGGAGAAGGTAACCTTGACAAAGTAGCCTTGCGTAGGCTATGTAGACAGAAACATGATGAGCAGCCTGCACGGTTTTTGATCAAGGTTCTGCCACAGAACCTATTACGCAAGGCTACCTTGTCAAGGTTACCTTCATCCTAACCTGCATCGTGTAAGTTAAACACGTCCATACAATCAACTAGGTATTGGTCTTACTTATGTAACAAAACATAAGTTAATTCAATGCTTAAGTTAAACAGCTGTGTAGTCTAAAATAAGCAGAGTAGCCTAGACTGAATGTAAATGATAGGCCTAGATTACCGTAGACATTAAATTTTATACCTAGGCCTAGTTGATAGATGTTTGTTTTTAGGGTCTAACTTATCTGACCCTAAGCATATTAGCAACGCCAATTAATTAATGGGGATATTATATTACACGATCTAAGTTATGTCAAAAATACAGTGATTAGGTAGGCCTATCAGAAAAGAGATAGGCCAAAAAAGTTTGATCTAATATTTGTTCTAGGATTTCCCAATGCCAACAGAATCTGATGGAAACTTGGCCAACTGGGCTTATTTTGCTGCATAGCCTAGCAAATAAGCTTAACTACTAGTCTAATACTACCTTCTAGTTAATATTTTTGAGGGTATCAATATTGAAATTAAAGTACCGGTAGTCATTAATTTTTAACTTTATTTAGGATAACCTAGGCCCATTAAAATATGTTCAGTAATATAAGCAGTCTTCCAAACAATTTACGTTGTCTACCAAAATCTTACATTTGGAAATAGGGGTCAGAATAAAGTAAAAATAGATCTAACACAATAACAATATATTAATTAATTATCAACACTAACTCAAGCTTGTTGAGTTCCAAAAACTCACAAATCCACAGTGAAGATACAGAAGTTCCCATACAGTTAAACTAGGCTTATCCCGGACTTATAAACTAGAGGCTTCCTTAGAAACTAAATATTGCCCAACATCAATTAATTATTACTAGGATTATAAACATTTAGTCCAACAAAATATTACATGAACAACTCTTACCTTGTGATGAGTGGTGTTCGACGTTCAAGAAGTCACAATAATGTTCAGTATAACAATAGAATAAACAATCTGAAATGAAAATAACTAATAACGGTAAATTTACAAAACTTCACCGAACAGTATCATTCGCAATCTCACTCGACTCAAGTAAAAGTAAAGCATTAAAGAAGTAAACAAAACAAGATGGCTCTAGGTTAGGTCTAGAGCTTGAAATCAGAAATCTCGAACGGCATTCTGGGTGGTGATGTCATCACATAATTCTGGCTTGCTATTGGCTGAGTTCCTGAACTATCGATTAACCATTGATTCTAATTCGATTCTAAGAAAAAGAATCGATTTTGCACCTTTTGCTCTGCTTGAACTTTTGCCTCGAGTTCGAATCAAATGTTCTAATTCGAGGCTTATATTTCAAGTGAAGAGCGGGGGTAATTCAAGCCTCGAATCAAACCTCTTTGCTATCTGGGTGGCGCCTGGTTTGAGCATTGCGAAAGAATGACAACCACAAAGGATTCCCTCACAGCTTGCTGAGGATTCGTTGACAGTTCGTGGCGCCTGGTTTGAGCATTGCGAAAGAATGACTTTTCCCCTTCATATGTCTTGGTACAAACGATTTACCAATCAAAATTTATTTGTCAAAACTTTTTTTGGATTGTTTTGGTCAATGTTTGTATTTGTACTGTTGTTAGATGTGTAAAGTTATCAGACAGGTGTGAACATAGCCGATGCTAAACATGGCAAACGTCATGAACATAATCACTGTTCAGATTACTTTCTGTACTTTATAATAAAGTAAAGTCAAATTTGTGTTTCTGTTGTGCTTTTAACGGATACAAAATATATGACTAAAATAGTAGTGTGACCTAATTACATAAACCACGATTACAAAGTCAGGTAAATTTATTTTTTTCATGTCGGGTAATACCTCCTGAACGGCCTTTTAAAATACACGGGTTATAGGTTATATGAGTATTGCAAGGTGAATATGTAACACTGTTTACGAGGATAACACAAATGCAGTATCATTCTTGTAAACCGCCACAACAAACAAGAGACAAACAATCACCACTTAACGTTAGGCATTCCAATTAAAAAAAAAACATGAAAACCGGTTTGGCAACCTGCAAAAATTACAACTCCTGAGGATGAGATTCCCCTAATTATTGGTTGTTTGTCCGGGCACTGGGTAAGATTTGAAAGTGAAAATGTATTAAAACCATGTAGTTGGACAAAATTAAATAAACCACGATTACAAGTAAGATTATTTAAGTTAATGTTTTCAGAAAGGCTAATACCTCTTGAACTGCCTTTTGAAATACATGGCTTATAGTGCTCCTTATTGCAAGGTGAATATGGAACAGAAATTACGAGTAATTACAAAACATTAGCATCATTCAAGTAAACTGCTGCAACAAAAAAGACAAACAATCATTCTCTTTAGGCATGAAAATTACAAAAAGGACTTTAAACATTTTTGGCAACCTGCAAATAATACAGTTAACGCGGAAGGGATTCCCCTAATGAATGGTTACTTGCCCGGGTACTGGGGAAGGTCAGAAGACAACTGATTGATTGCATTATTTATCCGTTAATTTGGGAGGAAACTTCAACTTCGCCGCTTTGAGTTGTCATGTCCACTAATTTAATTTGTAATTTTATAAAAATAAAAAAATAAACAGATTATTGTCTTACACTCTAGGAATGTTTATCAAATATACTTTGGAAGTTTACAAGTCCCAAACTATTTCGCATTCATGCCTAATTCTCCCACAACCGAATTTAACATTGAAATCCTGCCCCTCCTCCTACCTCTTAAAGGGTTTGTTCTAGTGCAAATCATAACTGATTTTGAAGAAAAAATAAATGCTTCCCGATTCCACCGAGGAAGATTTCTTATGACAAATTACAAATATATTGGTATAGATCAAAATTTTAATATTTACTATTTTTTTTGTAACAACTTTGATGGTAATATCAAAACTTTAATTACTGAAACCGATAGGCCTATCTTTTGTTATTTTTTAAATGAATCCTGAATAGGTTATTTCTAATAATTCGTTGTGCAGGGATGGGATACAAACGTCAACATTAATTTTCTAAAATAATTAGGCAAAGGCACGAGATATGTCTTGGCTGGAGCATTCATTATTTAAAATTTGTATTCGCTTTTTTATGACTGATAATATTTAAATTCAAGTGCAACAAGAATACTCTAGAACTCTCCAAATCTTAAAATATTCAGCCTTCGTACCTTCCACAACGATAGACTTTTCATTCGCCTCTCATGAGCTTTAGACACGTATAGTAAGTTGTATTTTTCAATACGTAATATATTTTGTTTGAAAGGTGTACTGAAAATAATGCGCCCATTAATTATGCTTTTAATACTAACCCATTACATTATAATATTAATTAGTACAAATTAAACATTTATTAGTGATGCTTGTTTACAATTTCTATTTTCCAACCCATGTACTCATCCACCACTGGTGTCATACAGACTCCTAGTGTTGCTAAACATCTTCACCTGTTCAAACCCTGACAAAAACTCTCAGCCTTGACTTCTACATATCAAGATTATTATATACTCCCATGGGCGTTCACAGGGTTTAATTTCCACTCTCGATATATTATACGTAATAATGTTTTGGGTAAGCTGTTGTTGGCGTAAACTGCTCGTCAACTATAACGTATAAGAAAGTGTGACGGTAGTTGAGAAGTGTGTTTATCGCTAAGTTAGGCTTTAATCTCAGAGTGGTTTTGTTATAATTATTATTGAAGGAGATTCTTAAATGTGAACCTATAACAATTTCGGGTGATGGTTTAATGTTTGATATGAATGACTTTTTATCTGATTGCTGTCTTAAATGCTTTATATTATTTACCGCTTGGATTGGGATTGAGGTTATGTTTAAACCAATAAAACACAATATACTTATTATAACTTAAAAGGTAATTTTAGTTTTCTTATATACTTTGTTTATTAAGTTAGCAGATTATTATTTTTCTCTATGGTTAATATTCAACATTTTTGTAAACTTTACTCATGATGTAGGTATAGAATGTTCACTATCATTATGAGCTATGTTAAAAGGTCTAAGCCAATTCTATATCTAGCCTATCGTTTAAAATTTTAATTTCCTATTAATATCTTAAGACGGTACATGTATAGCTTTAGTGATACAAACCGACGCAATTATCCAGTGTTTCTAAATATTGTGTTCTGGATCTGTTGTGTTTTTATGGGTAACTTATGGGTCATAATCCCGCAGTACAACCAATGTTGACATGACTGCTACACAAACTCTGCTCATACGCAGCATTAGTATCTCTAACCCTTTTTTACTAACGACAGATGAAATCGAAATACAGCTGCAGCATTTTAATTAGTCTATTGCCTCACTTGCGAAACTGCAGCTCCATTTTGCTAATCTTCTAACCACTTCATGAACTATCTTACTTGACGTGACACCTTGAATAATATAAACTAAAATTACAATCACATGTAAAACAAAAATGTTTCCAGTCGCCTATATGTAGATCTAAGCTTTTCATTAATTATATTAGAACTTACACACGAGGAACAATGACAATAGATGCTGTGTTAAAATAAATATTCGTGACCTGTAACTTAATAGTAAACTATAATTAATATTTTGGGTGATAAAAGATTACATCGAATAGTGTAGCCTTTTATTTCATAATTAAACGTTAATCTGAAAAGAGAATATAAAGTATCACCAAAGAACTATGATTAATCAAGTTAAATTTTAAGTATATGTATGAGGTTATGTCCTTCTGCCAATAAAAACAAGGTAATTTCAACAAATTTATAAGATTTTGTAACCTAGAACAGTGGAGTCAATAACAGCGATAGTCATGGTCTTTGCTAAAGGTACAAAATCATCCCCGCCAGATTATATCGCTAATCAATGTTAAATGCCTGACAACATATTCCACCAACTAACCACAATGAATACGGTTTGTGTATTCATTGCTAACCATTTAAATCAATTCACATTTTTGTAAGGCCGAAATTACGTTAGATTTGCTTGGCTTCATATTTGAGCACTTAACTTCTTTTATTGATTAACTTCTTAGTAATACATTTTGTTGCTAGTGTTAAGCTATATAATTATGTTTAATAAATGTGTTGTCGTGAATGTGCAGAGACTTGTTCATTGATGCCAATCATTCATAGTTTAGCCTCATTCTGCTATGATCCCTTTTAATTACTTTCCTTTTTCTGTCAACCGTGTTGGCTACTAGTCAGCTACTAGTCATTAAAACCGTTTAATGACACTTTTTCTCACATATAAGCTTCAAGACTATATCTTTCTTAGTATTTTAGTCTATGGGTCTAGTAAATTGAAGATGGTGAAGTGGAGGTAGGATGATAATTTGTTGAATGTATCAGGCATAAATAGTTATTTTTTGCATATTTAACTATATTTCGTATTAATGATATGTATATTTGAACCATTGTGTTAAGTAATCTGTTTTATAGTAGTACTAAAAGTTGCTAGGCCAACCTGGTGTTAAACATATCGAAAGTTGAGGTTATATTACATTAAGTAAAAAATCATGATCGTATGTTGTAATGTAAATCCAAGATAAATGAAGGTAGTAAAACTGATATGTTTCTTTTTTCAAGTCAGTATATTTAATTAATAACCAGTCTGTAAAATAAAAAAATCATCCGTATTTTAAAACGCTAATTTTGGATTATATTTAATCGAATAGTAAAACCGCCGTGACCAATGCAAAGGTATTGGTTGCTGTGAAGAAAACCTAACCAACAGTATATATAAATGTTTTTTGTGATGCTTCATTTGTCCAAATTTAGAAAACGTTCAAAAATCCTTTAGTGGTTTTCTCCTTTGCTAGTTGTTTATGTAATGCACATAAGGACAATAATACTGGAGGTAACATTGCTAATTATGTGCATTCTAAAGCTGTTGCGGTGATTAAATTAAAAAAATTGTTTCACAAGTTAAATTTATGTTAGCAAGTAAATCTACTTGTATCTTTCAAGGGTTCTATAGTGAAATGTTGTTTGTAATAAGTTAGTTCCTGATCATAGTTAATACACATAGGCATAGTCGATAAACGTAAGAAGACCGACATTTTTAATGCTGCAGGATATTTAAAATATTCTGTGAAACTGGCAATAAAACATCCATAACTTTTAAAGCTATCAAAACTAAGTATTTATTGTGCGATTTGAGATGGTTGCCATTTCTGTTCTTTTAAACCTCATAATAGGGCTAACACAAAATTACCATATCTGGTGTTTTAACGGGTACATAACTCAACTACTGCTAACCCAAAAAAAACTATGAGGTAGTTACCTAAATAATCATGAATCACCTAATAGATCAGTTCCTATTTCGTCACTAAGAAACTTTCTTGAACCTAAATGCTTTTATCGTCTTTTAATTGCATTTACAAAATATATAAAGTAGTATATTAACCGACCTGTTTTTCCACCATTAGCAGATAACGTTAGTCAAAAGAAGCGACTAATTCTAAAAAAAAACATTTTAATTGAAATTGTATTAAAATGTTAATGATTTGATCGATTATGTGACTGTATTTTAAATAATTTGTGCATTTTTTATTATATGTAGTGTTTTATCCAATATTGTTTACCTCACTTAGAAACCACCAGGATAACAATACTGCAGGCCCTAATCCTTAAACAGAAGTTACCAATTTTAAACGTATTATGCGTGCATCTACGTTTGTATAATGTATGTCACCTAAAATTGACGCTTACGATTACTGAACGGCCCTTTTATAATGGTTTAAAAGGCCAACAACAAAACCAATTGTAATAAAAACTTTTTTTACAAACTATTATCAGATTTTTGCCATTCTTCAATGAGTGCGATACCTAACAATACGTGCAGTGCAATGGTTTACAATTTTTGAAAGATACGATTTTCATTCAACGTCTCAGACGATTTCAGTCACATAACGTCAAAGCGAAAGTTATTCAACATTATCAAAAACAGTGGTTACAGATAATGACTGTTAGGAAATTAGTACGCCGAACAAATTTGACCTTGTATAAGAATATGTAGCCCCTTTATTAATTTAAATTAAATTGTGTAGGCCTACTTAAAAAAAGTTTAATATTCTTATGATTTAGAATATCATAAACCCATACATCGGATCAGAAAATTTACAGGAATTTTTTTTCTGAACAACAAAGTAGTTAAGGAAAGCAATAATAGAAATAGAAAATTTCGAAACCTTCAGCAGCTACCGGATAGCTCCGGAGAACACGGGACAAGAGGACAAGTGGCTCAGTGCGCATGCGCGAGGCCACCGACGCGACGCCGCGTAGGCCTACGTTTCTAAAAAATCGCTCCCCGAGCGATCCTCTGCGATTAGTTTGTTTAGTTCGCAGACTACGTTAACGTTTTTTCGGCTGTGTGAATTGCCCCAACAAAAACACTTTCAATAAAAAACTTTTTAACAAACTAATATTGGATTTTTTTACCATGCTTCAGTGATTGCTATATATAAAAATACGTGCAATGCCCTGGTTTTTAATATTGGAAAAATACGATTTTCATTCAGACGAACTGTCTAAACAATTATAGTTTACGATTTAAACATAATGATTTATGAGGCTGGTTTACTGCTGTTATTAGCAAGTAAATGGTATCCCATATAGTCAGCTAACAATAGATGTTACCTAACCCAAAAGATGATTAGTACAATTCATAACAGGTTTAAACTTACTTTAAAACTGTTATATTATGATAGTCAAAACGTATATGTTATATATAAAATTTTATACATTTGCAATAAAAAAGGTGTCATATAATGTGTGTTTGAATCTCATCCATTTTTGAATCAGTACAAATTTTTAGTAATTCAATTTATTTTAATGCAGTTTTACATCAAACCTGTAATGACCACCATCTTCAAACGGTTTATATTGAAGAAAACAAGAAATGTAACAAATACTTTTTGTATAACTCTTTATCAATAAACGAATCTTTGAAATAATCAGAATTGCTTGCTAATGAACAACATTTGAATAGTTATTACAGTTTAAATTAAACACAATCAACAAATACAGATCACCAAATATTTACTTTAATTAGTAAATACAATTTATATATAGTTTTACAAAATACTACTGTGTAGGTTGTTTTTGTTTTAGATCAGATGAAATTGATGGTGAGAATATTTCGTAGAGAAATAGATGCCATTCTTAAAGAAAGTAGTTAAAAGTCATAGTTATCAAAATGCAAAATGCAAATGAAAAAATAAGAACAAGTGCAGCTAAGAATTAATATTGTTGCCTAACCAAAAAAGTTAAATGGAAATTTGGAGTTGTAGATGGAATTAAGGAGTTAACGATTTTTTTAGCTAATGTCAGCGCAATTGTTAATATAGCCTATTAAATACTTAACTCATCCAGGACACAATCTCGACAAATACCAAAGAGCGTCCTCGTGAGTGTCCCAGATGTGAAAAATCCTTTGCTCGGTCAGGGAATTTAAGAAATCACATGTTTACATACACTGGTGTACGTTCTTATCAATGTCAATTCTGTAAAATAAGTTCCACGACAAAATAAATTAAGGCGGCATATATTGTTGCATACTGGAGAGCGTCGTTATAAGTGTTCAAGATGTGATAAATCATTTACACTGTCAGGATATTTAACACGGCATGTGTTGACGCATTCAGGAGATCGTCCGCATACGTGTCCAAGATGTGGTAAATCCTTTACACTGTTAAGAAATTTAAAACGACATATGTTGACACATATAGTTGAGGGTTTCATAAGTGCCCAAAGTCCTTTAGACCCTATAAACCCCTAAATTGGTCCAAGATATGTGGGAACCTCTAAAAGCTCAAGAGTAATAAAGAAATATATTTTTACGCGTGCTACAGATTATCCTTACAGGTTTTTCTACAAAGTCAGGACATTTTAGGACACATATGTCAATACATACTTTTAAGCGTCGTCAGAATTGTTGTAAATGCAACAAAACTTTTCCTGTCAAAGCAGCTGGTCAGTGTTAACCAATGCCAATCGTTCCAGGATATTCTTCCGTGTCAGGTTGTAATAAGATGCTTACCTTGAGACCCACTGGAATGTATTATAACAACACATATTTATGACAAATATAATTATACTTGCCCAGTTGCACTGCTTATTATTCCCCGCTTGTGCAAGCAAATATTAAAAGTACATTTTATCCTGTATGCCTTAAGATATTGTATTGAATAAAGTATCATTAGTTTTGTGATAATAATATAAACATCTATTTTTGTATCTTGTACCAATTTTTAAAAAGGTAATGTATTTTGTTTATATTGAAACGGACGCCATTTAAAAGTATTTAAGGCAGTGAAAGAATAATTTGCTATTATTTACTTTTTTATTTGTTTAACGTACGTGCAAAGTTTAGTTTATGTAGCTTAAATAGTTATTAAGATATTAATTTTGTTGTAAAATTAAAAATACAATATGGCGGCTAGTGGTTAAAGGAAAAGTTTTTTGACCTATGTTTATACGTAGTTTTGTGTTTAAATAGACAAGTACTACCAGGCCCTGAAGTTTGTAATAATCCTTCCTGAACTCCCTGAAGGTGTTGTTATTGATTTGTATTGGGTGCCACTTCAGCACCCATTCTAATTATTTCTTACTAGACAACATTTCGAAAAATATTATCTCGTAAATGCTTTGTCATTCTCTACGTTACTCAGTCTTTGTTCGTAAATGCACTACAAAGCCGCTTTACATTCCATTGTTACCTTTTTGTTTATTATAATATTTTGATTAAATAATAATTTAGAACTGTTTAATTAAAATTTGTTCAGCTGTAAGAGTTTCTTGAATAACATAAATATAGATCTTTTTAACAAATGCACTTTTTTATTTATTTTGTTATTATTGAATTTTATTTTAGTTTAAAATTTAGGTGACTTAACATAAAGGATTTTTATACTAAATTCGTATGGACCTTATAGCACCCAGTTTCCTTGTAAATTGGTGAACTAGTATAATGCCCAAGAATAAGAAGTCTGAAAACATGGGCCTAACAAATTAATGCATGAACCTTAGCAACTAACCTAACAAGGTTTTGTTGTAGCATAAAGAGTATTAAATAATAAAATGTAGTACAGCCTATTAATCTCGCACATCCTAAAATTGCTACAATTTTTTATGAAAATTTGTATTATTTTTGTTTATTGCTATAGGGTGTTGTCAACGTTTTATAAGAAATAAAGGTGTTGGAATTAATTTATTGTTTGTTTTAATTACATAGTTATGTCTCTAAACCATGTATGTCGTAACCATGTAGGTGCTTAAGCACTATAATAAGCTGAGGACGTAAATCAAATACAGTTTAGAATTGCTCCTTAATAAAATATCTATTCATCCAGTACTACTGTGGTGTTGACACCCTGTGAAGTCCAGCCTTGTAAATCAGTTTTCTTAAAGTTGTTTAATGTTACGCTTTGATCGATGTAAATCCCCATATTTCAATTCCATACGTTAATGTAAATTGCAAAATGAATAGTAAATAGTGTTTAATGCATCTGAAGGGCAGCCTGTTCTCAATTTTACATTTTGCAATAATAATTTATATGCCCATTCCAATAAATTTTATAATTTACTATAGTATACTAATGAAAATGAGTAGGAAAATAAACTTTATATGGAGAGAAAAGTTACTTTTGACCAAAGAGTTAAATATTAACAGGAGTTACTAGTCTTTGGCAAAAAACCTTTTAAAAACCTGCCGTAGGCGTATTTCGTATTTTGGTCTGTTGTGGTGTCAACGTGTTGTTGGGACGTTTTGATTAGACCTTGATTACAATACGATTAGAAAACCTCATATTACAAGGGTGTATTAATTTAACTCAAATAATAACTCTGCTTCAAAATAACTAACCAAATTCCGTCTGAAATATGTCTCAAGATTATAAAGTTTAGTTTATCACCAAGTTTCACTTAACATGTGACAAGATATTAATATTATCATAACTTAACTCATTTCTGAACACTAGTAGGGTCTATAAATCAAATACCAATAATATTATAAATGTTTTATTTCAAATTAAAATCTGAACTCATCTTCAACTTAGTTCAAAATATTTGAAAAAGTAATATACCTTTTGGAATTTTATTAGAATTTTATTTATACTAGTGATGAGAAAATAAATAAGTTATGATAATATGAATACCATAAAAATACAAATACCGGAATCAAATAAGATAATAATATGCAAAAACTTTAAATACCGTATCAAAATTGTTTCATTGGATCTGTTAGGAGATTTTGACATCGTCCCACCAGAATTAATGCCAACATAACCGAGCAAAAATTGGTTTTAACAACCGCATGCTTTGTTAACCAAAGAGTATTGTGAGTCCATTTATTGAATAGAGCTAATTAATTCAACCAATGAGGTAACTGTAAAATATTGTTGCGTCACCGATAACGATGCTATATTAATAGGACCGATCTAAATATTTCCGATTGGATAGGGTTTTAATTTTCATCGTAAATCCCAGTCATTCCCACTGTGGGGCTATCTCAAGGTTCGTAGAGCTTTCGGACCGCAGGTGTGCTTATTTACATAAGAGTAATGGTCGCAGCAAAGATGTCTTACGAGGGCGTCCAGCTGATTCATAAATCAACAACATACCATAAAGTGTTGCCGACCTTAAGGGTATAATAATGGTTCAGCTATTTTTAAATTGCCACTGGACATGCAGAAAGAAAATTTAAACCCTTAATCGATTAATCTCATACAAATAATTCAAAACAATATATTAGTTTCATAAAATAACAGCTTATCAAAGAATGTAAGCAGTTAAACAATGTTAATTCGAATTACACTGATGAGGAAAATATAGTACTCCTACGATAAATGTTGTGTTTACAGCAACACTGCAGTTTGGATTGGTGACCTTCCAGCTGTTTTTACGAGGTCTCTTCCGGTTAAATAGAAAACATTAAATAGATCGACTCAGCACACCTGGTCTGAAAGCTCTACGAACGTTGGGTCTATCTATCTTTGAGAGTAAAAACAGCGTGGCCACTAAAACAAACATAATACATAGTTTTTTTAGAAATTACAAAAATATTATTGACATGTAATTATGTTTAAGAGTATTGAAACTATTAAATTAGACTAAGTAGGGTTTTAAAAGAAAATATAATCCAATCTTTTATTGGAGTCGTATTAGCTTATGTCGTCCTCATTATATTTATAAGCCTAAACGTCCTTATTTAAATAAGAATGGTAATTGATTTGTTGAATAGTTAAACATAAACAATTTAAAACATTTATGATGTATTGCGTTACCACAGTAGAGTTAATAATCCGGGAAACAATAATAATTTCTTTTAACCGTTTTTTTTGTTAGCTTCTCGTTGACTATTCCTGATTCCCATATTCCCATCCCGTCAAGGACCTTAGCAGAGGGACGGTCCCGTAAAAGTTATGTATTCTTGCTCTGATTACTGATGTAGCGGTGCACATAATGTTTGTAAACGGTTTGATTATGAAGTTATTATTGAAATGCCATTGTAATATTTTAAGACAGCAATAACCAGAAAAGGCAATTGCTTATTTGAGTCGACATGACGAAAACTGCATACATTAAACTCGATTGAATGAGGTTATGTTTAAGAAATACTACAAATGTAAATATTATTCTGTGTTCAGGTTATACGTCTCGTTATTATGCATGCTGCACTTAATTAGTAATTGGTTGTGTTTGTTCACGTTAACTAATACATTATAGGCTAAAACAGTTTAATAAATCTTTAGAAAACGTTTCTGAAGCAAACCTAAGTTAATATTCCTAGTTTAAATTGAGACAATATTTTCACTTTGAAGTTCCAAATAGATTAGGACTTAATAGTGTTACTTAACTTAATAGTCTTAAGAATCATAAAACGGAAATTGTGTCTGGAAATTTGTGTAGGACTAAGAAGAGTTGGTGACTTTCACGTTAGCGGTTCACGTAGGCCCTGTTTAAACGAATATGTAAAACCTTTCTTTGATTGTTTTATAAGTATCCTAACAGGGAATTTGCTACTATATCTCGTATTAAAATTACGTATTAAAATCCACTTTCTTGGTGGCATGGTGTGGGATTCCGGGGTAAAAAGTGGGGAGATTTAGAAAGAGGAAGTAGTCTAGTAATGCAGTAGGAATCTAAAAATAGCTTACGAATAGCTTACAATAAAGACTAAAGTAATTTACTATCATAAAAAGTTGGTTTGCTGATAAATATCGAAAAAGATATTTTTTAATAAGTAGTGTGATATATATTTGCGTTCCACGATGGTAAACCTGGTATATTATCCGTAGTTGTGATAGGGAAATCCGATATGAAATATCATCCTTTTTGAAGCAATTTTCAGAGGATTTGATTTCATAAAATAAAATTCACAATATATTCTATATTGAAGGTATGTGTTAAATTGCCTAGGAATCTCATAAATTGTCTAATAAGAATGATTATTCAAATATGTTTTTTGCCAATTTGTTTAGTACCCAATCAACATAAAACAATAATACAAACACAAAATTTTCTTGTCGTTTAAGCTGAATCCAATGGGATAAAATAAAATATTTTTTTAAAGCAACAATTTTAGAGTTAAAACCCCACCCCTACCCACCCCTCCACCACTAAATCCCTTTCGAGAATATTTCCTTTTTTTATTGAAGAGGAGGAAGCCATTCCCATCATCCCACACATTATATATAAAAAGGTCACTGTCAGAATAATTCAGATTCTAAAATTGAGTTGCCGTTAGTGTTACATCTGTTTTCAAGAAACTCTGATACTGACACCCTCTGCATTCATGATATCGTTAGGAAGATTGCGTTTAATCATGTCAAAAGCTCTTGGCCTAGGCTACTCTGTACCTCGATTCTTATACAGTCCCAATAATGATCGCATAGTTTAGGATTCCAAACCAGTTATGTAATTGGTACTTATGCTCAGGTGCATGTCTGTTGTTAGCGTTCACTGTTAATTGACTATGACGTAAAATACGAAGTTTAGGAAAAATATATGTATATAGCTTAGTATTTAATCGCTAGTCCAATTCGTTTAAAATTTAATGGATGGGCTGGTAAATGTGACTCTAATTTTCTTTTTGTGATTTGTCTTTTGAAAATTTACCTTGCAAATACCAGGTACTTAGTAATAAGTTTAAGATAATATGTTTATAATGGTTCATATGCTTTAATTATTGTACTAGACAATTATTATCGTTTGTTAAATTTATACTCCTGATGAAGGCTTAAGCCGAAAATTTGAGATTTATTCTTATAAAATAAATGTGTATCAAGGTTGGTTTTGTTAATAATAATTTTCCCATCGATTTAAAACCTAATTACAGATTAAGGAAGTTGATTTAGAAAGTGCATTATCACTACCTGGGGTAGGAAGGCTTGAGCCTAATTCTTAAAAGGAATAGCCTAGCTTTGAACGGCAAAGTGTTATACTTTTCCTATTACAGGTTTTGCTAATAACTTTAAGGCTCTTTTGAAAAACATTTGTACCTTGGAATAACAGAATGATCATTGAATTTGTCATCGTTTCGAATTGAAGAGCTTCTATATAAAATCGCGTTTCTATTACACATTTTGTCCGAACTCTATTTGGAAACTTCATGGATACGTTCTAGCAAGAAAATACTTATTAACAATTAAAGATATCCTCAAAGATGTTTCCGTAAGAAGTGTTTGTATAAGTTTGATTATTTGTTATAATACATTTTATCTTAACTTTGGATAGTTTTCTGTATGAAAAACGGCTTAGCATAATTAGCTGATTGCATAATTTTAGTCTGTCGTCAGTTATGATGCAATGGGAACGGAGAGGAGAGGATAAAATAATGGTTTACCATATGTACATTACATTTCTTAGAAACTGATATATGTAGGCCGATAGCTGAAGATGTTCGATGGGTTTATTATATCTAGATGTCAACTTATCGTTAATATCTCGGAGCTCGTAAACGGAGAACAAATGGATGCAGTGTTAAAATAAAACGATATTAGACGATATTTTGTGACGTCTAATTTAATTCCTACAAATTTGTTCTAGAGTTACAATAAAATGTATCAACATATTATTTTCCGTTTATAATTAAAAGTTAATCTGAATAGGGAATAGAAAATATCACAGTAGAATTCTGTGTGTTCAAGTTATATTTTACTTGAATGGTTGAGGTTAAGTATACAGATAATACAAGCCAAGTAAAGTTATTTTTCTAAAATTTAAAACTGTTCAACAACAGAAGTAAGATAAAGGTGCAAAATATTTTTTGGCTGGAGCCCTATCTGAACTTCAACAATTCTACAATGTACTAGGTGATAGGCGTTAAATAAAATGTATTCTCTTTCTTGTGACTGTTAATTACTGATAATATCAACTTTCAAGTGTATCAAGAATGCTTTTGAACTTTTAAAGTCTTAACATATTTCGAGTTCGTACATTCCTAACTGAGAGACTTGGCATTTACCTTAATTAACTTCAGAAATGTTTTCTAAGTCTTATACGTCAATACTAAATATATTGTGGTTAAAAGGGTGTACTGAAATTAATTATGTTTTTAATATTTACCCATAAATAATAATTATAATAATAATCAACGAATTATAATAATATTATTATTCATTTATTTCAGTACTTTATTAATAATAATCAGGTTTTATTTTTTGTAAATTTAACAATTTTAACTGTTCCTCGTATTTTTATTTCATAAATTTGTTCTTACATTAAATTTCAAGCTTTAGACTACATAAATATCAGACACTCACAAATACAATACATTCCTTTGCAGAACAACTTAGATTGAACTTTTGTAACCTCTTTATATAGGGTTAACAATTTGTCTGAAGTTAGTGTAAGTATGGGCACACGTGTGTACTATTTATTTCAAAATCTTTTAGGACTATACACACATTATAAACATCTACCTGCCTCAATATGAAATGTAAAAGCATTGTGTAAGTTTAAGAGCGACCTCGAATTTCGCCCCCCACCACCTAACCTAACCCCTACCCAAATCTATCTGCGAAGGGATGTCCCGTGTGAATTGGGCATCACACAATTCAAACACCTAACCTGTCCAATTTTGAAACTTCAAGAATGTAAAAGTAATCAAGGTCGGTAATAAGTAATCAAAATTAAAAATAAATTCGCTATGCTGGTGTCCAGTTCCTAGCTCCCATTCCTGGTATTCAACCATATATATAGTCTCCTAGTGTTGCCATTAGTCGATAAAGATCTTCACCTGTTACAATCCTGACAAAATCTCAACCTAGGCCTAGATTATTATATATTCCCAGGGACGTTCACAGCTTTTGATTTACAAACTATATATATTTTAGGTAATATTTTTCTTTTGCAAGCTATTGATGATGTAAACTGCTCGTTAACCATACCGTATAAGATAATAAGACGGTAGTTAAGAATACTGTTTATTGCTTAGGCTTAAATCCCAGAGACTGATTTGTTGATAATTTGAAGTGGATTTTTAAATGGGAACCTATAACAGTTTTGAACGACGGTTTAATATTTGTTATGATTAACTTTTTACCTGATTGCTGTTTTAAATGCGTGAAATTATTTACCGCTTGGATTGAATTATTGAGGTTATGTTACCCCAAACAAAGGATAATATCAAAGGTAATTTTAGTTTTCTTATATACTTTGTTTATTATTTTCAATGAATATTCGTTTTCTCTAGGTTTAATATTAACCGTTTTGTAAATTTAGGATGTAGGTTTCTTAAGTTTACCATAATTACGACCTAAGTAAAAAGGTCTAAGCCAATTTTATGATCTTGCCTAACATTTAATATTTTAATTTTCTATTAATTTCATCAGATAGTTCATATCTATATTTGATGTACACAAACCGATAGGATTAGGGCCTTTGTATGTAAATATTCTGTTCTGGAACTGTTGTGTTTTTATGGGTAACTAATGGGTCATAATCACAGAATATGAACTTAATACGATTGCTACACCAACTCTGCCCGTACGCTGTATTTGTATCTCTAATTTCTTTTTCTAATGAATGATGAAATTGATTTACTGCTGCAATATTGTATTCTATGGTCTCACTTCAGTGATAATAGCGATTGTATGTATATCCGTTTATTTAGTTAATAATTCATTTAAACTAGATTAATTCACTGATAACAAAAATTGAAAATGTAACTGATTATTTACGGATCAAATTAAGCTTAAGAGAAATATACCTATATTAAGTTAAAGTAGTTCTGTCAATAAAGAGGAACGAGTTTCTGAATATAAACTTTGATCTCATATAGCGCTGTTAAGAGTCTATGTAATTATAATAAATGTATAATTGCATAGACTATTAAAAATTATTCTTATTTTTTATAATTTGTTTTTAATTCAACGTCAACAGCATATTTGTTAATATAGCTCACAAACGATTTTAGGGTAAAACAGTCCACCCCTCAAATTTGTGCGGATGACACCCCGGGACTAGAACACGTGACCCTTTAAATAATATAAACTAAAATTACATTAAAATGTAAAAATACAATGTTTTCAGTCGCCTGTTTATAGTTGTTAGCTTTTCATTAACTATAGTTTAACTTGGAGACAATGGACTATGACAATAGATGTGTTAAAATAAAGATTCAGGACTTTTAACTTAATGTTAAACTATGATTAATATTTTGGATGGTAAAATATTGAATCGATTAGCGTATTATTTTCAGTTCATAATTAAAATTTCATCTAAAAAGGGAATATAAAAGATCACCAAAGAACTGTGATTGATCAAGTTAAATTGTACGTATATGTTTGAGGTTATGTTCTTCAAGGTAATGTTAAGAACTATTTAAGATTCTGTAATTAATTTATTCGAACACCTTTTTAATAATATTGGTATTTTATTATGTTCTAAGGTTAAATAAGTATTTAAGATAAACACTAACTTTGTTTTATTTAATGAATTCAGGCTAAAACAAATGGATTTTCCTATAACCTAGAACAGTACATTTCATAAATATTTAGGCTTATAGGCTTTGCCAAAGGTACAAACTTTTCCCACCAGACTATGTCGGTTGTCATTGCCCATCACAACGCTAATCAATGGTAAATCATCGAGAACATTCCACCAACTAACCATTCGAATCAATCCCTATTTCTGTAAAGCTGTAATAAAGTAAGATTTCTTTGCTTCATATTTTGAGGATTTAAATTCTTAAATTGAGTAACATTATGTTGTTGCTAATGGTAAAATCTAGAATTATGTTTAATAAATATGTTGTGAATGTCCGTAGCTGTGTTCGTTGCGGTCAGTCATTTTAAGTTCAGCCTCATTCCGCTGGTCTCTCAACCATGTTTTCTACTAATCAGCTCTAGTTGACACTTTACTCACATAGGTATACGTTTCATGAATTTCTACCGTTTTAGTATTTTAGTCCATGGGTCTATCCGTTCAAGTTAGTGAAGAGTAAGTAGTATGATAATTTTTGAAAGGTATCAGACATAGTTAATTACTTTTTGTATTGTGAACTATACGTTGTATTAATGATAGGTATGTTTGAATCATGGTGCTAAGTAATCTGAGTTAAAGTAGTACTGATATTTGTTAGGTCAAGTTGGATTTTAAACTGCTCAATATTTGAGGTTATGTTATGTTAAGAGGTCATGCAAGTATGTTATCATGACAATCCAAAGTAAAGGATGGTAGTAACATTTTCATGTCAGTATATTTAATTAATAGGCTTTCTGTATAATTAAAAACCCATCTATATGTGAAGAAAACCTACCCAACAGTAGGCTATATAATAAATGTTCGTTACGATGCTTGATGTGACCAAATTTAGAAAACGTACAAAAATCCTATAGGGGTTTCATTTGGGACCTGCTAGTGTGTATAATCCAAATAAGGTGGACTATTAGCAATACTTATGCACTTAATTAGTAATTGGTTGTGTTTGTTCACGTTAACTAATACATTATAGGCTAAAACAGTTTAATAAATCTTTAGGAAACGTTTCTGAAGCAAACCTAAGTTAATACTCCTAGTTTACCTTGAGACAATATTTTCAATTTGAATTTCCAAATAGATTAGGACTTAATAGTGTTACTTAACTTAATAGTCTTAAGAATCATAAAACGGAAATTGTGTCTGGAAATTTGTGTAGGACTAAGAAGAGTGGGTGACTTTCACGTTAGCGGTTCACGTAGGCCCTGTTTAAACGAATATGTAAAACCTTTAATTGTTTTATAAGTATTCTAAGAGGGAATTTGCTACTATATTTCGTATTAAAATTACATATTGAAATCCACTTTCATGGTGGCACGGTGTTGGATTCCGGGGAAAAAAGTGGGGAGATATAAAAAAGAGGAGGAAGTTGTCTAGTAATGCAGAAGGAATCTAAAAATAGCTTACGAATAGCTTACGATACAGACTAAAGTAATTTACTATCATAAAAAGTTGGTTTGCTAATAAATATCGAAAAAGGTATTTTTTAATAAGTAGTGTGATATATATTTGCGTTCCACGATAGTAAACCTGGTATATTATCCATAGTTTTGATAGGGAAATCCGACATGAAATATCATTCTTTTTGAAGCAATTTTCAGAGGATTTGATTTCATAAAATACAATTCACAATATATTCTATATTGAAGGTATGTGTTAACCCTAACCGTGGCCATATGTTGTTAAACGATAGATTTTTGTGTTGCCTTTAAATGGCCACTATCGCAAAACGACAGTCCTGGTCGAAATTTTTTTAACGGTAAAAAAACATTAATAGTCAACTCAGAAGTGAACAATATTTATACCATTCGAAAGATCACATTCTGAACTTTCATTTTATTACATAAATGAACCGTTTACAAGTTGTATAACAATGTCACGACGATTATAATTACAATGAAATTTTGCCGCTACGCCATTCCTGCAGTCGATGCTCGGAAAATGTAAAAACACGACTACTTTGGAATTACCCTGCTCGGGTAATTTTTGTCTTAGGATGTTGCGGGTGGTACCACTGCATAGCCAAAGAGTTTAGTTTCACTGTGGTATTGATTTTTAGAACGAAATATTGATTGCACAACAGTTACGATTTTATGAACACAGCTGTTTTCTGACTTTTTAGCAGTTGGCCATCTGATGTTATGCGACAGATTTTAAAATACGAATTACATCCAGTGCAAGTTATAAATACTAGTCATATAATATTTCATTTTGAAGAGGAAGAAATTTAGCTTTTGACATTGGCAGCCTTGCGCATCATCATTTCCGCCTGCGCTGTGGGAGAAGAAGGAAATACGTCACTCTTCTGACATATAATGCGTCGTAGAAGTCGCCATCACATGATTCTTTCGCCGTGCTATGTGAGTTCGCGCTCGCTTGTTATCCGCGAATTATTGCTAAATCCTTTATTATTTCGGAGTGTTAGTGTTAGTGAAGTGTATGTGTGTATATAACAGTAATCTTTATGCATTTTATTATGCATAAATATTACTGAAGTGTGTGAAATAGTGTTTCTAAAAAGTTGTTTTTCTTACAATGTCTCGAATGTTCGATTGTGATAATAAACCAACAGGATAACATAATAATGGGACGGGGGTGAGTAATTATATTTATTTTTATCACTTTTACAATTGTAAGGTAGGATATATTTCATTTATTGAGTAGGCCTAATATAAAAAATAACAACTCGCTTCGCTCGCTGGGGGCTCCGCCCCCAGACCCCAGACCGGACCTACAATCACACGTTATCTCTTATATAATATGCCACTACCCTGTGTATATGTATATTTATATATTTTATTGTTTCTAAATACCTGCAGGAATAATATATAGATATAATATACTAAATGTATATATAGTATTTGGAGGAATAAATTTCTAAAAAAAGTTATATACTAAATACCGTAGAATTTTTTTTCCGAATACCCTAAAATTTCCAAAATTCATCTAATCTTAAGTGATATCAATTTTTTACCTTCAACTTTATGACTTTTTTACATTTCTTATTTCATTATCTTTACAAATATATACATATTATTATTAGCATATACATATTTACATTACCTATTTACAGTACTAACTAACACTGTACAATTTTCACGTTTTGCGGTTTTCCGTATATACTTACATAATACTTACAAATAAAATTCTTTCCCCAACATATTATACATTTCTATGTAGGGCATTGAATCTCCTACTAAATGTATATATAGTATTTGGAGGAATAAATTTCAAAAAAAAGTTATATACTAAATACCGTAGAATCTTTTTTTTCCGAATACGCTAAAATTTTCAATATTCATCTAATCATAAGTGATAACAATTTTTTACCATAAACTTTATGACTTTTTTACATTCCCTATTTCATTATCTTTACAAATATATACATATTATTATTAGCATATACATATTTACATTAACTTTTTACAGTACTAACTAACACTGTACAAATTTCACATTTTGCGGTTTTCCGTATATACGTACATAATACCTACAAATAAAATCTTTTCCCCAACATATTATACATTTCTATGTAGGGAATTGAATTGTCTACAAAATGTATATAATTAATTTTCCATAAAAAATCGGACAAAAAAGTTTTACCGAGGCTGCTTTTGAAATTTCAAAAATAAATTTCAATTTTTTTATATTTTTTTTACTTCGCTGAAAACATTATCTCTTAGATCTTTTTTATTTGACTATTACATGATGCCCCTGTTCTTTCTGAACAAAAAGAATATGTTGTTGGCTATGTTTAGTTCTCATTTAAATTTTATACGAATTTTCAAAAAAAGGTCTGCAAAATCGCCAAAAATGGTTGGCCATTCTACAGTTTTTTGGCTGGCCACTGCTAGGGTTAAATTGCCTAGGAATCTCATAAATTGTCTAGTAAAAATGATTATTCAAATATGTTTTTTGCCAATTTGTTTAGTACCCAATCAACATAAAACAATAATACAAACACAAACATTTTCTTTTCGTTTAAGCTGAATCCAATGGTATAAAATAAAATATTTTTTACGGCAAAAATTTTAGAGTTAAAACCCCATTAGTACCCACCCCCCCACCGCTAAACTTCTTTCGAGAATATTTCCTTTTTTATTGAAGAGGAGGAAGCCATTCCCATCATCCCACCAACTCTGCTATTATGATTGCTACACCAACTCTGCCCGTACGCTGTATTTGTATCTCTAATTTATTTTTCTAATGAATGATGAAATTGATTTACTGCTGCAATATTGTATTCTATGGTCTCACTTCAGTGATACTAGCGATTGTATGTATATCCGTTTATTTCGTTAATAATTCATTTAAATTAGATTAATTCACTGATAACAAAAATTGAAAATGTAATTGATTATTTACGGATCAAATTAAGCTTAAGAGAAATATACCTATATTAAGTTAAAGTAGTTCTGTCAATAAAGAGGAACGAGTTTCTGAATATAAACTTTGATCTCATATAGCGCTGTTAAGAGTCTATGTAATTATAATAAATGTATAATTGCATAGACTATTAAAAATTATTCTTATTTTTTATAATTTGTTTTTAATTCAACCTCAACGGCATATTTATTAATATAGCTAACAAACGATTTCAGGGTAAAACAGTCCACCCCTCAAATTTGTGCGGATGACACCCCGGGACTTGAACACGTGACCCTTTAAATAATATAAACTAAAATTACATTAAAATGTAAAAATACAATGTTTTCAGTCGCCTGTTTATAGATGTTAGCTTTTCGTTAACTATAGTTTAACTTGGAGACAATGGACTATGACAATAGATGTGTTAAAATAAAGATTTATGACTTTTAACTTAATGTTAAACTATGATTAATATTTTGGATGGTAAAATATTGAATCGATTAGCGTATTATTTTCAGTTCATAATTAAAATTTCATCTAAAAAGGGAATATAAAAGATCACCAAAGAACTGTGATTGATCAAGTTAAATTGTACGTATATGTTTGAGGTTATGTTCTTCAAAGTAATGTTAAGAACTATTTAAGATTCTGTAATTAATTTATTCGAACACCTTTTTAATAATATTGGTATTTTATTATGTTCTAAGGTTAAATAAGTATTTAAGATAAACACTAACTTTGTTTTATTTAATGAATTCAGGCTAAAACAAATGGATTTTCCTATAACCTAGAACAGTACATTTCATAAATATTTAGGCTTATAGGCTTTGCCAAAGGTACAAACTTATCCCCACCAGACTATGTCGGTTGTCATTGCCCATCACAACGCTAATCAATGGTAAATCATCGAGAACATTCCACCAACTAACCATTCGAATCAATCCCTTTTTCTGTAACGCTGTAATAAAGTAAGATTTCTTTGCTTCATATTTTGAGGATTTAAATTCTTAAATTGAGTAACATTATGTTGTTGCTAATGGTAAAATCTAGAATTATGTTTAATAAATATGTTTTCGTGAATGTCCGTAGCTGTGTTCGTTGCCGCCAGTCCTTTTAAGTTCAGCCTCATTCCGCTGGTCTCTCAACCATGTTTTCTACTAATCAGCTCTAGTTGACACTTTACTCACATAAGTATACGTTTCATGAATTTCTACCGTTTTAGTATTATAGTCCATGGGTCTATCCGTTCAAGTTAGTGAAGAGTAAGTAGTATGATAATTTTTGAAAGGTATCAGACATAGTTAATTACTTTTTGTATTGTGAACTATACGTTGTATTAATGATAGGTATGTTTGAATCATGGTGCTAAGTAATCTGAGTTAAAGTAGTACTGATATTTGTTAGGTCAAGTTGGATTTTAAACTGGTCAATATTTGAGGTTATGTTATGTTAAGAGGTCATGCAAGTATGTTATCATGACAATCCAAAGTAAAGCAAGGTAGTAACATTTTCATGTCAGTATATTTAATTAATAGGCTTTCTGTATAATTAAAAACCCATCTATATGTCAAGAAAACCTACCCGACAGTAGGCTATATAATAAATGTTCGTTACGATGCTTGATATGGCTAAATTTATAAAACGTACAAAAATCCTTTAGGGGGGTTCATTTGGGACCTGCTATTATGTATAATCCAAATAAGGAGGACTATTAGTAATACTTGCGGTAACACGGCTAAACATAGGCATTCTAAAGCCGTGGTGGTGACTTTTTGAAAGTTTGTTTCCCAAGTTATATTTATATTAGTTAGGAAAGCTATTTATATCTTTCAGGTGTTGTTATAATATAAAGTTGTTTGTAATAAGTTAGTTCTTGATCATAGTTAAATTTAGGCATTGTCAAGAATTGTAAGAAGACCGTAATTTTTAATGCTGCATGACTTTTGAAATTTTCCTTGAAACTGGCAATATCTTTTAAAGACGCATATCTTTTAAAGCTAACAAAACGAAGTATTTAAACTAGAATTTGAGATGTTTGCAATTTCTAACCCTTTCAAACCTCATACTAACGGGCCTACCACAATTACCATTTATCGTATTTTTAAATAGGACATCACTCAACTGCTAACCTAAAAATATCTGAGGTACCTACCTACCTAAAACAAAGAAAAACTGTGAGATAGATGCCTAATTAAACATGAATCACCTAATGGATCAGTTCCTATATCGTCACTAAACTACTTTCTTGAATATTACCTCTTTTATCGTAATTTAATTGCATTTGTAAAATATAAAAGTAGGATGTTAGCCGACCTGTTTTTTCGTTATTAGCAGATAACGTTCGTCAAAAAACAACTAATTATAAAACAACATTTTAACCGGAATTCTATTAATATTTAAATATTTGTGACTGTATTTTAAGTCATTTATGTAATTTTTATTATAGGTAGTGTATTAGGCCTATCCAATATTTTTTTCATAAACTTAGATACCATCAGGATATCAAAACTGCAGATCCTTATCCTTTGCAAGTTTTGCAACAGGAAACGTACTATCCGTGCATTTATTTTTGTATAATGTATGCCCCAAAATTTAAGCTTACAATTACTGAACGGCCCTTTGATAACAATCTAATATTGGATTTTTTGTCATGCTTCAATGAGTGCGACATTTAACAATACGTGCAATGCAATGGTTTACAATTTTGGGTAGATACCATTTTCATTAAATGTCTCAAACCAACTGGCTTAAGAATAAATGTTTACGATTTAAATGTAACAATATATGCAGGCTGGTCTACCATAGTTTTATCAAGCAAATGGAATTCCTTTTATTAAAGTCAGCTAACTATAGATGCTACCTTACCAAAAAAATTTAAACAATTTAAAACAGTTTTAAACATATACTTCAAAACTCTGTTGTCGTCTAATTTCTGTTTAAATATCATACATTTTTGTCTAAGAAAACATTTTCAGTAATTAAATTTATTCATATGAAATTTGGCATAAAAGTTCCAACGATCACCATCTTCATAGGGCTTATATATATAATATTATTTCTTTTATAACAGTTTATTAATAAAAAAGTTATTTATATAATCAGAATCAGTTGCTAATGAACAACATTTTTATAGAAAAAATAGACCTCGAATTATTTACTATGATTAGAAACTATAGATTATAAATAGTGTAACAAAGTACGTTAATTTTATTGATTGATGTATGTGTTATTTTAAAACTACTGAGTAAGTCGTTTTGTTTCAGATCAGATCAAATTGATTGCGAGGATGTTCCGTAAATAAATTGATCTATTTTATTTCTTAGAGCCAAGAATTAAAAGTCATATTTTTCTAAATGCAAAATGAAAATTAAAACTACCTTTAACAACAAGTGCAGCTGTGAATTAGTATTGTTGCCTAACCCCAAAAAGATAGATGTAATTAAGAAGTTGAAGATTTATTTTAACTTATGTGCGCCTTTGTAATATAATAAACACCTACAACTCTTTATACTCTAGGACACAATGTCGACAAAAACTAAAGAGCTTCATATGTGTCTAAGGTGTAATAAATCGTTTACTCTGACAGGAAATTTAAAGAGTCACATTTTGACGCATACAGGAGAGTGTCCTCATAAGTGTCCAAGGTGTGATAAATCCTTTGCTCTGACAAGGACCTTAAAGGATCACATATTGACCCATACAGGAGAGCGTCTTCATAAGTGTCCAAGGTGTGATAAATCCTTTACTCTGACAAAGACCTTAAAGGATCACATATTGACACATACAGGAGAGGGTCCTTATATGTGTCCAAGGTGTGATAAATCGTTTACTCGCTCAGGAAATTTAAAGAATCACATGTTGACACATGCAGGAGAGCGTCCTTATAAGTGTCCAAGGTGTGAGAAATCGTTTACTCAGTCAGTAAATTTAAAGAGTCATATTTTGACGCATACAGGAGAGCGTCCTTATAAGTGTCCAAGGTGTGACAAATCGTTTACTCAGTCAGGAACCTTAAAGAGTCACATGTTGACCCATACAGGAGAGCGTCCTTATAAGTGTCCAAGGTGTGACAATACGTTTACTCAGTCAGGAGCTTTAAAGAGTCACATGTTGACGCATACAGGAGAGCGCCCTCATAAGTGTCCAAGGTGTGATAAATCCTTTGCTCTGACAAAGACCTTAAAGGATCACATATTGACACATACAGGAGAGCGTCCTTATAAGTGTCCAAGGTGTGACAAATCGTTTACTCATTTAGGAAATTTAAAGAGTCACATGTTGACACATGCAGGAGAGCGTCCTTATAAGTGTCCAAGGTGTGAGAAATCGTTTACTCAGTCAGGAAGTTTAAAGAGACACATGTTGACGCATACAGGAGAGCGTCCTCATAAGTGTCCAAGGTGTAATAAATCGTTTACTCAGTCAGGAACCTTAAAGAGTCACATGTTGACCCATACAGGCGAGCGTCCTTATAAGTGTCCAATGTGTGACAAATCGTTTACTAATTCAGGAAATTTAAAGTCACATGTTGAAGCATACAGAAGAGTGTCCTCATAAGTGTCCAAGGTGTGATAAATCGTTTACTCAAGCAGTAAATTTAAAGAGTCACATGTTGACGCATACAGGAGAGCGTCCTAATAAGTGTCCAAGGTGTGATAAATCCTTTGCTCTGACAAGGACCTATAAGAGACACATATTGACACATACAGGAGAGCGTCCTCATAAATGTCCAAGGTGTGATAAATCCTTTGCTCTGACAAGGACCTTAAAGGATCACATATTGACACATACAGGAGAGCATCTTCATAAGTGTCCAAGGTGTGATAAATCCTTTGCTTTGACAAGGACCTTAAAGAGCCACTTATTGACACATACAGGAGAGCGTCCTTATAAGTGTACAAGGTGTGACAAATCGTTTACTCAGTCAGGAACTTTAAATAGTCACATGTTGACACATACAGGAGAGCGTCCTCATAAGTGTCCAAGGTGTAATAAATGCTTTACTCTGACAGAGATCTTAAAGAGACACATATTGACACATACAGGAAAACGTCCTTATAAGTGTCCAATGTGTGAGAAATCGTTTACTCAGTCAGGAAGTTTAAAGAGACACATGTTGACGCATACAGGAGAGCGTCCTCATAAGTGTCCAAGGTGTGATAAATCGTTTGCTCATTCAGTAAATTTAAGTCACATGTTGACGCATACAGGAGAGCGTCCTAATAAGTGTCCAAGGTGTGATAAATCCTTTGCTCTGACAACGACCTTAAAGAGCCACTTATTGACACATACAGGAGAGCGTCCTTATAAGTGTACAAGGTGTGACAAATCGTTTACTCAGTCAGGAACTTTAAATAGTCACATGTTGACACATACAGGAGAGCGTCCTTTTAAGTGTCCAAGGTGTAATAAATCCTTTACTCTGATACCGACCTTAAAGAGCCACTTATTGACACATACAAGAGAGCGTCCTTATAAGTGTCCAAGGTGTGACAAATCATTTACTCAGTCAGGAACTTTAAATAGCCACATGTTGACACATACTGGTGAATATCCTTATCCATGTCCAATCTGTAAAAAGGGCTGTACCAACAAAAGCCATTTAAGAGAGCATATGTTTTCGCACACTGGTGAGCGTCCTTATAAGTGTCTTATGTGTTATAAACCCTTTACAAGTTTAGGGCATTTTAAGAAACATACTTTTAAGCGTCATCAACATTGTTTTAAATGCAACAAAGCCTTTCCTGTCAAAGCAGCTGATCAGTGTCCTAAGCAATGCCAATCGTGTCAGGACATTCTGCCATGTCAGGTAGTAATAGAACGCTTACCTTGAAATGCACTGGGACGTCCTTACACTTCGTTATTGTTGTGAATGTTGTAAGTTAAAATAATTCCATCAATGACAATCGTATTTCGAACCATACAGTGGGCCTTATATTTGTATGTGACATTTCATTGAATGCCTTTTTAGAAATTGAAGTTTTAGGAAATCATAAATTGTCACATAAGAGGAATTCTTAAGATAGTTGGTCAAAATAAATGTATATAATTAATTGTATAAGCAATCGTTTTGTGATAATTACACAGTCAATCATGCTGCTGTTATTAAGCCGAATTGAATAAGTCGTTGCAATAAAGTGAAATATATGCTACTGATAATGACTCTACTATCCAATAAACTCTGTTACATTGAATGTTGTTACAATGTAACGGTAAATTATCTTTTTGTAGATTAGGTATTAAACATGCGTACTGCATTTTATGCGTGATATGCTATTATATATATTTAGTATGTCTTGATTTATATGTGGTATACATTTGATTATGTCTTTTAAGTCAAAGTTTACAAAATGTACATCTCGTATCTCTGTATACGCTCTGATGTTTGTTCGTAACGTTAATGCATCTCAAAAGCACATTAAATTCCATTATTACCTATTCGTTTAGTAGGATATATTAATTTAACACTAATTTAGACTGGTTACTAATTGTAACAATGTTAAATTATATTACAGGAATGTTATGTAATTTGTAATGTCTTATTTAGCGAAACTTTTACTT
Organism: Allygus modestus; assembly: GCA_963675035.1. NCBI lineage: Eukaryota > Metazoa > Arthropoda > Insecta > Hemiptera > Cicadellidae > Allygus > Allygus modestus. Next base: position 488,772,831 of record OY776111.1, on the reverse strand, counting down.
ATTTTAATTTATATTATGTAATTGCTATTTATTATAAATATTAAAGTTTTATATTACTGGTTAATTACAGTAAACCAAAGCTGTGATTGATCTTACAGAATATAGCAGTTCATTGAATTACATAAATATGGATTGTTTTATAACCTAGCCCTTTTTTATTTTGAATTGCAACCATTAAATATTAAGTTGGGGCGAAAACATATAAGAAACAATTTAAGTTGCAGTGGAATACTGAGTGGCTTAAAATAAAGGAATATGCTACTGAATTTGTATGGACATTATACCACAATGGTTGCTTGTGAATTGGTGAACTGGTAAAATGCCAGATTATAGGAGCATCAAACATATTACGAACCAAGCCATAAACCTTAGTTACTAATCTAACAATATTTGTTTGTAGCACAAAGAGTATTACACAATAAAATATCGCATTACCTGTAACTCTCATACTTCCTAAAAAAAGTTGCAAATTTTATATGTATTGTTATATTATAATAATAATTTTTTCTAACTGCTATAAGGTGTTGTAAAGGTATTATGTCAAATAAAGCTGATGGAGTTGTAATTTTATGTTTATTTTATTTACCTAGTTATGTCCCCCAACCATGTAGCTACACTATAATGTACTGAGGAAGTAATTTAAAAACAGTTTAACAGTTTAACTTGATAATAAGTCCTTTCATCCAGTCCTCCTGTGGTGTTTAGACTCTAGAACCGAGTTGGTGATTATAATTGTAATATATATGGGGTGGTGAACACAGATTTATGTAATAATCAAGGAAACTATTACGTATGGATGTAGGCTATACAATTTGCTTTGTTTTCATTGGGTAAAGAATACTCACCCAAAACAAAAAATAAAAGAAACGCCATTCAAACTAAAACGTCAACCACATATATCCCGCATAAAAATATATCTGAAAGGTCAGATGAAATGTATCAACATATTTTGATTTGTTTGGAAAATGTCATATTCAAATTAATATTCAAAATAACAATAAATTATTTTTCAATGCAATATTTCAGATTGAAAGTAAGCTGATGAAAATATCGGAGTACAGTAATCGAGTGACCTGCCGACCTGACTGTTACCAAAATTGTGACAGTGAGCATCAACAACAGGCAAATATTCGCCATATTGTTGATAATCTTTGTTTACCTTTTTATATTGGACGTTTTATTAGAGCTGATTTTTTTAAATTTTTTGCATTATTGAAGTATTCGATTTGTTTTGTTTTTTTTTCAGATAAAAAAATGAATATGTAGATTTGATTTCTTTAAAATTGTATTGGTAAATGTTTTTACTCCAAATGCCACAATCCATTGGCCCCTATTATACTAGGCGACTGTCGCCCTTCAACAGTTGACAAGTATAATAGGCTCAGCGCGATTGTCGCGCACCCATTGTCGCCAACTCAGCTATTCAATACCCGGCCTCTCTGTAGTTCCCGAATGCGGTATCTTCAACGTGGCGCCCTCTAACAAAAAAAGTTGCTTCTTTACTATTAATTAAAAAACGACGAAGAGGTTTGGTGTGCACCCTATATTAGGGTTGAGGAAACAAAAGGATTGTACCACACCTTATTTTATGAAATGTGAGCCAACAAATCATAATTTTTCAACCCCGCAAGAGTCTGCGGTCGTTGAATATATTTATGTATAGATAAATGTACTAAATATGCTAAAACAACTCTCTTCTAATTTTTTTAAATGTATATCAAGAATGGCTTACGTACACTTCTATCAAAATTAATTTGGTAGATGTAACTTCACAATTTTAGGTCAATTTATACTTAGGCTAGTATACAATCAACAATAAATTACTTATCTTGTATTTTTTATAATAATGTGAAATGGAAAATTATTAATTTCGAAGTAACATTTATTAGATGTTTCATATAAAAAAACGTATAATAGGTAAAGTGTATGCTATTATTTGTCATCAGAAAAGGTTTGCGATAATTGCTTTATAGATATACTGTGGGCAATTTCACTTTAATGTATTGGCAATACTGACGGCCGGACAGGCGATCGTCGACTGTTTGTGATCACCTGCAGCAGTCTAAACTCAGTTGACGGGCGACAGTCGCCAAGAAAGTAGGGGCCATAACTCACTGTTTATTAATAAGTTCTCAATTTGTATGTCTCGGACAACTAAAGAGTATTAGTACCTTCCCAAATAAGCTGGGACTGCAACCTTGTCGTCAGGCTTTTCCGTTGGATCAAGAAAACTTATAGAACTAACTCTGGATTATTGGACAACTATGCTATTCTCCTGTACTCCAAAGGTTTTGGTATACGGTTTTATACTTCATTAATATACTTAATAAGTATAATCAAATAGAAAAATGTCAACCACAAAGGATTCTCACGGCTTGCTGAGGTTTTATTGACAGTTCGTGGCACCTGGTTTGAGCATGCGCACGAATGACTATTCCCCTCAACGTGTCTTGGACTTACCAATCTAAATGTATTTGTCAAAACGTTCATTTTTATTATTTTTTCAATGTTTACATTTGTACTGTTGTTCAATGTGTGATTAATCAATTTAGCAGACAGGTGTGATCAAAGCAAATGGAAAACATGGCAAACGGCATAAACATCATCACTGTTCAGATGAAGTTTAGAGGGTCCTGTACGCTAACGGAATATGACAACTGGGTTGTGATGTATTCACCATCTCTCTCGCAATAGGTTTACCTCCCCTACACTCCAAGAGCTGTGATATTATCTGAATAAACTGAGTTAAGGTGGTGCAATGAGCTCTGTAGTAAACTAATTCCGCGCAGGGCGCAGCACCGTCACGCTAGGAGCGGTGCGGTGGACAGGGGAAGTGGAGGGGCGCGTTTGCCTGCTCACCCCTTCGCCGCTTCTTTCTTTGAGAGCTGCCCCCCCCTTACCGCCCAAACCCCCGACTGTCTTGCTCTGTATCTGCGGCTGCTCGACCACCCGTCCGAGCCCATCGCCCGCTGTTGGAGCGCCGCAACCGAAGGTTCCCTGTGCCAACATTGATGGAGCCTGGCCATGTCTACTTGCAGAAACATTTTTTTTTTACTTGTACAGAGAAGTTGGCTTGTAGTTTTAAGAGAGGAAACTGGATGTTTCGTATATTAACAATTAATTATTTGTATTTATTAAAAATTTGTAAAATAATTATGTAAAAATATTGACTAACATATAATTTGTTGGTCTTGTAAAAACTTCAAATTATTGTAAGTCACATATTAAAAATTCTATTAATAATAATTGTTTTCATTTTTCATAGTGTTATCTTTTTACCCATATCTATCTATATATAGGCTATCGTCTAAGTTACTAAAGTGAAACTTTTTTCTTCTGTGATTTTAAAACGCAAATAAATTTAAACAAATATCTGGATTCTAATTTATGTACAGACAAAATGCTGTTTCTGGTTTTTAGCCTACACGCCACCATTTTTAAAATAAAGTGCACACAAACTTTAGAAGTAAGCTAAATAGGATTCAGTAAACCAGTAAAGCATTTGAGAAAAATCACAATTTATTTACACGCAACATACAGTTTTTCCATTACAGAAACCCTTAGTAAAATCACTTCAGAATTCTTAAAAAACATCCAGTTCAGTGTTGTATTATGGTTCATAACAACCAAAACATATTTTATAATCCATTTTTCAGTTTACAAGGACAAATTCTTTAAATATCTCAACATAACAATTTTTATGATTATACATATTTTGATAATAAATTTTTAGTTTTCCTTCAATCTAAAAATTAGTGAACCGAGGCATTTCCCCCAACTTCATCAAAGATTCAATGTTGTTTTTCAAAAACAAAATATCAGTTGTAGGCCCTACATCTTAAAACTAAATAAAAAACATTATACCAGTACACCGTGGGATCCCATCTGACCGAATCCTATCTGACCGAAACGTATATAAGTTCAACTCTGTCGAAAACGGGATGTGTGCCATCGTGCCATCGGACCGATGGCACAATTCTACTTTCGGTCATTTGCGACAAACTAGAGAATCTTTCGGTCGTTTGATACTCGTCCCACTTTCGGTCAATTGCGACGAACAACGTTTTCGATGAAGTCAAACAATTTATATTTTCGGTTGAATGGAATTATTAATGTTTTCGGTAGTTTAAGATAGTTAATAATTTAGTGAGTTGGTCAGTTTACATCGCCAGAAGGTAGGGAGGGGGGCACAAACGAAAATATCGTACCGTTCCAGTTAAATTCTGGTATCCAAAAAACTATCGTACTAAAATTATCGTACTCAACCCTGAACCTTGCTGAACAATATTTTAACTTTCATTTAGACATATATTTGTTAAAACAAGGTTGAATTCCTTACATCCTAGTTTTGATCGTCCAGATCTGTTGTAGGCGTAATAATCATAACTAAAACCAAGGAAACAAAACCAGGGCGCAATTTGGATGGGCACGGCGCAATAGTGCAATGCGAACGTGTCGTTGCTATGGAAACGTGAATGTGGAAGTGGAAGCGCGCGAATCGCGCAGCTACTGCTGCCTCTAGTGTTTCTTGTGCTGTTTACAGCGGCGAAGGTGCGAAGTAATGAGTGCTCATCCCTCGCCCACCAAGAAATACCCTTGTTATCATCAGTGTACAATGCTGACAGTTAATGAAGAATAATAAAGACTAACACATGTTGTGAAGAGGGGATTGATTGGTTAACATATTTGTTGCCATGAAGACCGGAGGGTATACAGGGTCAAAATGGCTCCTTGTTGATTATATCAATCGTCTTAACCTTCACAAAACTGGTGTGGTTGTTTATTACTCTGATTGTTAAAAGTCAATTCTCTCTGCTATGAAACCATATTATTTGTAAGAACAGATATCCCAAATTATTATTCAGGTATTTAAGTTATCTTAGTGTTCTTAGTGTTTATGTTTCACACTTTTTGTAAACTATCTTTGCTTTTATTAAAATACCCCCGTCGCAGCAAACCTGAGTACTCAGCGAATTTCCAATGCATATATATGTGACTCACTACTACATAGAGCTACTTACCAAGTTTCACCAAAATAATCCATAAATAAGTGATATAAAGCATTTTATTTATTCTCCATAAGAATAACATTAGGGTTGAGGACGCAGGTTTGCTGCAACGAGGAAGATAAGTAATTTTTTTACAATTATCAATATAACTGAACCAGGTGAAGCTATATACCAAGTTTTATTAATGTAGGTTCATAATTAAGGGAGATATACAACTTTACTTATTCTCTATATGAATAACATGGGGGCCGAGTATGCAGTTTTGCTGCTACGGGGACTATCAACAAAAAACTTGTTTTTTGTGCTAATATCAATATACCACAACTAGTTGAAGCCACATACCAAGTTTCATCAATATACATTAAAAAATAATTTAGATATAGAATTTTATTTATTCTCCATAAGGATAACATTGGACAACGTACTGTGTTTAGCACTTTGAATATCTCTGCAACGGTTGGACGTAGAACAACGATTAAAACACTAAAATGTTTGTTTTGTTGAGCTAAACACATTAATAAACAGAAATGTGAAGTTTTTAGTAAAACTATCTGAGAGAAATCTAAAAACCTTTTTCCCATAAGATTAACATGGGACACGTTTTTTTGGATTTTCTCCGCAACCACTTAACCTAGGTTAATGATTCAAAGTACAAAATTATTTGTTTTTTTATGCTCTATAAAATTCTAAGACCAAAATTGAGTGTTTTTAACATTTTGGGGTCAAATTTGCAAAAAGCCGATTTTTGGAAAATTGTAAACCCCCATAAAACCCCCTTCCCATAGTGCGATCGATCTGGCTTTCGAACTTAAAGTCATAAAAGCTACTCTCCACATTTGTGCCAAATTTAATCAAAATCGGGTGTTTCTTTCAAAAGTTATCGCGGTAACGGACACACACACACACACACACACATATATATAAATTTGAACGAATAGTGATTTTGGCATCTGGGGACCTCAAAACGAAAAGTTATCATGGTCTCGGGCTTAAGTCTTACCATGCCACCTACGGTAATAGCTTCTTACCTATAGGGGAAATTCGCTAAAATCGCTACCATCCTTGGATATATGTCTTTTAGCAAATTTCCCCTATAGGGAAGAAGCTATTACCGTAGGTGGCATGGTAAGAGTTAAGCCCAAGGTCATGGTAACTTTTTGTTTTGAGGTCCCCAGATGCCAACAACACTATTATTCGTTCAAATTTATATATATTTATATATAATAAATTAATTTATATATATATGCATCTAAAATATATTTTATGTGTCCATTAACACGATAACTTGAGAAAAAAACGTCTGATTTTGATGAAATTTGACTCAAATGTGTAAAGCGACATTCATGACTTTTAGTTCGAAAACCAGAAAAATCGGACTATGGGAATCGAAACATAAATTAATAAAACTTGGTATGCAACTTTGACCGGTTAAGTTGTATTGATAACTATTGGATGATGGTTTATGGGGGTTTACAATTTTCCAAAAATCTGTTTTTGGCATTTTTCACTCTACAATTAAATACCCCCCGCCGCAGCAAACCTGCGTACTCAGCGAATTTCCAATGCATTGATATGTTTCTCACTAGTACATAAAGCCACTCACCAGGTTTGACAAAAATACATTCATAAATAAGTGATTTATTACATTTTATTTATTCCCCATAAGAATAACATTAGGACTGAGTACGCAGGTTTGCTGCAACGAGGAAGATAAGAAATGAGTTTTTATGCAATTATCAATGTAACTGAACCAGGTGAAGCTACTTACCATGTTTTATTAATTTATGTTCATAATTAAGGGAGATATAAAACTTTACTTATTCTCCATAAGAATAACATTAGGGCTGAGTATGCAGGTTAGCTGCTACGGGGACAATCAACAAAACATTTATTTTTTGTGCAATTATCAATATACCAGTACAACATGAAGCCACATACCAAATTTCATCAATATACATTCATAAATAATCAAGATATCAAATTTTATTTATTCTCCATAAGGATAACATTGGACAACGTACTGTGTTTAGCACTTTGAATATCTCTGCAACGGTTTGACGTAGAATCACAATTTAAACACCAAAATGATTGTTTTGTGGAGCTGAAGTGATTGGTAAAAGAAAATGTGAAGTTTAAAGTAAAATTAACTGAGGAAAAGCCAAAAACCTTTTTCCCATAAGATTAACATGGGAGATTTTATGAGCATGTTTTTTTGATTTTTTCCGCAACCACTTAACCTAGGTTAATAATTCAAAATACCATATAATTTGTTTTTTAAGCTCTATAACATGGTCTAAACCTAAATTAAGTGTTTTAAAAATTTTAGGGTAAAAAATGCAAAAAACTGATTTTTGGAAAATTTAAAACCCCCATAAACCCCCCTTCCCATAGTCCGATTTTTCTGGTTTTCGAACTTAAAGTCATAAATGTCAGTTTACACATTTGAGCCAAATTTCATCGAAATCGGACGTTTTTTACTCAAGTTATCGCATTCACGGACACATATTATATATATATATATATATATATATATATATATATATATATATATATATATATATATATATAGATATATATATATACATATATATAAATTTGAACGAATAGTGTTTTGGACATCTGGGGACCTCAAAACAAAAAGTTATCATGGTCTCGGGCTTAAGTCTTACCATGAGACCTACGGTAATAGCTTCTTCCCTATAGGGGAAATTCGCTAAAAAAACTGAATTTCGGTTTGGAACATTTTAGCAGTACCGGCTCTAGGGGAATGCGAGCCGTGCTCCAGCACGGAGCGCAGGGGGCGCGGCGCTTTTGGGGGGGCGGCGCTCGGCGCTCATAACGGGTCGTGGGATCGGTGGCGTACTGTCGTAGTTGGGGGCCTGGAGCGGCGGATATATTTGTAGGGGCCTATATATACATTAGGGGTTGAAGAGGGAGGCCTATTGATATACATGTATACGATGTATTAGGGACGTGCGAGTACTCAAAATTTGAGTATTTAAATAGTCAAATGAAATCAAAGTTTAGAAAAATACTCCGAAGTTCGAGCGAGTATTTCCTGCCAATCATTGGACGATCGTGAACTGCCACGACCTGCCAAATCACGTAGTAAACGGCCGCCAAAGACGATCAGATCACGTAAAATCGGCCTAAAATTACGAGACATAACATTATGTATTACACCTGAATCGGACATACAAAACAACCTAACTGTGTAAATGGCGACCAAACCACATTTTATCGTCCGTAATTTTAGACGTTACAAATGATATAATCTGGAATTAATGTCCTTAACGCGTGATATCGGCTATAAACGTGGACGGAAAACAAAATAATGTCAAAAAATGACGACTTTACTACGTAATAACGGCCAAAAATACGACTGTAGATCGGTAGCGATTCTCCGGAGATCGGCAGGTAATACTCGCTCAGACTTTCGAACATTTTTCAAAATTTGGGGGCCTATGCCAAAGCTTGGGCGTGGATGAGGAAATATATGGTTTGGAGACTGAAGATTACTGAATAGGGATTTGATCTATTTGAGTTTAGTATTATTATATAAATAAGGGGGAAATATGATGCACCCTCCTCAGATTTCGGCGCCCCCTTAGATCGTTAATTGTAAGGTGCACTCGTTTAGCTTTCTTTGAAAAATATAGTCTATCGTTCCGACTGTTTAGTAACTATTTCAACTATGTTCTTATTTATTAACTGAGTCATTCCGTAGTATTGGAGATGGAGAGGGAAATGTTAAGAATAAAACATATACTTCTCCACATTACAGATTAAGATTATTTGAGCTCTGGTTGTGGTTAATTGACTAATCATCTGTATTTCTTACAAATTGGCAATACTTAAAATAAGTTACGACAGTATATCACAGTATAGTAATAACGAAAAAAAACATGTTTGCACCCAACTTGAGTTTTATAGTCATCGGTATTAAACATAATTGATCCAAACACTTTTAAAAGATAAGATTCAATATATCACAGAATAAAAAAAAATTAAAATAAGCTTTATAGCAACAAAAAACCTTAAAGATTAAATACTCGAAGATAGAGTCCGTATAACTGAAAAACGTGTTATACATTAGAATCAATAAACAAATATCATATTCAGAAAACATTAGTTTGTTCAAAAACAAAAATAACTCTGTTTGTTGTTATCCATAGCAAACTTCAGCCTCACAGATTGTGTGTTTTCACCCTGGGCGACAAGACTCCGGCACGACAACGACACGGTGCCATCCCGGTGTCTTGGGGGTTAAGATTCAATGCTAATCAATGGAACCGTTTACACACACACACCGACATGACGATGCTGTGCTGTTGCTGGTACCGACTTGTCGTGGGCAGCATCGCTCCCGCCGGTGCCGTTGATGTGTCGTCGCGTTTAATTGTGTTTGTAGTGCTCAAGTTTACAATATACAGTATTCTTTGCTCATACGAAAATAAATATTCATAACTCATATGAGAAATACATTTGGGTTTGTCACTATGTCAGTGCCATAACATTGCAAGCTTGGCTTTTACGCTCATGTTGCCAATTTGTTTACTTACATTTGAGAAGCAAATTCCGTAAACAACTATTTTAATACAGACAGCAGGAATACCCTCAATGGCAACATCGCAAGGCAAGAGGGGTAGAGGGGAGCAGAAGGTACTTGGCGTTGAAGCTTGCAATGATGTGACACTGACTTTAGCTTATCAAATAATGTAGGTATAATACAAGCCAATCAAATAGCGAACTGTTATTATGTGGTCAATTCAAACTTGTCTATACCGACTGCGCCTCTTATGCATCGAACTATATAAACACTCTTATGTCGTTGATATAATAAATACAGCCTCCTGCTGTAATCAGCTATGATGTACCACTGAAAACATGAGGTGAGTTCTCCACCGATTAACAATCGTGTCGTTGCCGTGACGGTAAGTGTGAAATGCCTTAACGATTTGTCGTGTCGGAGTCGACACCGTGGTGTAGTCGTGCCGGTGTCGTGTCGCTTAGTGTGAAAACGCCCATTCCAGGAACCGTCAGAATCGCGGTCGGTTATGATCAGCGTTTTGATTATTGTTTTGGTTCCCCTGGACGAAATCTTTCCCACGCTCAGAACAGATGTACTGTTATCAGTATGTACTTCACCGTTCCTACTCAGTTTAAGGTTTGTTTTCATTATTTATTTTTCTTAAAGAAACACATAATTGTTTTATGTACACAGTGACATCAGAAACATCGCGAATACAACAACAAGCGAGGGAGCGAGACGTGCAAGTGTAAGTCTATCTCAGAACTATGGGGTAGGGAGGTTTTGGTTGATTGCGGGGGGCGGCAAATTTGGTGGTTGCACGGGCGCTGAAAAACTGAAGAGCCGCCCCTGCATTTTATAGAGGTTAAAACAAAATATGGTAATTTGAATTACTAACCTAGGTTAAGTGGTTGCGGAGAAAATCCAAAAAACGTGTTCATAAAATCTCCCATGTTAATCTTATGGGAAAAAGGTTTTAAGCTTCTCCTCAGTTAATTTTAATGTAAACCTCACATTTACTGTTACCAATCAGTTCAGCTCTACAAAAAAATCATTTTGGTGTTCAAACTGTGATTCTATGTCCAACCATTGCAGAGATATTCAAAGTGCTAAACACAGTACGTTGTCCAATGTTATCTTTATGGAGAATAATTAAAATATTATATCTCGATTATTTATGAATCTATGTTGTTAAAACTTGGCATTTGGTTTCACCTAGTACTGGTCTATTGATATTTACACGAAAAAATGTTTTTGCCGTTTTTCCCCGCAGCAGCAAACCTGCATACTCAGTCTCCATTTTATTCTTATGGAGAATAAGGTATTCTTATGAGGTAAAATGTAATGTCTCCCTTAGTTATGAACATAAATTAATAAAACTCGGTATGCAACTTTGACTGGTTAACTTGTATTGATAATTGAATAAAAACACATATTTTGAGTTCCTTGTAGCAGCAAACCTGCATACTCAGCTTTCAATGTTATTCTTATGGAGAATAAATAAAATGCTATATATCACTTATTTATTCGTGTATTTTTATGAAACTTGGCAAGTGGCTTTGAGTGGTAGTGAGAAACATATACATGCATTGGAAATTCGCTGAGTACGCAGGTTTGCTGCTATGGTGGTATTCAATTATCAAGTCTTATCTTTGTACACCGATAACAAAATCTTTTTTTAGGGATTATAAAGGCTGTTATTGTTGTTTACAAAAAATTTTTGATGCAGTATCTCACATAACTATACTAACTTCATAAAAAACTACAATTACAGTGTATCGCTAGAATTCCGCACTGCTGTTAAATTGTCTGAGATCCAGGATTTGTCAAAGGAAACTCATTTTTCCAGTGTAATGGATAAACCACAATTTTGCCGCAAGAGTAAATATCCCCGTCACAGCAAACCTGCTTACTCAGCTAATTTCCAATGCATAATATATGTCTTAATTAAGCCACATACCAAGTTGCTTACAAATATATTCAAATATAAGCGATTTTAATTATTCTCTATGAGAATAACACTGGTAATGAGTACGTAGGTTTGCTGAAACAAGGAACACAAACGATTGGTTATTATGCAAATATAAATAGAATTTAACTAGGTGAAGTGACATACCAAGTTTCATCAATATTCAATAATAAGTAATCACTATATAACATTTTAATTATTCTCCATAAAAATAACATGGCAGCTGAGTAAGCAGGTTTGCTGAAATAAGAAACACTAAAAATGGGGTTTTATACAAATATCAATATAACTCAACTAGGTAAAGCCACATACCAAGTTCTATTAATATGTGTTCATAATTAAAGGAGATAACACGTTAATTATTCTCCATAAGAATAACATGGGCTGAGTATGCAGGTTTGCTGCTACGGGAACCATCGGGCAAAAAATGGGTTTTTGTGCAAATATTAATAGACCACAATGAAATGAAGCAATACACCAAGTTTTGTCAGGATAAGTTGATAAATAAGCGAGATATACAATTTTTCTTATCCTCCATAAGAATAACATTGGACAACGTACTGTGTTCAGCACTTTCAATATCTCAGTAACCAATTGACGTAGAGCAATAATTAAAATATCAAATTGTGCGTATTTTTAAGCTGATTCCAATGGAAAAAAATAAAATTTTACTTTTTCAAAAAGTGTAAGTAAAAAACTCAAAAAACCCATTTTTTGGGTACAAAACCCCCCCAAAATACCCTTTCCGATAGGTCGATCCGTCTGGTTTTCGAACTTATAGTCATAAATTCTGCTTTACACGTTTTTACCAAATTTCATCAAAATCAGACCTTTTTTACGAGAGTTATCGCACCCACGGACACATATATATCATGCAACTCACCACAACCAAAATTTTGAAAGGTGCTATGAACTAAAAGCACTTCACAAAATTAAACCACATCAAAATCCAAAATATAACCAACTGATATTAAGAAATTCTGAATTGGCACATCAGTTGGTATTGAAGACCAAGGTTCCTTCTGGGTTAAATCTTAGGTAATATTTTAAAAATAATTCAACTCAGCTGACTTTAATTTAAATTTTATTTTTTTACCTGTACCTAAAATCACATGTTTTAGTTTTTAAAAGTCAGATGTAAAATATTTGTTTATTTTTATTTATTTACAGTTCAATTCCATTCTTTCTCCTTTATTGCTTGAAAACGTTTGTATTATAAACGAAAATTCGCAAAAAACTTCTTTTTCATCATTTATATCTATCTGTTTTAATGTGTTAGTATATATATATACATATACATATATACAGTTTTGAACGAATGGTGTTTTCGGGTCTGGGGACCTCAAAACGAAAAGTTATCATGGTCCTGGGCCTAGATCTTACCATGCCGACTACGGTAATAGCTTCTTCCCTATAGGGGAAATTCGCTAAAACTATGTAATTCATAAATCGTATGTATCATGTACTATGCAATTTTGATACAAAGTATAGAACACATGACTTGGTAACAAAGAAATTTAATAAAGTTTTCCGTAAAAAAACACTTTTTAAATTTTTACACGTTGTAATCAATTGTTTATAAATGCATTGAGTTGGGACTTTAGTACAATAACATCTTCTAATTTTGCACGGCAAATTCCCATTTCATTCCATGAAATTATAAATTAAATTGTGAAATAACAATAGTTAAAGAGCAATTTTAAAGCCACACAATTTATTTCATAACTAATGAAGAATAATTTCTTTAGTTTTTTAAGCCCGTCGTTTATTTTAAACACATTCATCGTCTTGGTAATCTGTTAACTGTAATGTTATCATTGCATTAAAGCTGGAGAGTTACTAGCACAGGCCAGGCAGGGGCGAGCAGGGGCGTGCGGGTCTAATTTAGTCCCTACATTGGCTTCCTGACTGTCGCTTACTAAGCGTTGTCAGCGCTACCAACATCACGCGATTTCAGTGCCCCGTCTTCTGAACTGTCGCGTCGGTTTTAATTATTAACATTTCATACCTTTACCTTTAGTTTTAAATAACCTATTACACTACTATATTTATATATAAAATGTCTAATTGACCGTCGTTTTGCTCAGTAATTATAACGTATGTGTAATTTAAAGAACTAACATTGGTTATTCCAGAACCATATATCAATAATTAGCAATTAGTAATTCAGTTAGGCGTTGATATTTGTTTTGCTAATACTATTTCAGTTCTAACATTGGTCAAAAAGTAATAGAGGCTAAAAATAAGCCAGATATGAATTTTTGGCAATATAGTCTGCGAGCGTAAGACCAGATCCATTTCACGCAAAAACAGTTTTGTTGAAATTAAGTTTTAAACATTATTTCGAACTCGAATATCAGAATTTGTACTAACTAACATAAAAAACACCTCAGCTTCATTTCAATTAAAATATGTTTAAAATAAATAGTTTTGATGAAGTAAATAAATAAAGGCTATGCAAAAAGTAACAAACTTAAGAACATGTGTTAGAAAAAATCTATCCCCACTAAAATACTACTACATTACGTTCTACACACTATTCAATTTGTAAAGATAATTTATGGGAAACCGTGTATAAGGAATAAACTTAACTAATAATTAAATCGAACTCACTCAAATTTCTTACTCATTATTTCCCATGGTTTATTTCCAGTATATATACCTTCAGACCCGGGCCTTATAGAAAAATGGGTCAATTTATACGAAAATAAAACACTTTTTCCGTCAGATTCAAGTAGATTTTGTAGTCAGCACTTCAAACCAGATGAATTATATTGGTAGCCTTAGAATACGATTAAAAACAACGCAGTGACTACACTTTTTTATTTTTCGCGGGAGGCATTCCTCATTTTATAAACAGTGAAATAAATTACTTTGGTGGCAACATATGTTGATCAAATCCGATCACCTCCCATTATGATGATCGGCATATGTTACAACTTGTAAAAACGATTTGCTATTACTTTGAAACTATTATGACATGATTTAACCTGGACTCAATCCATGGAACAAAATACAGCATCAATGAACCTAAGGCAGAAATTAAATAAGTTAATTTTATTTAATAACACTTAAGATGTCTAAAAACAACTTTATAATCTTATATTATAATAAAATATCATTTAAAATTGGGATTCAAATTAATTTTGATTATTAACCTGTTCCCTGTGACATTTTACATGGTACCGTATATGTTGGTTCCACTTGTGATTCAGTTTATTTAATAAAAAATAGCGGCAATGAAATATATATCTATTTCTAAAATAAAAATAAAAATAGCTACCACAGACCACTTACTGCCTGTAACATAACATTCAGCTTGTTAATACAATCGAATTCGTGTTGTATAGCAAAGTGTTGCGTCAGCTAGCTGGAATGAGTGCGGCAAAAATTTGTTTGAGCGCGGGAAACGTTGTTACCATATTTACAGAACAAATAAATCAACTTATGAAACAAATTTTGGGGTCAAAATTGTGGATCAAATAATTATCTACACCTTTTCCGCTGGAATTTTCTTTTCGACCCCAAAACAAAAAGGTGTAGGCTTTTGTGACTTTTTCATGTACCACTTTTAAAACACTAACTAGTTTTCATTAATAGGAATAAAATAAATTACCAAACTACAAGAAGTTTATACCGTTAGATCCCGTAGTTCATGCATATCAATAATATATAAACTTTATTGTAACTACATGAATCTGGCGAGGCGCAAAAGCGTGTAAACAATGCTGAAATCAACTGAGCGGCCGTGAGTGCCATTGAAGTGGTGGGGGCAAAGACTGATTTATAGACACAGCCCTAGCGTTCCAGGTGTATTAACAGAGTTTTATGATCGGGATAGACCAAAATTCGGTCCGGCCGGGCTCAAGGTCACAACTCAAACTGAAGGACTCGTCGTAGCGCTCAGTGCACCCTCTTTATGGGTTTTGGGCGACGCGTGCTCAGTTAAATGAGGTTTACAGTGCGAGGATTTAAAAAAATTTAAACTTGTCGGAATTGGTGTTACTGAATACATTCTTTATCTTTTGGTGCTAAATTAAAATTTATTTAAAATCAAGGCTTATTTTGAATATTACTATAAAAATATCAATGTTCGCGTACTTAACCTAGATATTCATAAAAAAATTATTTACGACTCAATGGCTCTTGGAGAGACTTACTTTTGAGTTATGTAATACTGTTAAAATATTGATTCTATATTATTTAATTTATATTTTCGGTAGAAAGGTTTATGAACAACTAAGTATTCTTCGTATTCTAGTTCCTTGATATGTCCCTCTGTTTTTATCGCCAAAAACATTTATAAAGGATTGGTTATATTAAAGATATGGACTATTAGTTTTGTTTTGATATAAAAACATACAATCCTTATATATTACGTGAAGACGTTTTTTGTAAACACAACTCCTCCCTTATTTCTTGACCAATTACAATGTTTGAAGTGTCAAAATATTCGTCTTAGTTCGTAGTTTTGCAATAAGGTTTTTAATTTTCGAGATTTATTTTCTCAAGGGCACGGGCTGCCCTCAAAGTTCGTTTTTTCTCATAAGATTAACATAGGGGTTCATTTTATTTGTATTGCAGCTGTTAACACATTCTGGACAGTTTATTAGCTATACCAAATGTTACAAATAATGAAAGTATTTATCTATATGAATAAAATAAGTTTTGTTTCTATATACTGTAGCTTTGAGCGGTGAAATGTCGTATGCAGTGGGAGATATACAAATTTTGTTTATCTGTTTGTTTGTTTATGAACCAGTTTTGTCCCGCTTTTCACAAACAAAATGAACCTAATGAAATAACATATTTTGCTCATTTTCGTGTGGGTCAGGAAACTTTTAGGTTTCTGCAAATCATACGTACGTCATTAGGGTTATGCCATTGGTCCGTCACTGCTACAAAGAAGATCTATGGGTACCGGTGACTCAACCTTTCACTGTAGAATGCACCATATTTGTTCTAATGACCATTTAGTCAGCTAATTTACCTTTTCCTACAGAATGGAGGAACACGAGCTTTACTAACTAAAAGTAAATTAGGGCAGAGGTCTATGGGATTTTTTTTAAACGTATTCCTATTGTACATCTGCAGCATAAGGGGAACCAAAATGCATAATTTCATATTCATAGACATAGTAGTTTTTTAGATCAAGCGATCAATATGTCAGTGAGTGCAGGAGTCTAACAAATGTAGATTTAGATTATATATCCACTCTGTACTCTCATGTTATTTATTACAAATCCTCACTCAGCGTTTTAAATTAGAACTGCAACAGCTGTTTATGGAATAATTATTCTTAAGTCATCATAAGAAAAACTTTGTCCATAAAAATAACATTGGATTTTCAAAACACCGTGGGGCAAAGTCCTGAGGTGATTTCAAAATATTAAACTACCTTAAAACCTTCTAACGCACACATAGAACATATAGACAAAAGTTTCATCGAAATCAGTGAACCCTTTTCTCTGTGAAAAGCGAACAAAACATGACCAAAACCACACTAAATTACGTTTTTGAGCGGACGCCATTCATTTTCCAAAAGGCGTATGCCAGTTTACCGTGGTCTAAAACCTTTCCACAAATGTATAGAACAAAGAAACAAAGTGTCGTCAAAGTCAGTGCACCCGTTTTCCCGTGAAAAACGAACAAAAACCCGTCCTTAAGCGTTACCGACAGACAGACAAACAAACCGATAGACAGACAGACAGACAGACGGACAGAAATTGAGAGAAGACCAAAACAAGGCTTTCCTAGGGTGAAAACTATAAAAATATGCAAAAATTTAAGAATTCCAAACAATGGACAGACTAAACTATAATTTTATTAAGCCTATATAGAAATGAATAATCCTTAGACTGAGTTTACAGGTTAGCTGCAACAGGGACCACAAGAATGTGGTCATTATGCTAATATCAATCGGGAACAACCAGTGTGAACGGATTAGTGGCAACGGGGTGTATCATCAAATTATCGTACTTTTACAAACTATCGTATCCAGATACAATAATTTCGTAGACACTCCGACAATTCAGCGGAGTCTATGGCGTGCTCTTTCGGTCGATTGCGACAGTATTCACTTTCGGTCGGTTGCTACACATTTGGTTTTCGGTCAAGTAAAACAACAGCTAGTTTCGATAAGTTTAACATTTATTACTTTCGGTCAGATAACACTAGTATTAAAACTTTTCGGTGGTTTAGGACTCTTCCAATATTCGAACATTTGGCACAGTTACAGTTTCAATATTTTTTTAATTCGGTCGTTTGGGACACATTTGCTTTTCGATGTTTTCAAACAAAATAACGTTTCGGTGCGATGGGATTCGGTCATTTGGCATCTCACCCCAGTACACCCTGAAGAAAAGTTATAATTTACAGATTTACAGATCAATATTTAAATAAATGTTATTTCAATTTATTGATAATAATTATACATACATCAGTGATTGGGAACTTCCCTGAATTTTCGGTGAATCTGTGATAAAGGAAAGTTCCTATACATCAGTTGAGTGTCATCAAAGATTCAATTTTGATTTTCAATAATAAAACAAAATATCAGTTGTACAACTTAAAACTAAATATTAAACAACATCAGTATACCCTGTGAAAAATACAAAATTACATATTTACAGACAATACAGTTACAACAATATACAAATAATTGTGATTTCAATGTGTTGTGTAAGTCAATAGTTGTTATTACACAAATTCAACTTTTACCAGGCCTACTTAAATTGATTATTATGTTACTACCGTCATTCTTATAATTTTGCATTTATAATTTCAATGCTGTGGAGCAGCACGGGTCCTCTAGTTTCTTATGTTATTTTGGTATTTTTTTTGCATGCGTTTTTTTTTGTGCTTCTAGAATGTATAGCGGATCTCTAACTCTCATCCCTCGGACAATTCTGCTATCTAAAATTTCTGGCAGCCAACAGTTGTTGTAAAATCTAGTCAACTTTGGCAAGATTTCATTTGTCCAAAATGTTGTGTCCTTTTTGATTCGCTCCACAAATAATTCCCCTTTTAGCGAATTTCCCCTATAGGGAAGAAGCTATTACCGTAGGTCTCATGTTAAGACTTACCCAGATAGCAAAAAAGAATTGATATGAACTTGAATAAAATTTGTTTTGTATGGCTTCAAAGCTTGATTCATATTAGATCGAAAAAGCCGTGGAATTAGATTCTAACTTGATTCAAATGTCGAAGTCCCCGCTGTTCTAACTTGAATCTAACTTGAAGCTCAAGTTTGATTCAAGTTTAGAGAAGCGATTTATCAATTCTTTTTCGAGGCATTTTCAAACCTTAATCAAGCCTAGCAAGCCCAAATAAAATTAGAATCAAGTTCACATCCTATCATGCAAGCCTTTTAAGCATTGATTTATCTACACTAAAACAAGCCTGGAGCCAAAAAATAATCTGATTCAAAGTTCATTCAAATTAAAAACAATTTTTAATCAAGTACAAAAACACGTAATTCAAGCCTTTTAAGGCTTTATTTATAGATACCAAAACAAATTTCATGTTACAAAATTCTAATTTAAAATTCATTAATAGCAATCACTTAAAATGGACCTAAATGCAATAGGGTAAAAACAGAGAATAGGCCATTTAATTTACTGAGAAAAGATCATTGCTTTACACTGAACTATAATGCTGTTAATTGTAAATGTTCAAAACCTCTGCACCAATACAATAAATGTTATATTTTGAACACACAAAAAAAACTATTGTAATTGGTAAGGAGTCGTAAGCTGAGTCAAAATAGTTAACCAAAGAATGACAACTAGATTTAAATTGTGGAAATAGATTAACAATTAAAATATTTTACTTCCAAGTCTTTGTGAATTGTTGACTTAAAATAGATATAATTGGGGGGCAAATGTGTACACCAAGATCACTTTAAAAATATAAATATATTTCAACAAATTATTACAGAACTTCATTAAAATTGGTTAAAATTTTAGCGTTGTTTCCTTCATGTAGCTCTGCTCCTTCACCAACATGCTTCTTTTCCTCCCTGAAACATTAAACATAGTATGTAATTTACTGTTGTGTAGATGATAAAAAGTTTTGAATAATTATAGCCGAGGTTACAGGAAGCCATTATTAAGCTGAGAATAAAAATTTAACACACAATTTGCCAGTGATAAATAGCAGCGTTTGGTGTTTATCTAGCTGTAACCATTTCAAAGACTTGGAGGGTGAACAAATACTTGGTTGCATGAATGTAACATTGCTGGTAAATGCTAACTTACCCGACAAAAAGTTCATATATAAATTCAATACTGGTCATAAATTGAACTCTGTATTTCAGGAATTTAAGCAATTCTCTTCCTTTTAGTAAAATTTCTAATTAATTCTTAAATTTCCAAATCTATGGACACTGAGTATTGTTGTTAATTTGAAGCATAACTCAATACTTTTGTATTTAAATCACATTTCCAATTTTTTTGTGGTGGTGATTTTGGTACAAAATATTAGTTCAGTCCACTAATTATTATTAAGGTAATCAAAATAACTATCTCAATGACTGAGACTGAGGGAAAGCACACAACACTTGGTACCAAGATACAAAATTGTGCATGTATTTAGTAATTACTTGTCAATGAAGGTTACAATGTTACATCATTTTTATTTCAATTATTTTACCAGTTAATGTTATTTAAATATATTTAACAGAGGGAAACTACGCCATTTCATTTTGTTTTTTGGTCATCAAATAATTTATGAAGGTCTCATTAAATAAACCCCAGTCAAAATCAAATAAATGTGGCAAAACATCCTTCCTCACTGAGTCATGCTCTTGGAGAGACAGTGATAATTAGCTATTACTGGAAGACATCTCTAGTCGACATGCAATTAAAATTCATTGTTGTAGCCCCTGAACTGTACGTATAAGACTAAAATAGGTACATACCTTGTCGTCAACAGTTCAAATTGTAGTGATTTAATTCAGTATATGTTTCACCGTAAATACGGAATTTTCAAGTGGTACATATACATAGAACGTATTATGCAAATAGGATTGGCCGAAATTTAAAATTGGCATAGTCACGAACACTATCACAAACATATCCACAAATAAATTCTGGTAGCCCTACCACACACATGTTTTCAATCACACCACGGCACCGGTGGCGACTCTTACCGGAGTCAGCTTCTTACCGGTGCCGTGGCATGATTGAAAATATGCGTGTGGTAGGCCTACCGGTATTTATTCGTAAATGTGTATCCTATTTGGACAATACGTTCTTTGTATTTGTACCACTTGAAAATGCCGTATTTACGGTGAAACATGTAGTGGATTAAATCATTACAATTTGAACTGTTGACGACAAGGTATGTACCAACATTAGTCCAACATGCAATTACGTAATAATCATTGCTTTTTATTTATTTAAATAATACTACATAGAACGATAAGAATAATACAACAGCTCAGAACACTAATGAATAGTTGTAAGTAAAATTGTTAATTTAAGCTATCTTCTTCTTAATATATAATTGCATAACAAACTTAGAAAAAATAGTAAATGTCTATCCTTTCGCACGTTTCTGAAGCTATCGTATCCTAGAAGGCTCAAGCTTGGAACATTCATAGACAATTCAAAAATATAAAATATGGGAAATATCTCGATGGAGCCTGATTTTGTTTTTTTCTTAACTCATTGGCCTAGTAATTTTATTCTATTCACTATAACATACAATGAGCTCCGATTTGTGCTGCACTCTAGGAGTGAAATTTGTAACTAATGACTGCGGGCAGCTTTAGGTTCTCTCCGCTAAGTGCGCGGACTGCCTATTAACCTATTCATCGCTGCTGGACCATGACTCGTCGTGGCTGTGAGGTCTAAATCGTTGAATCATCCTGGCCAGATGTTGATACGAAGTTTGCGGGTTCGATTCCCGCACAAATCCTAAACTGACCAGTCGTGCAACTCTCAATGAGTTAACCGGTCTGTGGCAGCGTTGTTGGGAGGGCCCAAATAAAATAAAAGGTGGCAAGCTTGCTTGGAAGTTGACGATATTGGTTAATTCTTTGTGAAATGTACTTGGCCAACATTGATTTTGCTACTTCTTCTCTGTGTCCCCCAATTAGACTCTTTGATCTGAAGGAAAACAATATTTCAATACGACATTAATCCATTTAAAAATAAAATTTTTTCTCCAATTCATAGGTTATAAAAATGACAAGTTAGGGACGGAACCAGGTCGTAAGTGTAGGCCAATGGATTAACGCATTGGCTTAGGATGACATGCTTGAGTCGTTCCTAACTTTAAATTGTTTAAACCTATTAATTGGAATGGACAAAATGTCAAATGGATCTATTATTTTTATTAAAATATTGTTTTCTTTCAGTTTAAATAGTCAAATTGGCACACACACAGTAGAAAGTAAAAAGTAGCAAAATCAGAGTTGACCATGTGCAACTCACAAATAATTAACGGATCCTGTCAACTTCCAAGCAAGCCTGCTACCGTTTATTTTACTTGGGCCCTCCCACCAACGTTGCCATAGACTGGTTTTAACTCATTGATAGTTGCACGACTGGTCCGATTTGGTCGTGTGCAGGAATCGAACCCAACCACGAACTTCGTATCGACACCTGGCCAAGGTGTGACTCAACCCACTTGGCTAAAACGACCAGTGGCTTGGCGGCGTTAGATAGGTTTATAGTCAATCTGCGCCCCTAGTGGAGAGAATCGTAGCTGCGGACAGTAATTAGTTTACAGATTTTGCTCCTAGTGTGCACAGCACCAATCAAATCCCATTTTGGGCTAACTTATTGCGAATAGAATAAAATTACTACTTTAATGGGTTAAATTACCTTAGAATGCAACAAAATGATATAACAAATTAAAAATGATCAGCTATGATTATTTATAATGTGATTTAAGCTTCTAATTTGTTTAAATATGTGATCATATTTTCCTACTAATTTATTTTTATTAGCATGTAAACAGGAAATAGAATATCCACAAACAAAAACCAAATAATAGGGACCATAGCCTCTACAAGCCACTAGTTGGATATGAACACACCTCTGAATATTTATTTTACCTCTTATCAACTCGAATCTTGGCTTGCTGCATCTACTTTGCCATGATGGTGCCAAACTTGGATTCTCTCGCCTCCTGAGGTCCAAAAACATTTCGCACAGCAACTAAAACAATAAAAAAAAACACAGTTATAAGACCTAATAACTGCCTGTCACTTATTTAAGAGTTTATTTTAATAAAGCAATGCCATTTTGAACTCGAGGGAGTAATTTGCTGTGGCAGTTAAAACGTGTTACCTACTCTGGTCCGCAAGGTTCTACGAGGTCGAGCTCATAGCCAATTTATTTAAGGTTAGCTACATAATAAAGCCTCAACCTGGTAGAGATATTTTCAGTGCTAATTAAATGTTTAAGTTATTAAATTATTTTCAAAAATATCGTTATACATATGGTTACAGTTCTGCGATGTATCCTGGTAGTAGTACTAGGTATCATTGTCATTACAAAATGTCTACTCACATTCAACCAGATTTTATTAAGTTGGAGATGATGCCCATGTTGGATTTATACTCCATAAGAGCCCTCAATGGAATGTATAATATACTGCTATTTAATATCATAAAACTATGATTCATCTCAAATTTAAGTTCTCTTGAATATATAATTTATAAGTGGATAATAATTTTGATAGGCTACAATTCATAAACAAAATTTTAAAAACATAGGTAATAAGTTAGGCCTAACTTGTTTATGTTTTCTGTCAAAATTAAATATGTTTAATTTGATTAGGGGTACTTAATACAACTGTAATTCTACTTCCTATTTTCTCTTAATTTAAGCCTTGGGCTGATTAGTAAGTGGTAAAGATAAAGGGTTGGACTCTGAATCTCTGCGTAAGAGGCCGACGCAACTTGGGCGTATTTTTCTTTACCAGGTAGTATTGTTTTGTCTTTTTTATATAAGTACCATACCCTAAAAAATTAATAATTGTTTAAATCTAACATAAAAAATTGTTTAATAATCAATAAGTTGTTTTCTTTGAAAATTATAATTTAGGAGGAGTATATATTTTTTATAAAGGACCTTAAATAAAATAATATTAACAATATAAGAATTTATAGTTATCCTATTAAACGATACGGTACGGTAGTTGAATTTCAATATAACATTATCAAGTAATAAATGTTAAAAATAGATGATATATCATATCCGAATAGCAGATGATCACAGATATCGTCCTTACTGAACCCTTTTTTTAGGTTAAATTTCCTAAATAAACTGACGATTGGTTGTCAAATGTTGGAAAAGGATAGCAGGAAGAATAAGTAGATTGAGCTAGGCTATAAGCCGCGATTACACGATGCAGGTTAGGGAGAAGGTAACCTTGACAAAGTAGCCTTGCAGCCTTGCAGGCTGTGTAGACAGAAACATGACGAGCAGCCTGCACGGTTTTTGATCAAGGTTCTGCCACAGAACCTATTACGCAAGGCTACCTTGTCAAGGTTATCTTCATCCTAACCTGCATCGTGTAAGTTAAAGGCGTCCATACAATCAACTACGAATTGGTCTTATGTAACAAAACATAAGTTAATTCAATGCTTAAGTTAAACAGCTGTGTAGTCTAAAATAAGCAGAGTAGCCTAGACTGAATGTAAATGATAGGCCTAGATTACCGTACAGACATTAAATTGTATACCTAGTTGATTGATGGATGTTTGTTTTTAGGGTCTATCTGACCCTAAGCATCTGATTAGCAACGCCAATTAATTAATGGGGATATTATATTACACGATCTAAGTTATGTCAAAAATACAGTGATTAGGTAGGCCTATCAGAAAAGAGCTTGGCCAAAAAAATTGATCTAATATTTGTTCTAGGATTTCCCAATGCCAACAGAATCTAGATGGAAACTTGGCCAACTGGGCTTATTTTGCTGCATAGCCTAGCAAATAAGGTTAACTACTAGTCTAATACTACCTTCTAGTTAATATTTTTGAGGGTATCAATACTGAAATTAAGGTACCGGTAGTCATTAATTTTTAACTTTAATTAGGATAACCTAGGCCCATTAAAATATGTTCAGTAATATAAGCAGTCTTCCAAACAATTTACGTTGTCTACAAAATCTTACATTTGGAAATAGGTAGGGGTCAGAATAAATGTAAAAATAGATCTAACACAATAACAATATATTAATTATTAACACCAACTCAAGCTTGTTGAGTTCCAAAAACTCACAAATCGACAGTGAAGATACAGAAGTTCCCATACAGTTAAACTAGGCTTATCCCGGACTTTAAACTAGAGGCTTCCTTAGAAACTAAATGTTGCCCAACATCAACTACTAGGATTATAAACATTTAGTCCAACAAAATATTACATGAACAACTCTTACCTTGTGATGAGTGGTGTTCAACGTTCAAGAAGTCACAATAATGTTCAGTATAACAATATAATAAACAATCTGAAACGAAAATAACTAATAACGGTAAATTTACAAAACTTCACCGAACAGTATCATTCGCAATCTCACTCGACTCAAGTTAAAGTCAAAGTAAAGCATTAAAGAAGTAAACAAAACAAAATGGCTCTAGGTCTAGAGAGAGCTTGAAATCTCGAACGGCATTCTGGGTGGTGATGTCATCACATAATTCTGGCTTGCTATTGGCTGAGTTCCTGAACTATCGATTAACCATTGATTCTAATTCGATTCTAAGAAAAAGAACCGATTTTGCACCTTTTGCTCTGCTTGAACTTTTGCCTCGAGTTCGAATCAAATGTTCTAATTCGAGGCTTATATTTCAAGTGAAGAGCGGGGGTAATTCAAGCCTTGAATCAAACCTCTTTGCTATCTGGGTAATTAAGCCCGAGACCATGATAATTTTTTGTTTTGAGGTCCCCAGACGACAAATACCCCCGTCGCAGCAAACCTACGTACTCAGCGAATTTCCAATACATGCATATGTTTATCACTACCACATAAAGCCACTTACCAAGTTTCATAAAAATAAATAAATAAATAGGCCTAAGTGATCTATAGCATTTTATTTGTTCTCCATAAGAATAATGTTAAGGCAGAGTACGCAGGATTGCTGCAACAAGGAACACAAAATATGTGTTTTTATGCAATTATAAATATAACTCAACTTTGTGAAGCTACATGCTAAGTTTTATTAATTTATGTTCATAATTAAGGGAGATATAAAACTTTACTTATTCTCCATAAGAATAACATTAGGACTGAGTATGCAGGTTTGCTGCTCTTGGGATAATCAACAAAAAATCAATTGTTTGTGGAAATATCAATATACCAGTACTATATGAAGCCACATACCAAGTTTCATCAATATACATTCATAAATAATCGAGATATCAAATTTTATTTATTCTCCATAAGGATAACATTGGATTGGACAACGTACTGTGTTTAGCACATTGAATATCTCTGCAACGGTTGGACGTAGAATCACAATTTAAACACCAAAATGATTGTTTGGTAGAGCTGAATCGTTTTGTAAAAGCAAATGTGAAGTTTACATTAAAATGAACTGAGGAAATGTCAAAAACCTTTTTCCCATAAGATTAACATAGGAGATTTTATGAGGAGTTTTTTTTCCTCCACAACCACTTGACCTAGGTTAAAAATTCAAAAAACAATATTATTTGTTTTTTAAGCTCTATAACATGGTTCAAACCAAAATTAAGTGTTTTAAAAATTGTAGGGTAAAAAATGCGAAAGACTGATTTTTGGAAAACTTAAAACCCCTCTTCCCATAGTCTGATTTTTCTGGTTTTCGAACTTAAAGTCATAAATGTCACTTTACACATTTGAGCCTAATTTCATTGAAATCGGTTGTTTTTTACTCAAGTTATCGCATTCACGGACACACACACACACACACACACACACACACACACACATTCATATATATATATATATATATATATATATATATATATACAGGGTGAGTCAGACAACCCGTCCAGCATGTATAACGAGAGAACGGTTTGGTCTAAAGTCGTCAAACAAAATTATTCCCCACTAAAACGCATAAGGGCTATCTATTAAAAATATTTTCATCAAAATCTATGTACAGGATGTTCCAAAACTGAAGGTCACGGGTTCGAATCTCAAAATTTTCTTATGTAAACATAGAGAATATTATTCATCATTTTAAATGTCTCGTTAAAATAAACATTTTGGTGAAAACAGAATTCACTTATCATTATTCGTTTCAAAATGGTGGCCATTTTTATGTAAAATACCCTGTATTTTCTAAACCATTACGCATACCTTTTTTCCGACTTAAATTTCTTACTCGTGATGAACTCAGCTTTACTCTGGTATGCTACATGACTGGCTTTTTGAGAAAATCTATATTTCAAAAAAATATTTATTTTGAAAATACCTAAATGCCCAAAATTCAAAAAAGTCAATGGTAGCGTATGTCAAAAAGCATACCATTGAAAAGGTATTCTAAATCCTAGCAACTTTCTAATTTACACCAACCTTGTATCTTTTTCAGTTTTTCTGCAATCAACAAAAAACATTACTTTTCCATATGAAATGCATGTTAATTGTACATAACACATAAAACGAATGTCGACAGAGAATACATGCAAGTGTTATGAAAATTAACATGCATTTCATATGGGAAAATAATGTTTTTTGCTGATTGCAGAAAAACGAAAAGAGATACAAGGTTGGTGTAAATTAGAAAGTTGCTAGGATTTACAAGACTTTTTCATTTGTATGCTTTTTGACATACTACCATTTGACTTTTTTAATTTTGGGTATATGGGTATTTTCAAAATAATTTTTTTTTTATATATATATTTTCTCAAACAAGTTTGTCATTCAGCATACCAGAGTAAAGCTGATTTTATCACGAGTAAGAAATTTAAGTCGGAAATAGGTACGCGTAGTGGTTTAGAAAATACAGGGTATTCCGTAAACGTCAATATTTTACATAAAAATGGCCGCCATTTTGAAACGAATAAAGATAAGTGAATTCTGTTTTCGCCAAAATGTTTATTTTAACGAGACCTTTAAAGTTATGTATAATACCCCCTATGTTTACATAAGAAAATTTTGAGATTTGAACCCGTGACTTTCAGTTTTGGAACATTCTGTACATAGATTTTGATTTTTTTTAATAGATAGCCCATATGCGTTTTAGTGGGGGAGAATTTTGTTTGACGACTCTATTCCAAACCGTTCTCTCGTTCTCTCGTGCTGGACGGGTGGTCTGACTCACCCTGTATATACATATATATAAATTTGAACGAATAGTGTTTTAGTCATCTGGGGACCTCAAAAAAAATGTTTCACGGTCTCGGGCTTAAGTCTTACCAAGAGACCTACGGTAATAGCTTCTTCCTTACAGGGGAAATTCGCTAAAAACGTTCAATTTCAATTAAATTTGGCTCAAATATGTAAAATGACATTCATGACTTTACGTTCGAAAACCTGAAAAATCGGACTATGGAGAGGGGGGTTTATGGGGGTTTTAAATTTTCCAAAAATCAGTTTTTTTCATGTTTTTACCCTACAATTTAAAAAAAAACTTAATTTTGGTTTTGACCATGTTATAGAGCTTAAAAAAACAAATAATATAGTATTTTGAATTATTAACCTAGGTTAAGTGGTTGCGGAGAAAATCCAAAAAAACCTACTCATAAAATCTCCCATGTTAATCTTATGGGAAAAAGGTTTTTGGCATTTCCTCAGTTTATTTTAATGTAAACTTCACATTTGTTTTTACAAATCTGTTCAGTTCCACGAAACAATCATTTTGGTGTTTAAATTGTGATTCTACGCCCAACCGTTGCTGAGATATTCAGAGTAATTAAAATCGCTTATATGTGAATATATTTTTATGAAACTTGGTATGCGGCTTTATGTAGGATTAAGACAAATATAATGCATTGGAAATTTTCTGAGTACGCAGGTTTGCTGCGACGGGGGTATTTAATCTTTTACTTTAAGGTTTATGTAGCAGCTGTAAAGAGGAATCCTGCAAACAATTTCCTACCTGTGCGGAAGGGGTGGACCAGAGCTTTATTTTATATTGGTTGTTTCTCGCGCGGATTTTATACAAAATTAATTGGTGCCGTAATTCAGTAAAAAAATAATCTTATTTTTTTAAATAAGGTATACTAAAAAAACTCTTATTAGTTTTGTATTACGACTATGTATTGGTGGACTTAATTTTGCATGGAAGATTAAAGAGATATAACTTATCTGAAGTTATGATTACGTTCATAAATATCAGAGCTATGAGCTGAATCAGACTACTGAGCGGAATGTAGTCTATATGTACCGAGTAGTGTCATAGGCCTATTGCCGTTTGTATCGGGTATCGATAATTTATTGGTTTCGATATTGTATCGATACCAAATAAAGGTCCAAGCCAGTATCGCAACGTCCGTCCGTCCCTAGTTCGGTCACCGGTTGCTTTGGACGCTAGGGGCACTTCCTCGGTTTCTCCAGCTGCCATCCCTATCGGCGACGACCCGATTATCGCGCTGCCTTCCCGACTCTTTGTCTCTTGTCGCTGCCACGACTGTATTTTTATAATTTTAAATAATTATTCCATTACTAACAACACTACATCACTATCTACACACAACTAAACACTACTACACTACTCACAATACTACACTATTCACAACTTGCTAAAATATCGTGCCACTAATATCGGAATGAACAATCAACGTACCGCACACGACATGCTTTGTAGCACTTCAACACACCAACTAAATCAAAGATGGGGTGAACAATTTAAACGTTAAAGTGGGGAGTGGGGAAAATTCTGTATGGCGGCAACCTTCTTGGCGGGAAACCTTTAGGGGAGTTGAGCGCGCCGAATCATGCTATTGCTAGAAACCCAGCTACAGTAGTATTTTTAGGACTTGTAGTATGCTTTGTTTTCATTGGAACACGTTAACATAACTGATTCATCAGTTTCAATTTATAATTGGTTTGCGGATAAACAAACAAGCATTTTAGAAAATTGGCCTACATTCTTTATCAAAGTATGCTTTATAATTAAAGGTTAAACAAATTAGTAATGACAAAATAAAAGAATCTTTGTAACGCCAGAATAAATAGTCGAGCATACACATACAAGTTGAGAATTTAACTATGGCTTTTAAATCTGACATTAGTGCCGAGGAAGCAAAGATGCAGGTAGCGGGCAGCGGCGGCGCGCGGCAAAGCGAAAGCAGCTGGCGGCCGTGGTAAGAGCGGGGGCGGGGCTGCATCATGAGCAGAGGGGAAATGTGAGGAGGAGAGGGGCGATGGAGCGCTGCGGGTAGCCGGCTGAGCTGTGTAGGCATTACAGCGGGAATATCTTTTGACTTTACAGCCTACAAATATTAATATTAAAAAATAAAATAAAACCCCTTTTATTCCTTAGACTTAACTACAGGGGCTAACACATTTGTATTTTCAATTAACTCATAATTTGTATTTTTTATTTTACAAATTACGCAGCACATAAAATTTATTTTTTATTTTTTTATATATAAAATGTGTTTGCCCCTGTAGCACATTTTCATTGATTAACACCCAAAATTTCATATTCTTAACTTAAACCGTGTTTGAGATAAAGTCAAAAGAGTAAGCGCTAAATCGCCTACTTTGGAGACTTACAAACACAAAATTAGCATTAAAAAAAATTTTTAAATATCTTTTTCTTGTTAGGAAAAATCATCTCAACAAATTGCACCTTTAAAAAATTCGAAATTCCATCATGGCCAAAAATCATTGCACCACCTTAATGTCTTGTCAAAATACCGCAAATCTATGTCCAATGTATAGTGCATACTATTTGTAACTTGACTTAGGAGTATATTTATTCTATGTTATAAGTCTTTTGGGAGACAGACTACAGCTCTGTTCGTGATGGTTGACACCTGATTTGCGCATGCGCAGTGATGTCTTTCCCCCTCCATGCGCTTTATAGTACAGTCCGCCTACCAGTTAGTTATGTTTTGACTATCTTGATCAACATTTAAAATTGTGCTGTTCTCCAAGTTGCTGGGGACTCGGGAGAGCAATATGCGGCGAAGCGGAAATCCATTTAAAAATGTAGGCTAAATAATCACCTATTTTTGTTAGGTATTTTTGTTTTTATGGAATGCTATGTTATTTTATTTTATTTTCTGACAAAAGTTGTAATGAAAAACAGAGTTTGTACTTTGATTAACGCTTGCCAAATAAAGACCTTATTTATTTATTTATTTATTTATTTTATTTACATACTGTAGATGAATACTTGGGTTAGAAAATAATAAATGGAAACAAGCATCACTAATAAATTTTTAAATTTTACCAATTATTATTATAATTTAATTGGTTGGTATTAAAATCATAAATAATGGGCGCATTATTTTCAGTACACCTGTCAACCACAATGTATTTAGTATTGAAATACCCCTTACAGTACGTGTATAAAGCTAATGAGAGACGAATGGAAAACCTATCGGTTTGTAAGATACGAAGGCTAAATATTTTAAGACTAGGAGAGTTCTGGATTATTCTTGTTGCACTTTAAAGTTTATATTATCAGTTATAAAATAGCGTGAACAAATTAAAAAAATAATGCTCCAGCCAAGACATATTTCGTGCCTTTACCTAATTATTTCAGAAAATTATTGTAGACGTTTATGTCCCACCCCTGCACATCAAGCTATTAGAAATAACTGTGGAATCGCTAAATATTACTTTTTTGTCTTCAAAATTAGTTATGATATGCTCTAGGACAATCCCTTGAGGAGGGGCAGGACTTCAAAGTTAAAATCGGTTTTGTGGGAGAATTAGGTACGAACGCGAATTATTTTGGGACCTGTAAACTTCTAAAGTATTTTTGTTAGCCTAAACATTCTTAGAGAGTAAGAAAATATTCTGTTTTTTTTAATACATTTACAAATTAAATTAGCGGCCGTGACAACGCAAAGTGGCGAAGTTGAAGTTTCTGCCCAAATTAACAGTTAAAAATACAATCAATCAGTTGCCTCCTGACCTTTCCCAGTGCCCGGACAAGTAAACATTCATTAGGGGAATCCCGTTCGCAGGTATTGTGTTGTTTGCAGGTTGAAAAATCTGTTTTCATGTCGTTTTCCTAATTGGGATGCCTAACGTTAAAGTGGTGATTGTTTGCCTCTTGTTTGTTGAGGCGGTTTAATAGAATATACTAGTATACTCTGTTCCATATTCACCGTGCCTTACGGAACACCCTTATAACTCGTGTATTTCAAAAGGTGGTTCAAGAGGTATTAGCCGTCATGAAAACATTAACTTACCTGACTATATTCGTGGTTTATTTGATTAGGTCCTACCGCACCTATTTTAGGCAATATTTCCTAATTCCTTACGTGGCACTTTTATCGCGATAAAAACAAAATGGAAATCACATGTTTGACCTTGCTTTATTTTAATTATCATAAAGTAAAACATTCTAATTTAGCGCCTTCACGCGGGTTGCGAGGACAGATAACGCAACCTTCACGACACAAGCATGAATAAAACAACTCAGTTAAAGGCGGCAGAGGTACAGGTCTGTTCACAGTGCTTGGCATCTAGTATGGTCGGTAATGCAAGAGAGATAGTGCATACCTCTCACCACTATTCCCCTTAAACGGTTGGGTACAATGTGGATACAATCAACTAAGAATGTCGCATGTATCTTACGTATTGTCTTCTGACATGTTTACATAACTCTACTTTGTTTAAATTTTAAACCATCTGAAGCTATAATATGCAATAATATGAAGACGTTATAAATTAACGATTATTGACGATAGTAACTAACATCGGTAATTTGGATTAATGCTATTTACGTTATACGTTCATGCCGAGTCTAGGTGAGGAAGGATGATCACGATAGTGTAGATGTGTTGTTCGCTTCTGTTCGTGTTATTCCAACTGATTATTTAGCCTACATTTTTAAATGGCTTTCCGCTTCGCCGCATATTGCTCTCCCGAGTCCCCAGCAACTTGGAGAACAGCACAATTTTAAATGTTGATCAAGATAGTCAAAACATAACCAACTGGTAGGCGGACTGTACTATAAAGCGCATGGAGGGGGAAAGACATCACTGCGCATGCGCAAATCAGGTGTCAACCATCACGAACAGAGCTGTAGTCTGTCTTCCAAAAGACTTATAACATAGAATAAATATACTCCTAAGTCAAGTTACAAATAGTATGCACTATACCTTGGACATAGATTTGCGGTATTTTGACAAGACATTAAGGTGGTGCAATGATTTTTGGCCATGATGGAATTTCGAATTTTTTAAAGGTGCAATTTGTTGAGATGATTTTTCCTAACAAGAAAAAAATATTTTAAAATTTTTTTAATGCTAATTTTGTGTTTGTAGGTCTCCAAAGTAGGCGATTTAGCGCTTACTCTTTTGACTTTATCTCAAACACGGTTTAAGTTAAGAATATGAAATTTTGGGTGTTAATCAATGAAAATGTGCTACAGGGGCAAACACATTTTATATATAAAAAAAATAAAAATAAATTTTATGTGCTGCGTAATTTGTAAAATAAAAAATACAAATTATGAGTTAATTGAAAATACTAATGTGTTAGCCCCTGTAGTTAAGTCTAAGGAATAAAAGGGGTTTTATTTTATTTTTTAATATTAATATTTGTAGGCTGTAAAGTCAAAAGATATTCCTGCTGTAATGCCTACACAGCTCAGCCGGCTACCCGCAGCACTCCATCGCCCCTCTCCTCCTCACATTTCCCCTCCACTCATGATGCAGCGCTCTTACCACGGCCGCCAGCTGCTTTCGCTTTGCCGCGCGCCGCCGCTGCCCGCTACCTGCATCTTTGCTTCCTCGGCACTAATGTCAGATTTAAAAGCCATAGTTAAATTCTGAACTTGTATGTGTATGCTCGACTATTTATTCTGGCGTCACAAAGATTCTTTTATTTTGTCATTACTAATTTGTTTAACCTTTAATTATAAAGCATATAATGTTTTCTATGTACTACAGCCTCCTAGTGTTGCTAAGCATGTTCACCTGTTCAAACCCTGAAAAAAACTCTCAGCCTTGGCTTCTACATACCTAGATTATTATATATTTCCAAGGACGTTAACAGGGTTTTATTTCCACACTATTAATATTATAGGTATTACGTTTTGGGTAAGCTGATGTTGGCGTAAACTGCTCGTCAACCAAAACTATACGATGATGCGACGCGACGGTAGTTGAGGTTGAGAAGAGTGTTTATCGCTTAGGCTTAAATCTCAGAGTTGTTTTGTTAATAATTAGTGAAGGGGATTCTTAAATGTGAAACTATAACAATTTTGGGTGATAGTTTAATGTTTATTATAATTTAATTTTTATGTGATTGCTGTTTTAAATGCTTTATGTTATTTGCCACTTGGATTGGATTATTGAGGTTATGTTTGAATCAATAAAAAGACAATATGCTTACTATAACTTGAAAGGTAATTTTAGTTTTCTTATATACTTTGTTTGTTTAGTTAACAGATTATTATTTTCTATATAGTTAATATTCAAACCTTTTGTAAATTGTACTCAGGATGTAGGTTTAGAATGTTCACTACTATCATTACGGTAAGAGCTATGTTAAAAGGTCTAAGCTAATTCCATAATCAAGATAACCTATCATTTGAAATTTTAATTTCCTAATCATTTCATCAGATAGTTAATGTATTGATATCGTGATACAAACCGACGCAATTATCCAGTATTTGTAAATGTTGTGTTCTGGAACTGTTGTGTTTTTATGGGTAACTTATTGGTAATGATCCCGCAATACAAGCAATACTGATTTGATTGCTACATCAACTCTGCCCATGCACAGCATCAGTAGCTCTAACCTTATTTAATGATAGATGAAATCGAAAGACTGCTACAATATTATAGGTAGTTAGTTTATGGTTCCACTCGAGAAAATGAAATTTGCCTATCGCCTAACCAATCTATGGGTGATCTTACTTCAATGATGCTAGTGGTTATATTTATAACCATATATATACAGTTTAATAATTTATTTAAACCAAAATTATTCGCTAAAAACAATCAATTAAATGTGTAACTGCATGTTACAGGACAATTTGAGCAAAAGAGAAACAAATATATGTAAAACTATAAAATCTTCCTTAATTGAACTTTGAATTTTCTGGCACGTTAACGTTAGCACAACTAAATATGAGTTATACGAATGTCTATGTGCACGGTTGTGTGGTCTCTACCATATTGTAACATAAACTAAAATTATACTCATAAATAAAAGTGCAAAGTTTTCATTGATGTCAACTTATCGTTAACTATACCGGAATACTAGGTGCTGTGTTAAAAATGAAGTGATGTTTCGTGACCTATAACCTTATGTCAAACTATGATTGGTATTTTGAATAATTCAATAATAAATCGATTAGCGTTTAATGTTAATTTTAAAATTCAAAGTTGTATTTTTTGTAAACAGTTGAGGTTATTTTCTGCTGGCAATATAAACAAGGTAATGTTAAAAAAAATATGATTTTTTTTTATTTTTTCGTACAAATGTTTAATAAAATTGCAATTTAATTATATCGCAAGGTTAAATAAGTACGTCGCATAAACCCTTAACTTTGTTCTATTTCATGAATTAAACAAGCTAAACAAATAAATTGTCCTATAACCTAAATCAGTGGGGCAAATATCAGCAATAGTCATAGGCTTTTCCAAAGATACACACACATCCCCACCAGACTATATCGGTTTTAATCATTGCCCATCACAACGCTAATCAATGTTAAATCACCGACGCCATTTTACCAACTAACCATCCGAAACAATTTATACTTTTGCTGCACCGTAATCAGGTTAAGATTTCCTTTGGTTCATATTTGAGCTTGAGCATTTAATTTGTTGAATTAAATAACTTCATAGTCATACATGTTGTTGCTAATAGTAGGCCTAAGCTCTATAATTATGTTTCATAAATGTGTGGTCGTGAATGTCCCTAGCTTTGTTCGTTGGGGCCAGTCATTTTAAGTTTAGCCTCTAGGATCCATTTCAATTGCTTTCGTTGGTCTGTCAACCGTGTTGGCTACTCGTCAGCTCTAGGTGACTCTTTTACTCATCTATAAGTTTCAGGACTTTCTAGTTTAGTAGTGAAGTAGCAAGGTCTATAGGGAATTTTAGCCCAAGTCTGATTATTCCCGTGTAATACAACAAAGGTACAACAAATATGCCTTCTGAGGTCGTTCATATTGTGCATAATATCAAAAACCTACTAGAAGTGTTGCCAACCTTACAGAAAATAAAAATAGTACAGTTTTTTTTTTATATCCGCTGGGTATCTTGTGTATATTCCTTATTTTCAACATTCTATATTGATCATTTTAATGAATTGTTTAGTAACTAACGTTTTTTATTTAAACCCACACATTATGTCATATAATTAAATAACACAAAGTAAATAACTTTAAACATGAATATAAAAGCGGAGAAAATAAAAATTGTCTATTGGTTGGGTTACCAGATTTGAATTAAAAAGACGAATGTGTGTTTAATACTAATAATAAAAATAAAAACCATACATTAGGATTATGAAAAAGTTCATGTTTAAATTAAAAATAAAAGTGAAATAGTAAACATTGTACGCCTACGATAAAAATCATGTAACCAGTAATACTGCGAATTGTATTAGCGATCACGGGACAATACAGCTGGTGTTACGAGGTATTTATTTTCATCCGGTTAACTTGAAAACCCTAAATATATATACTGAGCAGACCAGTGGAGTAATATGAGAGTGTGGTTGTTAACAGTTCGTTAGCTAACCTTGACCGCTTGACTTACCTTGAAGTTGGTGAGTTGGAAGCAAAAAGTATTCTTGGGACTCTTTGGACACATTTCAACTACTTTAGTATATCAACTAGACTTTTAATTGGCTTGAAAGGCAATTCAATATAAAGCTAGCATATACAAATAAAATATGTAAAACTAATACCGGTATACAATAAAATCCAAATGAGTTGTATTCCATTGACATTGCATATTTGGTGTAGGGGTTGAGGTTATTTTTGTTATCTAACAGCAAAGTAAGGTAAGTTTTTATATTCAGTCTTTACAAATTACACAGTAAATAGTAGAGTTTTCTTAGATAGTAACATTACACTTCACATAAGGAAATCTGGGTTTCAAATTAAAATCTTCCTGGATTTTCGTGTTACACTGAGTACCATTATACACAGCGTACCAAAGATAGGCTAGGATAAGATAGCCAATCATAAGTGTCGATATTTATTGCGTTGCTCGATCTCCGCTTTTCTTGCTTACATATATAATGGTTTTTATTTATTATAAACCCTAACCACAGTGGCGTTTAATACTCCTTACTCCTCCCCTATATGTCGTACTAACTCAAGTACCAATACCAAAATACATATATGATACGGGGTGGATTGGTTTTCCATAAAGGTTTATGTCGGAACGACGCAACGTTAATTTTCAGATAACCACGCACCTGTCCTAGGATAAGTTGGAGGCAGCTGAAATCTGCTGTCGTCTAACAAACCTTCCTAGCTGAAGACGCGAATTGAAGTCGAAACAGGATAACCGTAAAAATCGACAAGATGGTGGTTCGTCTAGATGGTGCACAAAATGGGATGTTATTCTGACCCAGTTTGCGAATTTGCTGTTTTCGTTCTTTTCGGAACTCATCAGCATGACGAAGAACCTAATGAATTTGTCAAACAGTTTGTTACTGTCTATGTTTTTCATTGTTGAAGGTCTTTGACCAAACGGTACTTTACCAAACAACTTTGTGAGAACGTTGGTTCATGCTACGGAAAACGATGAATTTTCACACAACCGTGCACCTGTCCTAGGATAAGGTGGAGTTAGCTGAAATCTGCTGTCGTCTAACAAACCTTCCTAGCCAAAGAGGCGAATTGAAGCCGAAACAGGAAAATAACATCCCATTTTGTGCGCCATCTAGACGAGCAGCTTGGTTGCTCACTATCCATTTGGATCCAAAAGAGATCAGTTACCCAGACTGGGATCTATTACTCAAATGGTAACATTTGGAAAAAGAGTTTGTTGCTTGCAAAGTCAATTCGGCAAACACGAACAAAACTATGAGCGTTGGCTCTTGTAGATTTTTGGGTTATTTTCCTGTTTCGGCTTCAATTCTCATCTGCAGCTAAAAAGGTATGTTAGACCACAGCAGATTTCAGCTGTCTCCAACTTATCCTAGGACAGGTGTGTGGTTGTTTGAAAATTCATCGTTTAGCATGATCTACCCATGTTGTCACAAAGTTGTTTGGTAAAATACCGTTTGCTCAAAGACCTTCATCAATGATAAACAACGTAAAAATTTATTTGAAGTTTCAAATCGTAGTATTGAACACTTCTTTAAAGTTCAATATATATTAACGTTGTTAAAATATTTATTTTAAGTTATTATTATATACGCTTTTAGTTGTTGTTCCATTTAGGTGACCAATTGCTTATTTACATCTGATTTATTTTTAATAAACGATATGCATTGTTCCAAATATCAAGAATCAAGAATCAAGAATATTTATTGCCGTTGATCAAAATACAAGACATGAAATGGGCATAGTCAGTTACTTAAAGCTAATTATATTTAACACAGTTGAGCCAATTAGGCAGTTTGCTCGACAACCACTGATTCTAAAAATTCTGTTATAAAGTAAAATGGGTTGTTCACAAGCCATAAGTAAACCTTATCCTTAAAACTATCAAGGTTTGTTAATTGACCAAGAGAAACAGGCAGCTTATTATAAAATTTTACACAATAAATTTTGAAAGAGTTACCTGTAATTGCCAGCCTGTGGTGCTGAATGTCCAGTGTACTCTTGCCTCTTGTGTTATGTGTATGAAATTCCTGCCTGGTATGAAAATGGTGTAGGTTAGTTTTTGTGTAAACTAATACTGTGTAAATGTAAAGATTAATGACTGTACATATTTGAAACTGAACAAAGAGTGGCTTGCAGTGTTCCACAGGGCCAACCCCAGCCATAGTACGAACAATACGTTTCTGCAGCAAAAGAATTGACTGAGTATGGGACGAGTGACCCCAGGTGATTAGTCCATATTGCATGTTGGATTGAAAAAGTCCAAAATAGGCTAATCTCAGATATTCAGAGTTAACAAGGGGTTTTAACTTCCAAAAAAATAAATTACCCTTGAAAATTTTTTGCTAAGATTGTCCACATGTATTTTCCAGTTTAATTTACAATCCAGATGGATACCCAAAAGTTTGACTACCTGGTCAGACTTTTTTTGTGAAAGAGAGAAGTTAATACTTTGTGTTTTTGTGTCATTACAGATTAATTTATTAGCTGAAAACCATTCTAAAACAAGATTTTGAGAATTTTTAATGACATGTGAAAGAGTGACTGAATCATTACTGTTTGCAAAAATTGTTGTATCATCAGCATAAATTACGCAATCTACAGGCAAATTACGAGGAAGATCATTTATTGCAATGATGAAGAGAAAGGGACCAAGAACCGAGCCCTGCGGAACACCTGTCTTAACTGGTGTCACTGAGGAATTTGAACCCTTAACACTTACAAACTGTTCTCTATTGGTCAAATATGATTTTAAAATCTCAATTGAGTTGTTTTTTATTCCATAAAATTCAAGTTTCTTTAGCAAAATATCAAAGGGTATGCAGTCAAATGCTTTTGTAAGGTCAAAAAGGAGCATAGAGACAGACTCTCTATTTTCAAAAGCATTAATAATTGAATCCACTATACCAGAGCCAGCCATAGTGGTGGACCTACCAGCCCTGAACCCAAATTGGGAGTCTGTAATCAGTTTATTACCTTCAAAAAATGTATTAAGCTGTCTTAAAATGAGAGATTCGAAAACCTTTGAGAAAATAGGCACAATTGAAATTGGGCGATAATTCTGACACTTGGTTTTGTCACCTTTCTTATAGACAGGGATAATCTTTGAAATTTTAAGTTGATCTGGAAAATATCCTGCAAAAATACACTTATTGAAAATGAAAGAAAGCGGTATACTAATCAGGTGGATGGTTTTCCTAATTATGCAGTTTGAAAGCCAATAATGGTCCATTGCTTTGGAATTTGAAAATTTAGAAACCAGAGTATTTACCTCTGTGT
Source organism: Allygus modestus (assembly GCA_963675035.1). NCBI lineage: Eukaryota > Metazoa > Arthropoda > Insecta > Hemiptera > Cicadellidae > Allygus > Allygus modestus. The sequence goes on along the minus strand of OY776111.1, from coordinate 488,733,178 downwards.
GTGTAATGGGCCGCCAAAAAAATTGTGCGTTAGGAGGATTAGCTCCTAGCAGATCCTCCGCTGAGTGGCCAGTGCAATTTTGACCTACAAGTTTGGTCAGTTCTTCCACAGAATCTGAAAAATGTCTATTAAGGTCATCTGGGTCAAGTGTAACTTCATTTGTGCGTGTGGTGGTGTTATTCTGTGAGATTATGTCCCAGGCGGCTTTACATTTATTTTTTGACTTTTCTATGTAAGATTCACAGGCACTTTTTTTGCAGAGATGAGTTCCTTTCTATATTTTTTCTTTAAAGCCAAATATATGCTGTAAGCAGCCTGAGCCTTTACATGATCAGAGCCTACTAAATTCTTATAAACATTGTGATAGGCTAACATATTTTCTCTACTTTCTCTCAGATTCTGATTAAACCAGTTGATTTTCATTTTCTGTGTGTTACAATTTACTTTTGGTTTCTTTTTAACTAAGGGTGAACAATAATACCAGAGATGAGCGAACCGATTAAAAAATGCATCAAACAAAGCTTTAGCCTCAAGCACAGCACTGCCATTACTGACAATACGAGTTTCATCAAGAAACTCCCAAGTCTCACTTTGTAAATATTCACAAAAGAGAGAGATCTGCTGGTCAGTCTGTTTTCTTAAAGAAATAGATCTATTACATTTATTTTTATTTTTCTCACCAGCCATAGCAGAGAACTCTGCCCGATATCCAAGAAGCAATGGGTTATGGTCAACAAAGCTACCATGTAACAGTTTTACAGTATAAAAATCACTCGAAAAGTTTACAAGAATATTATCAATACAAGAGTTAAATCTGGTAGGCAGTTTGTTAGTACAGATTAAGTCTAATGATCTCAGCAGGTTCATAAAATCAACTGTAATTTTTTCCTTAACTTTAGACATCTCAATATTAAAGTCACCACAGACTATTACTTTAACCCCACTCTTCAAAATAAATTTAAGAGCTCTTTCAAACTGCTGCAAAAAGGTCTTAGAGTCACCGTTTGGAGACCTATAAACGTTAACAATGACAGTATTAAACTTCACTAATTTTATGGCACACAATTCACAGTGAAACTCAGAGGACATATCAGACAGATTGATTAATTCATAATCAACACCCATCTTAGTGAAAATTACTGAGCCACCGTTTTTACCCTTCAACCTACAGGCAATACTTGCTACAACAAAATTACTCGGTACATAAAAATCAACCTGCTCGAGTGTTAGCCAGTGTTCCGACATACAAACAATCTCCACATCACTCAGATCACATAGGTGTTCAAGAGCTAATAGCTTATTACGTATACACTAACTATTAACCTGCAACACATTTAAAAATACATTCATATTTTGGTCATTAGTTTTAACAGACTGTACAGACTGAGAGGCATTATTTTGAGCTCTATCCTGGTCACTCAGGCTTGTTTTAGTTTGACAGTATTCTGATTCCCTACCTCCAAAAAAGTCTTAGATCTATTACAAATAGAGGTAATGAGGTTAACAATTTCATGACAAAGCTGCAACTTGCCTTTTTTACTGACATGTTGCCCATGACTTGTAAAGAGGCCGCGATTGAGGATGTTAATATTAAGTAGGTTAACATTCCCTGACAAGGTCTCAGCTAACAGTTCACCATTACATTGATAAATAAATTTATTAAGGTCTGGCTCATCATATCTTAACGGGAGGGTAGAAAGAATCACATTTGTCGGATTACTCAGGTTTGACAGCCTATTCACATTATTCTGATTCAAGAAGGACTTTGACGTTTGTGATATGTCATTGCTACCACCAATCACAACAATGAAATCATTTTTGTTAAAGCCATTAGCCAATTTCTCAATTCCAGAAATTACAGTCTCAAACTTAGCCCCCGGCTTACACACTGAAAAAACCTTAAATCTACTACTTACAACAATACTTAAATATTTACCCAAGTCTTTACCATGGCTATCAGCCACAATAACCAGATTGTTCTTTTGAAAACCATCAACAGGTGGTGTCATCTTCAAGCCAAGCCTATCAGGCTCATCATTAGTTTACGAATAACGAGCCGATTCTGGAAATTATAGGTTTTTCGCCGAACTGCAATTTGTTTGGCGAGTTTTAAGTACTCAACGCTACATAACTTAAAATGTTACCAATTTGGTTTTCTTAACTTTTCCGGGTACTTTGGTATTATACGGATGCCACCCTTATGCAGCGCGCTGCGGCAGTTATGTTAGGATGGGTTATCATAAAAATGATTGTAGGACTTTCCTTGTTTTGTTACGAATCGAATGATACCTGATGAGTCATACTTCCGGCCGCCAAACACCCTCCAAATAGGCCAGGGTCAGGTCGTTGACCGGAGCGCGCGCATCACCTGTCACCGCCTGTAATCTGGGTCCTGGGTCAGTGCCATGAGTGATTTATTGCCGTGCACTACGTTACATTTGTTTTCATAATGAGTGACGTTCTTTTCGTGTGGGATTTACCTCGAAATGAAGAGGAAACCGTACGCATTTTTATGATAACCCATCCTAACATAACTGCCACAGCGCGATGTATATTTGGCGGCGTACCTGTGGCGATCGGGTCTGGCTGCTAGCGGCGGCGACGCATTCAACACGATCCTAGCAGACATCGCTGCCTTTTGGGAGGCACAACAGAAAGACCGCTCATCAGAATGATGTAAAATTTGTACAGTAAGTCAATAAAAGTACGTTTTTTCGAATTATGTAGTTATCCTTTGTATCCGGTAAAAATTTAACCTCCAAAAATAGTGGCATCCGTATAATACCAAAGTATCCTTTTCCGCTGTAAATTTCAGATTAAATTACACTTCCTATTTGCACAACAATGTTTAAAATTGTTTTCTTATTAAATGCAATAGTAAAATGAGTATTCTTTTAGAATGAAACTCGATTCATAACAAAATATCAAAAAAGTGTGACTGTTAACAGTTCGTTAACTATCCTTAACCTGCTGTTGTAGTTAAGTAAGTTGTACGAATTATGTTTCCCGTGTTTGTGTTGATCTACGTTGTTTTAGCAACAATACTTTTAATTGATTCGATATGAAACTAAACTAAATCTTTAAAATGCTGTATTTTAATGTTATATAAACGGAAAACTAAACAGAGATGATTATTAGTCCAAAGACAACTAATGTATGGTATAGGGATTGAGGTTATGTTTTATCCATATAACAAGGTAATGTTTAAGAATCTGCATTCATTTGGATTATGTCAAGATAAATATTCAGAACATACTAGTATTTACTAGGATAATACTATTGCATTTAATTCACATAAATCTGGATTACAAATTATTCCTTACTTACGTATCTTACGGAGTAGGCCTATAATTTGTTTTCAGTGCACCGCGGTGACAAAGGTAGGATAGCTAGGTATTCATAAATACAAATATCGTATTTGCGTTGTCTGAGCTGTGCTTGTGCCACTCCTGTAAATAGTTTGTATTTATACACTCACTACGCACTATGTTAGACTAACCTAGCTCAATCACCGTGACTTACAATAGTATTCAGTACTTTTTCCTTAGAGGATCGTACTAACAGAAGTATCCATTGTTCCATGATGTTTAAGTACACTTTTTACGTACTATATTGGTTTGTTATAAAACTATATTGCCAGACAACACATTATCAATTTTTAAATTGACTTTTAAGTTTTCAATTGTAACGTTTAACTTTTCTTGGAAGTAAAATATAAAATAACATTCACTAGCCTAGTTGAAACAGTTAAGTATTTTCTACTATAGTTTTATAATTACTTAAAAAAAAAAACTTGAATTAATTTACATTGGTTGTGACAAATGTACTAAAATTTAGGTAAATTAGTATTTGAGACTTATTTTTTTTTTACTCTATATATCACTAATATAATGAAAGTGTTAAGTCGAATTCATTGCAAAAGCACATGTTTTGGGACTGTTGGACATATAATGGAACCTTCCTTAGTAAACTAAGTATACTTTATTTTGTATAAAGTATAAGTTTTTAGTTCTTTTAGTCGTAGATGTACTTATGAAATATTAATAATTTATGTTATAGTGGCCTTATTATTCATTACCTATTTTAAACTTGTATTGAATAGACAGAATAAAAAAATATATCTAAAGCTTTTTATCAATCTATTTATCTTAAAAGTCAACTACAGTTACTTACCATTACCACGTCATTTTTTGTAAATAAGTATAAGACCAAACGATGATCTAAAATAGTTTCCTTTAACTTTATTTGGTTAACAAACAGCTAACGGTTGCCTATATGTAAAATAAATTTAAATAAACATCGACAAATAAGTACAGGCTGTCAGGTTTTATGTGATCGGTGGGTCTAGGACGCTCAGTAGACGGGTGCGCCGGTAGAGTGGTGGGGTAACCAACCGGGCCAGTGTGTTGTGTTTCGAGCTGCGGCCTTGACAACTTCTACAAGCGTTAGTTGTCGGCTACTCACTTCCCCTCCTCCGCCGTGCGCCCCACCAATCCCCTCTCCAGTTGCTCCATACTCCCCTCTCGTGCATCTCGTCTCTCACATAAAACCTGATGGCCTGTACCTCATGTTTAGTGCTGACAGTGTTTTCTGTTATTTAAAATTATATTTTTCTAGACATTAAAACAGCACAGTTATCCTTTATGAAAACAAAATACTGATATATGTGTATGATTTTTAATAGGAATGTATTAAATTTAGATGCCATATTGGAATTAGGATATTTAGGCTCCAATGATATTAACCTCTTTAAAGGTCCAATGTTGGTGTTATGATATAAAATGATTTAGAAACACGTACTTTTAAGGCTTTTTAATTTTAAAACATACTAAAAACATGTAAATATTTATTGTATGGATTCAATTTTGCAGGCAACGTATGTAGCTACTGATGGTTGCCATCGAAAGTAGTAACAGAACGTAGTGAACAAGCGCAGCGAAAAAACTTAGCAATATACATATTAAAACAGAAGTAGTGAATGCAGTTACCAGAAATCTAAAAATAATTGCTTTTTTGGTCATTTAACGCCAATCATACACGATGGTTTATGAAAAAAATATAAATCTAAGAATAAATGTCGAGGTTCATGTCATTTTCAAGGTATCTAAACTTAACAATATTGAAATAAAAGTATCTAAATAGGGTTGTTTTTTATTTATTTTTATGTAATTCTGAAGTAATTTATATGTATGTAGTTATGACAGAATTTTAATTGTTATTCCTAGTGATTTTCAAGGAAGTAATATTATTATTTTTTTGTTAAAATATATGGCACTAGCTGGTACCCGGTGCGACTTTGTTAACGTGTTCTTTCTTTATTACCGTTGATATCCGTTTATTTTTCCCGCTGGTAAAAATATCGTTACCAGGGAAACTAAAATAAAATCTATACCTCATAAGGTTAACTCTGATAATTTTTAAGCAAGCACATGTTAAATTCCAGTAGGGCTGAGCTCAAAAATATTTTCAGTAAGGGTGTGTAGGTTATATTCTCATGCACCTATATTTCTGCCGAATATTTGCTCCATAATTCCTGAATTGTACATTTGTTACTAAACATAACTTACGTATATTTTCCAGTGGGCTGGAGCCCTATAGAACTCTCGGATCAGGATAATGACATTGTTTTAGTGAAATTTCAGGATCATCTGTTCTGTAATTGTTTGTGATAGTTAACATGAAGGCTAGCAATGTGGAACCCAAAGTTATAATTTGAGCCGAAGTAAGCCTATGTCTGGTTTGAGTATACTTTCCATATGAACTTCAGATCAATAAGTCCAGTAGTAGGGTCGAGATGATAAGCTTGAATTAAAAAGCAAGTGGGGGCAACCCTAAACGAGTTTTAGAACAGAAATAGCACAACGTATGATTCTAAAGTATGGTCTATGATCCAAAATATAGTTTTATCGGTTCTGTAGTTGGGTGTGTGATAGTTAACATGGGGAAATTAAAGGTCTGCGGTGCGGAGCCCTAAAAAGTATTTTGATCAGTCTTAGGCCTATTCTAATTTGAGTTAAATAGGCATCTTTCTACCGACCTTCAGCGCTATCAGTCCAGTAGTAGGTGTTAGGTGCTAAACATAACTTTAAATGCCAGTGGGCGAGTATCTTTGGATTTAGGGAAAGTCTACTTTTTGACTAGTGTATTATTTTTTCCCCTACCAAGTTTCGGCTCAATTGTTTCAGCTTGGTGTATAATGATTAACTAACAAAAATATAAATGATTTTTAATTATCAGGTTTTTTATTGTATGTTAGAACTAGCTGCCATCGTACCCGGTTTCACCCGAGAATAAAACCTGTGGTCGGTGCTGCATTCTGTGGCTAACGCGTGGAACTATTACTAATCACGATCTGCTGGTCAAATTTTCATCAGCTCAAACCAAAGTGAATTTCCATAAGAATAACTCTGGATTTAAAGTTTGACTCCCCGTCGGTTGAAACTGCCTTTACAGATATACATTAAATTTAGCAGTTAAACTTTTTGGTGCAAAATCTCGGCTGAGTTCCTTATTGAAATGATTCTATTTAGGATTAATAACGTTTTCTTTAAAAAATTCGATTTTTTCCACAAGATTAACACTGGGAGCTCTTTTAGTGGTATTTGAGTTGTTGATTTCCAGCCAACGTTCGTGTTTCGTATAGTTCAAAACAGATTGGTAGGTCATTCGGTGAACTATCGTATTGTAAACTCGTTGATATCCAGCCAACGTTCATGTTCCGGGTAGCCTTCAGCTCACAACAGACTAGTAGGTCATTCCGTTAGCTATTATATTGTGAACTCGTTTATTATTTACTTCCACGTTGCATGTGCCACGTTGGATTTTAATAAGCCAATTTGTAATATGAACGGTCTGATCGTAAAATAAAATGATATAGTAATCTCCCAATCCTTGTTATGTTAGCTAACAATCTGCTTACGATGGCTTAAATGAGGTAAAGGTTAAATGACTAACCATTATCTAGTCTGTAGATAGTGGGTTTTAAATGGAGGGGCGGACATTTTCATACCACAGTATCACAGCCCAATGAACGCTTTTGTCTTACATGGTAACATTTTAAATAACTTTTTCTATGCAATTGAAATTACGCGTATACGTAATTTAAACTAATCTTTTCCTATCTTAAACTTGTTATCGTAGTTTTTCTTTACTACAGCAATTAAATCTATATTATAATCTGTTTAAAATTAGGATTTTTTCGAGAAATCGAGATTCTTGTATAAGTGTATATGTATACTGACTAAGTACTTAAACTTTATAGGGTACCTAGTTGACATTTGGTGTTTTATATTTTATTTATATAGCTGTTTACAATCAAATTTGATATACTTAGATATATAATATAATCGTCAACATTATCCCACACAGTACCAATAAACAAAGAAATCACAAATTTTAAATTCCAGGAGTCTGATATTTATAAGGACTGAGTACTCGCTCCGTTTATTAATATAAAGTTCTGATAGTGCGGTCTAAAAGTACAGCTATCAGTATATCATAGACTTAAAAACAAACGTTGGTCATTATCATAGGTCGTAGGGGATCGCAGATACAAGGATATTGCCCATTAGGAGCAGTCATAAAGAAGTTCTGAAACTCGCTTGGTTAAATAATTAATTAATGTAACACAATAACTCAATTATACTTGTTACAACAACTAGAACAAATATTTTATTTTATGCGTAACCAATGTAGAAATATGTAGGTGTAAAATAATATCTATCGAATCGATACAAATTTACTACCTTCGCAATTAACAAAGTAACTTTCATTGACAATTATATTTCTGTAGCCTTTTTATGTTTTTTTTTCCAGATCAGGTGATATCAACGGTGTAAACACTTGTTTCCAGTTTTATGCAACAGCAAACGTTATTAATGGCAGTACATAAAGAAAAAACAAAACAGTTGAGTATTTGTTGAAGTTACCGTCCTTAAAACTAGAAAAACGTATACAAGAAAAGGAATATGAGTTCTGAACTGCCCACAGACATTAGTTAGTGTTATAAATTTTTAGTTGTACACAAGTAAGTTCCCCTTCAATTGTCCAAGACAAATCCTTTTAACGAGCAGACTCTGTAAAGGAGCATATGTTTAAACATATCAGTGAACTCCCACATAAGTGTCCAGAATGAATTGAATCCTTTACCACATTAGGATATTTAGCAAGTCTCATTGAAATTCATATGGGGGAGCGCCCCTTCATGTATGCAATATGTGAGAAATTATTTACACACCGTCAGGCAATTTAAAGACTCATTTGCCGACACATACTGGAAAGTGCCTTTTCGATTGCTCAAACTGTGAACAATACATTGGACATTAAAGCACATTAAATAATCTTAAAATAATACATACATGTGAGCGCCCCTTACATTTTCCGAGATGTGACAAATCCTTTACACAGTTATGCAAATTAAAAGACTCATATGCTGAAACATACGGGAGAGCGCCCCCCCCAAGGGTCCAAAATGCAAGAAATCTTTTAAAATATTAGATCATTTAAGAAGTCACATTGTGATAAAATGTCTGATTATAGTGAGCGCTCTTTCAAGTGTCCAGGATGTAAGATATCCTTTACACAGTCAATAAGCTTAAAGACTCATTTGCTAACACATACTGGTAAGCGCCCCTTCAAATGTCCGAGATGTGACAAATCCTTTTCAAAATCAGGCGGCCTAAAGATTCATATGCTAACACACACTGGTGAGCGCCCTTTCAAATGTCCACGCTGTGAGAATTCCTTTGCACATTTAAACACTTTAAAGAATCATAAATTGACACATACTGGTGAGCGCCCCTTCAATTGTTCTAGATGTGAGAAATCCTTTTCACGATCAGACACTTTAAAGATTCATGTGCTGACACATACTGGTGAGCGCCCCTTCAAATGTCCACGCTGTGAGAATTCCTTTGCACATTTAAAAACGTTAAAGAATCATATATTGACACATACTGGTGAGCGCCCCTTCAAATGTCCACGCTGTGAGAATTCCTTTGCACATTTAAACACTTTAAAGAATCATATGTTGACACATACTGGTGAGCGCCCCTACAAATGTCCACGCTGTGAGAATTCCTTTGCACATTTAAAAAATTTAAAGAATCATATGTTGACACATACAGGAGAGCGGCCCTACAAATGTCCACGCTGTGAAAATTCCTTTGCACATTTAAACACTTTAAAGAATCATATATTAACACATACTGGTGAGCGTCCCTTCAATTGTTCTAGATGTGAGAAATCCTTTACACAGTCAGGCAGCCTAAAGATTCATATGCTAACACATACTGGTGAGCGCCCCTTCAAATGCCCACGCTGTGAGAATTCCTTTGCACATTTAAACACTTTAAAGAATCATATATTGACACATACTGGTAAGCGCCCCTACAAATGTCCACGTTGTGAGAATTCCTTTGCAAATTTAAACACTCTAAAGAATCATATATTAACACATACTGGTGAGCGTCCCTTCAATTGTTCTAGATGTGAGAAATCCTTTTCACGATCAGACACTTTAAAGATTCATGTGTTGACACATACTGGTGAGCGCCCCTTCAAATGTCCACGCTGTGAGAATTCCTTTGCACATTTAAAAACTTTAAAGAATCATATGTTGACACATACTGGTGAGCGCCCCTTCAAATGTCCACGCTGTGAGAATTCCTTTGCACATTTAAACACTTTAAAGAATCATATGTTGACACATACTGGTGAGCGCCCCTACAAATGTCCACGCTGTGAGAATTCCTTTGCACATTTAAAAACTTTAAAGAATCATATGTTGACACATACTGGAGAGCGGCCCTACAAATGTCCACGCTGTGAGAATTCCTTTGCACATTTAAACACTTTAAAGAATCATATATTGACACATACTGGTGAGCGCCCCTTCAATTGTTCTAGATGTGAGAAATCCTTTTCACGATCAGACACTTTAAAGATTCATGTGTTGACACATACTGGTGAGCGCCCCTTCAAATGTCCACGCTGTGAGAATTCCTTTGCACATTTAAAAACTTTAAATAATCATATGTTGACACATACTGGTGAGCGCCCCTTCAAATGTCCACGCTGTGAGAATTCCTTTGCACATTTAAACACTTTAAAGAATCATATGTTGACACATACTGGTGAGCGGCCCTACAAATGTCCACGCTGTGAGAATTCCTTTGCACATTTAAACACTTTAAAGAATCATATGTTGACACATACTGGTGAGCGCCCCTACAAATGTCCACGCTGTGAGAATTCCTTTGCACATTTAAACACTCTAAAGAATCATATATTGACACATACTGGTGAGCGCCCCTTCAATTGTTCTAGATGTGAGAAATCCTTTTCACGATCAGACACTTTAAAGATTCATGTGTTGACACATACTGGTGAGCGCCCCTTCAAATGTCCACGCTGTGAGAATTCCTTTGCACATTTAAACACTCTAAAGAATCATATATTGACACATACTGGTGAGCGGCCCTACAAATGTCCACGCTGTGAAAATTCTTTTGCACATTTAAAAACTCTAAGGAATCATGAGTTGACACATACAGGTGAGCGCCCCTTCAAGTGTCCACGCTGTGAAAGTTCCTTTGCACATTTAAACACTTTTAAGAATCATTTATTGACACATACTGGTGAGCGCCCCTACAAATGTCCACGCTGTGAAAATTCTTTTGCACATTTAAAAACTTTAAAGAATCATATGTTGACACATACTGGTGAGCGCCCCTTCAATGCTTCTAGATGTGAGAAATCCTTTACACAGTCAGGAGTCCTAAAGATTCATATGCTGACACATACTGGTGAGCGCCCATATAGGAAGAAGCTACCTTGTTTCCTAAAGTGTGTTACATGCAAAACACCTCTTACTGATACAGCAGATGATCACCGTCCTAATCAATGTCCATCTTGTCAGAAAGTGTTGCCGTGTTATGTTATTTTACAACGCTGTACGATACAAGAACACGATACAGCAGCCTGAGGAGATAAGCAAAACTGTGTAACAATATAAAAAAGACGTAGCTGAAAGAATGGATTCCTGAGTAGTATAAACAAATCATTAAGTAAGATTGAATGACCAGAGTATGGTTAAACAGCGGTTATTTCATAATTCACTGACTGAAGAATTAATACAATAGTGCTCTTTGTAACTAACTGGAATTTCATAATTCGCTGACTGAAGAAGTAATGCTAAGTGTTTTTTGTAACTATTTTTTTAACATACAAACTATATTATGCGTTCAGTTAACTTGGATACCACTAGTGTTCTGCAAACTAATTTGTTAATCATAAATAGTTAAACGTGCAGAGTAAATATTGCCAGTACATATATTATTGTTATTAAGTTTAAATAATGGCAAATATTTACGTTTGAATGATTATAATTGGGTTAGCTACATGGTAGGCAACATTGCGAACTAAATAATTTTATAATTTAGAAATCAATTATTTTATAATTTTCAAATTGTAAATATATGCACATTTTGTGGTACCATTTTTGTAGTATTAGTTCTTAATGGGTATTCCCTGTAATTAATAAAACCATATTAATTTGTTAAGGTTCTTTATTTTTCTACTGTTTTTTACAGTTTCTTAAAAAACTAAGTTAATAATATTACATACATCAATTAAATAGATCATTTAAACCTTACACTTGCGAGTAGTGGGCATTTGGGGCTTCTGGGCCAAGTGATTTATGGCTTCCGGTCACGTGACCGGAAGTGCTGAGTCATGAAAGACGTCATCTGAGGCTGAGCCAGTGACGTAGGCGGTTTTGTGACGTAATGAGTGAAAGTTCAAAGTTCAAGGTCACTGGGAGGTAATTTTAAAAAAGTACTACCTCGCACTCGTAAAATCCGATTGTGATTCGATAGTTGTCATTCGATAAAATATCGAATGAAAACAATCGAATGAAGCAATCGAATGAAACTAGTGCGAGGTAGTACTAATACAAATATTACTTTATTTTATTTACAATAATTCATATTACAAATATTACTTTATTTACAATAATTCATGTTTACAATAGTTCCCCGTTGTTCGTTGTCATCGATGTTGTTGATCCGGACGAGTTGCGGCCATCAATTTGCTTTCTGAAGAAAGACGGTAGATACTTCGATCCCTGCGCAGAGTCCATGTTGTTTTTTGATGCGTAAAGTTCCAAAGATAAATCGTAACCGGACGCAATAAGAAGTCTTAACTCTTCACTAAACACCTCGAGGTCTTGGTAAGTCGCAAGATGAATAGAGTCATAATGAATACACCTAATTTTAATGGACATTTTAATATAATGTTTTACGTTTGTGAAAAGCACTTGATGTTCACCAGTCGAGAGCCGGAGGTGTACTGACTATTCGCTAGCTAGCGTTTTGGTATCAAACAAAATGGTGGGGGTAAAAGTGTGGTGGGGCGGAGCAGATGGCGGGCGGCAGGTGGCAGCTGGTGCGAGGCAGATGGTTGCTACTACATTCGCCGCCACAGTAATGCAATCCTTCGGCGTAATTCTTGTATTTTATCTTGTCGGTTCATTTGATACGTTTTACATCTACATATGCAATAGCTAAAACACTTGCACTTACGACAAGCTTTCCCGTCAACTTGATCGCCTGGTATTTTAAAACATTGTAACTCGCAACAATATGTCTTCAAATTGTTATCGAAAAATAAATTGTTCATAGGTGGCACCGACATGTTAGCTGCAGCGTGTGTTAGACAAGACTGAGACTAACTTCACTGCTCCCTCTCTTTTATACCTCTTCATAAGTTAACCCTGAATGAAAGTTCAAGGTCACCCATTCGAATTTTAAAAAAAGCAACACAGCAGTATATAAAATAATATACTGCTGTGTTGCTGTTTTCTTTATTTTTTTTCATATTTTTTTTTCTATTTTTCTTTTCTTTATTAAACAAACATTTTACAATACAATAAACTTAAGTTTAACATTGATGACTAGAAATACAAACAATAAAATACAAACAGAGAAATACAAACAGAGGCATTATGTACAAGGATGCATGATGTGCAGAGTGAGTTCCGTTGAGTTGTTGCCGCTTACACCGTGTGATACCAAATACAACGTCCCCGGTTGAATATCTCGCAAATCTTCATTCTGTAGCAGTTGAACAAATCGTTTTGGAAGAAATACTTGAAACTTCGGCTCATCTCCTGAAGTTAAAGGTGCTTCGCTCAATGAAACTAGAATTGCTTCTCCATGTGTGGTTTCCACTTTCTTGATGTTATGAATAATGTAGTGTTTTTGTTCTTTTAATTCTGAACACTTTTTAGTTAGCAGAAGGTCGGATTTTGAATGAGTGTTGAATTGATCAACCAGTGTTTGTAGAAACTGTTGTGATGCCATCTTCGTCAGTGGTGGTTGCGATGTCTTCTGTGATGTTGCCTCTTCGGAGTCTCGAATAATACTCGTGCCGGAGCGGTGTTGGCTCCTCGTATTTATAGGCCCCGCTACCCCCACCACATTCCGGTTCTTTGCTACCCCCACCACATTTCTGCGTTTGTTCCAAGTAAGCAGCCAAACGATATGCGTTGTGCAATGCGCAGTTTAATTGTCCGTGTTTAGGATCTTTTGCAGCAACACAAATATTACCGAGATTAATGTTAAAGTCCTTACCGATGGTTATATCGAAAACATCACCGTGCGTGTACTTTTGTATCCAGTTCCTTTTTTCTAATCCTCTTGTGTATATATGTGAATATTGTTTGCAAAAGTTAAACATAATACTGTGCAGATTACTGTAGCTTATAAATCCTTCATACCAATGTATGTGATGAAAGTAGTTTGTTATCCATTTGTTTGTACTTTTTGCTTTGGCGTTAAGGTTGTTAAAAGAAAAAGGAGCTTCAAACGTGAATGGGTAAACTACAAATGTAAGCAAGTCTAAAATTACTAATTCCTTGATAATAAACCTATCATTATTATTTCGAAATGCTTGAAATTCTATTACACAAGGCTTTACACTCACTTCTTCATCCCCTCCGCTCATCATGGCACCTAGCGATCAACTAAACTGTTTTCCACACCACGGTAGGTTAAATACCAGGCCGTACAGTTGCAGGCGCGTTGGTGTATATTTAACGTGGGCACCGTCCCCAATAGGCCTACCCCACGTGTGTTCTTCTTTACTTAGTCAAACTTTAGTCTTTTTTAACTTCTTCTTCTTGTGTTTCGTTTTCTTCTTCTTCTTGTTTCTCCGTTTCTTCTTCCTGTGTTGTTTCTTCTGTAGCTTCTGTAGCGATTTCTACAAGTGGTTCAAAATCCTTTAACTTTCTCCACATGCAAACTTCATGAGGTATTCTATTAAAAATAGATGTATCCACAGGTCCGTACACGATGGTGCTATCAGGTTGTTTTTCCAAAGTATCGACCAAATATTCTTTAATAATAGCGCTTGCAAATACCAACTGTCTCATGTACCTTGTAATAGGTTCTGTTGCGTAGTTTAAAACGTAGAATTCTTCACGTGACAGTAGAATCTTATTTTCATGTTGAGTCAAGTCTCTAATTCGCACTTGTAGTTGTCCACGATGTTTAACAATATCGATTTCATTGTCACAATCCAAAAGTCGAATATGTGTTTTCCTTCCACACAAACTGTTAGTTAAATAACATTCTATTAAATGTACATGTTTCAAAAATGACTCCCAAGCATTTTGCGAAAATAAAACCTTTTTTGTTCCATGGTGTAGTATTACTGTAGGGGAATAATCCAATGACTTCATCAATCCAACTGATACACTTTTACTGATGCATGCTGAGATGGGGTAAAAGATTCGCAAAAAAACTTCAGTTAAAATGTGAGGAGGAATATTTTCTTCAACTTTCTTCTTCCTCTTTGGTACTACCTTTGATGGGTCTGCATTACTTTCCTCCTCTCTATCTCTTTTACCAAACTTTAAAAATGCAGTTATTTCCTTGATGATTTCTTCTTCACTAGTATTATCACGTTCCAATAACGGTGCTACCTCTGCATCACCTTGTACAACAGATGGAGAACTCATTTTGTAGAAGATGTTGCCCATGCGACGATAGACGATCAACTGAAGACCTGCATTGTTGCTCCGCTATTTATAGGTTAGCGACAGTGGCGGTGCCGGTGGTGGTACAACGTTTTACAATACCGTCTTTACGATACCAGTCAACGGTGTGTATGTAACAATTTTATCGTGCAAAATTAAACAATACGCAGATGTATTTGCAGGTACGTTTTCTTGAAATTCCATTTCTATTTTTATATCAACACTAGACGATTTTACAGATTCGTTTTGTTTGGAGCAATCAATTACAACAATCGGAGCTTTCGATTCAAACTGTACGGGAGATAGTAGAGGTGTGTTTGTTTTGCCGTAATATGAATTTTGGAACCTAGCGTACATATCGTATAAAACACTGTACCTTTTTTTATCAAAAGAGATATTAAAGTTGTCGTAGGGAAAGAATTGTGAATTCAGGAACACTTTACAGTTTGTTAATTTACAATGGTCAAATTCACCAGCATTTTCAGTTAATATACTTTTTTTCTTTGTTTGTAATCCAAAGATTACATATCTCGCTTTTTCCAAATGAGTAGAAGTTTTTACAGTCCATGTATGCCGTTGTGTTGAAGGTAAAACGGGGTATTCATGAAACTCCCAGCTTCTGAATGGCATTACAATGTCTCGATCTGATTTTAACTTTCTTAATAATGTAATCCTGTGTTCATCATTTAGTCGCACATGTGGTACTCTCCAAACAATCTTGTCTAATGTTAGTTTCCAGTCTAAATTGGCTTCAGTTGTTCCAGCAGATGCTTTAATAATATCATTATCGTTTGATGACCTTAATAAAACTAGTTCTTGTTTTACATTTATTATTATTCTTCTGTAATCTTCAGCAAATCCTAAAAGTAATCTTAAAGGTACGTAAAAATCAAAGTTTCCCGAAGCGTCAGGAGTAATTATACTTTTGTCTGGTGCAACCCATCCTGCAACAGCTAACAGATTCTTCTCATTTGGTGTTAAAGACGCTAATCCTTTTAATGTACTGGAAATTCCAACCTTTTTTGTTGAATCGACTGTAACTCCTGAAATTTCATATCTAATCTCGTCAAACAAAAATGCCATAGGATTATTTATGAACGGAACAGTGGTTCCAACAGTACCGTCAGCTTTTGTTACTTTTCCTTCAATATATAAATAACTTTCGCATGGAAGAGTATAAATGTCTTGTTGTTGTATAGGAATCCTAATTTCATCGTTATTGTTTAATTTGGACGAAGCGTAAGGGTTGTGCGTGTGATATTCCTTTTCCCATAAGGTCTCGTCGAATGTTGGGCCCTGCGCTATATCCAGTATATCCATTGTTAATGACCTTTAATCCAATTTCTTCTAGAAAACGAATGTTGTCACTTGTTAATCCTTCTACAGCTGATGAGCTACTGACCTCTTTGCTGGTTGGCTCTCTCTTTTTAAATGATAACCCCATTATCTAAGCGGATGATTTTATATGTATTCTTACAGTAATAGCTTCTCCTCGAAAGTCAATAAGGTTTCCGTCTTGATCCACTATGTTCAGCACGATGTCTGAAATGAAACTGGTGTTTAACGGTAGGTACACAAGGTTTTGAGGCTTTTCTACTATCTTGAAACCCGGTGCGACTGATGGGTAAAATGTGTGTAATATATGCCGATTTTCTCCATCTCTGTAGGATCCTTGTATAATGTTACATGTAATGTCTATGCTGTTTACTTTGATGATCGTCACAGTTCTATTCCCAGAATGAGTTGTATTAGGTTCTAATACCTTTGTTTCCTTAGAAAACCCCAATAAACTACCAATTGAACGTTCTTGGCCAAAATCAATATAATACTTAGAAGTAATTTCGGCTTTCATTGTATTGTTATTGCCTTTTATCGTTATATTTTCTTTTCCCATATGTTTTTGTATAACTTCATTTATATTATCAATTTCATAAGCTCCTGTTGGTAAACTGAATTCTTCCAAAGCTGAATATTTTCCTTTATTATCTTTTGTCTTGTAATAATGTATTTTGTTATTAATTCCTTCACTAACGTTTGGAATAGAGTTATATGTTGTTAAATCCAATAATGCGGCTTCCCATAGTCTTCCTTTTTGCAAACGTAGCGCTGGAAACAGAATACTGCGCAAAGTACATGAGTTACCGGTTAATGACACTGTATACGAAGACATCTTAAAGTTGACTAACACTTTTAGCTAAAAAGTCTAAACATAAATGACCGCAAATGGATGTATCATCAGGTTGTTTTCTTGTATAATTGTAAAAAACATTTTCTGCCGCACGAAAGTATTGTTGAAGTTCTTTCGGTGGTGGAAGGTTTCCAAAACTGTCGAAATAATAAATCGTTTCACCAAGTTTCTTGTAACACACCCAATGAGTGCCTAATCCTTCACTATTATCCAAATTTACTATACCAGTCTCATTTTTCCACATTTTAACCGGTAATTCATCTTTCATAAATACTCCTCTAAAAAATGGGATTTTCAAACAAGAAGCATATGTAATCAGTTCTTCATTGGTTAATTCTTTGTTTTTAATTATTAATTGCTCTTTCTTATTTAATACACACGATACGGTCTTAGGTATAGTCCTCCTCCCTTTTTTATCATTGACCATATTGTTGGTTTCTTTTTACTTTTACCACTAGTAGATCGACGTTTTCTTCTGATATTACCTCCTTGTTTCTTAGCGGGTCTTTTCCCACGCCTTCTTCTCTTTCCTCCTCCAAACGTAGTTTTTGCTTTCATTGCTGCTGTTACTGCTAAAGACGCTGCTTTTTCACCAATACTCGCGTCACTAGATTTTACTCTTTGCCAAGCTTTCTCAGAAAGTGCTCTATCTGCTATTGATCTATTTTTTGTATCACCAAATTTGGAATACGCTATATCGTGCTGTTTACAGGCCTGATCAAGCTTATTTATTCCAGGATCTCCTCTAGCAAGCCGTTTCTCTAATTTGGTTCCAGGACCACAATATTGATATCCTCCAGGTAAATGTAATTCCACAGGTAATAAATCAATCGCCTTGTTAACTATAGCTCCAACCGGTTTACTTAATAGAGAAAATGCTGTTGATGCTATTCCCCTTCCTCTCTGTAATCTCTCTCGATTATGACTGATGCGTTTAGCCCTCGGCATGACTATTTATAGCCAAACTTACAATCAGTAGGTGCACTCTATAAATGTTTTACAATGAATGTAATATTAGTCTTGGCTTCTTGTATTATATATACTGTTTAAAATCCATTTATTATATAGAAATGGATTAATTAATTAAATGTAGACATAATAAATAAAAGTAGTAAAAATAGAAATAAGGTGTAATTGAAGATGTTTCAAATGTTTCTCCGCTGGTGATGGTATCGTTGTTTTCGGTAAAATGAATAAAATCTAAATAGTTGTCATGTTCCCTTAGAAACTTGCCACTTAATCGTTGGTAATTAAATAACACATTCCAGTTTAGTTTATCTTTAAAATTGTCAATGTAATTTTCAGAGAGATTTTGATATTTACTTATTACTTCCCAACAGTTATTAAAATTTGATGTCATCTCTACAAGGAAGTCTTCTGAAAACTGTTGTCTTTGTAAAATATGAATCCAGTTAACTCTGTGAAAATAAATTCTTAACATAGTCATTGTGAAGAGGTAGTGTATGGAAAGTTGTTCCCAATCCATATATCTATCAAACCGTTGAACAAAACCATCTGTCAGCACTCCTTGGGGAAATCTCGGCTCTTGAGATATTAAACTCCACGCAGTAATATTGGATTCCATCATCCTCTCTGTATTATCTCTCGAATATGACTGATGCTTTATACCTTATCATGGGTATTTAAATTCTTTTTTCTCTTATATAATCTTCATCGTTTTCTGTTGGTTCATTAATCACATTCACTTTATCCCCCTTTCCTAATGTCTTGACTTTAGAAGGCTCAGACGGTTTATCTAATTGATTAGGTTTTTCTGGATTGTGTATCTTTTTCCAGTCTAAATAATTGTGGCTGTCAACATCTGAAGCTACAGCTCTTCCTGAAGCCCGATGGATATAATTAAATAAAGCTGCACCAAACCTTTCCATATGTTTTTCATATTCTGTAGTCCATTTCTTGTGTACTATATCAAATATTTTCTTATTTACAGCGTCTCCATCCTGCTCACAATCACCTACATTTGACAATTTTAATTTTTTTACATCATAGCTTGTATCAGTTTCATTCTTTTTGTAAATCGTTAACAATTTTAAAGTCGCTAAATTTACTGCTTCACCATCATAAATGGGATGTTTTATATTGCTTAACCTTTTACCGGAAAATCCCCAATGGTCTTCGTGTACAATCGGGGTTCTTTTATCCATATATTGTACCGTAACCGCATCAGAAGACAAAAGCGGATCACCAACATTTTGAATTACTTTTCCTTCAAAATTATAATTACCATCAGGTGTTAACGGAAACCCAGCTCTTTTTTCACTATATCCAGATTTTACTCCAAACTCGGAATACCGTCCAAACTTGTCCACACTCATGATGTAACTGAATCGCTATCGTTTAGGTTCTTACTATATATATACGTCTACTGAACAATTATTTCTCGTTTTCGCAGTTCATCAACCAAAGCTACCCATTCGTTTTCTAAACCAGTGTGCCCGGCTTCAATAGCTTCATGTAATAACCTCATTCGATCAACTAACTTATTTATATCGTTGTAATATATTATATTGGTTTTATACAAATTTTTCAATAATCCCCTTCCAGATGTAGTAAGATCAGTTGTTTTTCTTTTTTTATGCAAAACATTTAATTCAGCAGAAGATAAAGCTCTTCTTTTAATTGGAGCTTTATTTGATTTCGAGGGGAAAAGACTAGATATAATGTTTGTGTATTTTATTGACCTGTTTCTATGAATAGGTAGGTCTTTGGAATATTTTTTTCTATGTGCATTTGTATACTCTAGTATATTTTTAAACAATTGTAAATCCTTTTTAGTATATTTACCAGGATTATTTTTAAAGATGAGTTCAAACAAACCTGTTGTACCTTTATATTTCTTATCACCAATAACTATATCATCATTTTCGTTTATATCTAACTTTCTATCTCCAATCATTAATCCTTTATCCTCTATTCTAGCTCCATATGTATGATAATTTCGATTAGCATGTGTGCCATGTAACATTTTTAATGTATATTTTCTTCCAAGTGTTCCTTTAAACATAATATCTGTGCCTAATTTGCTTAAGTTGGATGGGTTGATATCCTCTTCTTCTGCTCTTGTATCTTCCGCACTTGTATCTTCTGTACTTGTATCTCCTGCAATGTTCTTTTCCCTTAAATCTCCTATATCTCCGCTTTCTTCATACTCGTCGCTTTCTTCAGATGTTTGTAACTGGTCAAAACTTTCATCATTCTGAAATTCTTCTTCATATTTGGAAATTGGTAGCATTTTGTCTCCTTCGAAGCGAATTGAAGGTTTTTCCATATTTTGTGCTAATCGCTTTAAAGGTTCAGTAACAGGTTTGAATGTTGTTTCTAAAAATTGCTCTCTTTCATTTATACCTGATTTTAAAGCTCGGTTTTTTTGTCTAATAGAATCACTAAGTGATTTTATTTCCTTTAATAGCTTTTCCTGGTTAACCATCTTCACACCTTGACGACTTGTACAGTAATACCGCTAATCAGTGTATTAAAACAAATTTATCAAAACCTATTCTATAACGACCATCTTTTATAGCTTGATCTTTCATAATAACCAAAAATCCATACTTTTCCGCCCATGCTTTTCCGCAAAGCTCTTTAAACTTTTCAAATGACATATCCGCATTCACATGGTCGTTATATATATGTTTTAGGTTAGTATCATCTTGTTTGAATACAATTAGAATATTTGCATTATCTCTGATAAGTTGTTTTGGAATTTTGCTATAAGTTTGTCCTATATATATGCTGTCGATGTTATTATGTCTTCCCATGGTAAAGTAGTTTCTAATAGTATCCTGATTTTCACAAGATACATCGTCAAATATAAATACAGAATACGGTTTCGCTTCGTTTGGTTGCATAATGCTATCACTAGCGTTAAATTTGTAAAAATTAACATCAGACACATCAGATAGGATTTTATCCAGCAATTGATACTTTGGTTGATGTAGAGACTTTGAAAAAATATATAGGTTATTAAACCTTAATCCCTGCGGATTAGTGATCAAATTAAAGACAACATTGGTCTTTCCGCAGTTTGAGGGGCCACTTACTATACATCGAACAGTGTTTGGAAGTAAACTACCGTGTTTACCATTGTTGATTTTAACGTTATCCACAGTTAAATCATCTATGTTATTAATATTGAATCGATCTTTATGGTGAATAATCTCCATCCTGCTCAAAGGTTAACGATGAAATGAGTTGCTTGCATTAAACCAAGTCCTTTATAGGTATCCATGAATCCTCAGTTTTGTTAAACCCTAACCACCGCACTTTAACTGCGTCCTTTTTTCTTTGTAACACTTTTTCAACAAGATATACATCACCTACTGTTGACTTTAACATTTCATGTCCATAAAATGCACCTTGCAACAAATCTCCTTTGTTATCTTTTAAGATATACGTTTCAGGTACAGTCGGTTGCACTTTATACACTGTAAAAACTTCATTTGTCCAATTGGGAAGGTATTTCTTGGTAAACACTCCCTTATATTTACTAATCCGTACTTTATCACTTACATTAAATTTTCTTGGCTGCATTTTTTCTACTTTAGGCTTTGTATTTTTCTTTATGCGTTTTAATACATCTTTTGCATTTCTTCTATTTACTTTGTTAGGTTTCATACCAATAGTTCTATGAAACCTGTTGTTATAATCATTTATTAATTGTGGTAAAACATCATACCATACGTAAGAACCTCTTTTTGAAAATTGTTTATACAGTGCTCCTTTTAAGGTTCTATTGAATCTTTCTACAATAGCTGCTTTTTTCTCTGAATTTGTAGAATAATGATTTATTTTATATTTATTCATTAACTGTGCAAAGTTTGTATTAAAGTATTCTGTTCCATCATCAGTTTGTAAATGTTTAATTTTGTTTTTATCTCTTTTTATGGCTATTTCCATGGCTTCTGTTACGCTTTTACCAGTCTTGTCCTTTAGAGGCAAAGCGTCTGCAACTTTTGTAAAACAATTAATAATTGTGAGTATATATTTAAATCCTTTGTTTATTCTGCTATGCGGTCGCATTTCAATTAAATCCGCTTGATATAGATCATTTATCCCTTTTATAACAGTATTTCTTCTTGGAAACTTTATTCTTGCAGGTTTGTGTAGTTCATTAATAATCTTCTCCTTTAGGTCTGACATGATGCTTTCACGAAGACAGCTGATATGGTATTAAATATTCTTTTGTATAAATCTGCTTATATAGGTCAAGGTCATTCTAAACTAATGTATAAAAGGGGGAACACAGCAAAATACTGCTGTGTTCCCCCTTTTATACGGAAAGGAAAAGGAAAAGGGATGTAGGACGATGAAAGGGTTACTCGTCAATAGGGTTGAGGGAGTAGTGACCGAATGGTAGAGTGTGGATGTTGTCTGCAAGGATGTGGCGTTTGTCATCATTTGAAGAAAGAGCTTTTTTTACCTCCGTCACACTGTACAGCTGATGGTTGAAACTTCTGATCGTGTTGAATTTTGCTGTTATATCTTGATCTTCAAATAAACATTTCTTATAGTGATTAAAATGCACATTCTTCTTTAAATACAAACTTTTTACTCCTTTAGCTTTCTTAATGACTTGGTTTTCATTTAGTTGTAAAGAATATAATTTTGACATTAGTGCAACAATTTCTTGAAGTATAACACCATTGGCTTCATCTTTAAATTTGCCAAGCACTTTTTTGTTTCTGTCATTGTCGTAGTTTGGATGATCTTTTGGATAGTCGGAAAAGTCAAAGTCGTTTTTGTAATCAAATGTCCGAAGATCTTCATACATATCGTTAGTAATTATCCAATATATAAAAGCGTCTGTATCCATGTAGGAGATGCCGATGTTTTCCCGTCCATAAAAGGTGACCATCTTTTTGTAATGAAAATCGTACATATGAGTCTTGGAGATATCCAGGATTGACATTCCTATATACAAAGGACGATCCATCTTCACACTTGTTTTCTTCATAGATACAGCTACAAGATTTTCGTTAATAATTATAGATGTTCCAAAATTTGGCTGTTGTACGAGTTTCTGTAGTTTGTTCGGATCTGTAACAAGTTTTACATTTTTATGTCTTCTTTTGTTTTCCAATGTTTTACCGAATATCGCATTGTTCATCAATTTAAAAAAGTCTTTTTGAAAGGCTGATGTAGCGGCTGCTCTTCTGGTAGTATTCGAGTCTATGTATGGTTTCAACCAGCACGATTGGAAAAATTCTACAGCTCTATTAATTTTAGTAAGACGTAAACCTAATTCGATAGCTTGTTGAACAACCCAATAGTGAGCTACGTATCGTTGTTTATTGTTAAGGGTCATCATTAATTTGGGGTGTTTTCCAGTTGGTGAAATTTCTGTTCTTGCAAGGAGTGGAAGGTCATAATGAAGATCGTGTAAATGTTCTGGATACTCAAAGTCGCAATCCAAAATATATCCGGTATCTCCTTGTTTTGGAATTTGTGAAATATCGCCAATACAGTCGGGATCAACCCATTTAAAGTTGTCAAATGGAAGTGGGTTCGACATGGCCCATCCATACAGATTATTCGCGTCGAAATATCCCAAGTACGTTGAAGGTTTCTCTTGATCATGGTCAGGTAGATATTTGTTGTTGGCTTTAACATGTCTCGTCACGCTTTGAGTTAATCCACCTCTAACACCCGACTCAACCATTAAAACCATATCTATATCTGTTAACAGCTGGAGTTTGCATTTTGTTTCTTTCAGCATTGCTTGCCAAGCTAGTCCTGGAGATGTATATGAATGTAGAGGGTCTAAACCGTATGCTGCAAAACAGGTTCTTCGGAATTCTTCCATAACATCGCAGAGAAGAGTCACGTCAAGTTTTACATAAAAGTCTGAGTATTCTCCTAAAGTCTTCATATCCAACTCGTTCCATACTCGACATGCGTGTTGATAGTCTTCAAGTGAAATCTCCGAATCATTAAGTTTGTTCTTAAATTGTTCTGGTGGAGGAAGTGATGTTTCATTAAATCTATGCAGTCCATCGATGTAATCGTAGGGGAAGACTCCTTTTCTAAGAACCAGATCCATTTTACTACTGGCTACAATTTTGCTTGTTTCTATTAGATCTTCTCTTTTTAAATTCTCAGTTAATTTCATTAGGCTAGAAGGCATAAATCTAAACGAATCAATAAACCTAAGTTTTATTTTGCCAACCTTTTTAGAGAAGCTTATAAATTTTTCCATTGTTGTTGCCAAAACATCTATTGCTCCATCATCTCTTCCTAACTCCGGGATTATGAAATGAGAGTCATATCCACTAAGGTTATGTAGAACAACAGGTATAAAAGATGGAACTTTGTAATTTAAGTTGCAAGCATTACAGGCTGCACCTCTGTAGGCTCCGGTAAGATGGTCGTGGTCACGCACTTTAACGTTTTCTGGTGTAAATAGGTTATTACACAGATAACATGTTGTTGCCAAATTGTGATGTTGAAGTTGGTGTTCATCCATAGGCTGCATCGGTATTTTAATTTTGTAGATTTCTTCCACCTTGGAGGCAATGTAATACAACTTATCTACAAAGTGTTTCGCTGCTTGTTCACCACGATAAATCTTCGGAGCAGATGATAGTCCAAATTCTTGAAGATGTTCTTCAGACAACGTGGATTTTGTTAGTATACAATAACTGTTTGGTGCATGTTTTTGATATTTGCTTCTTTTTGTGATATCCTCTTCTTGTTGTTCAATTGGAAGTAAGGATGCTTCGAAATCCGCGTACACAACAAATGGAACAGGGTATTGGTGATTTACTTTATCAAATTTTATCTGCGCTCTGCTGGGATGTGGCAATTTAATTCTTACCTCATAGTTTCCACTACATAACCTTTGATGTTCTACTAACCATTCTGTACCTCCTCTTCTTAATGGTTTGCTCACGTGGCAAAAGCATCTCTTACATGTTGTGATTTTACTTTTATGTTTTGTTAACTGTTTACATACGAGCCCTTCAAAATCTTTTATATACACGTAATGTGATATCTCTCCTTTATTGATTAATAACAGGTCAGTATGATTGTTGCGCTCATTCGATGTTATGCGCAAGGGATACACATTATTTGACGAATCCAAACCAAATATGTTGACTGAAGCCGACGGATTTTGCTTTTCAAATTTTGATATATCAGTAATTGCAACAGGGTAAGTCATTCCCTGGAAATTATACTTGTGTTGAACTTCTTAATATGCTTGACTTGGTCTTTCCGGATGGTTTTTTACATATTTGGCCAACATAACATATTTAAAACATTCATTATTTTCATTTTGCACGTTAATACAGGATTTGGTATTCATAATTTTTTGAGGTAGAGGGATATAGCTACTTCCTCTCATTCCATAACCGTGTTTATGAACTCTAACATCCAGACTTGTTATACTTAATAAAGTCCATCCAGATCCTCTTCCTTCATGCTCTTGTAGTTTCGTCAAAAGTTCCTCAATACATTCTGTTACGATCTTTTCAATATCTGACGCAGCCATGATGGTTCGGTTTTTTGTCATGAAACCTCTTGGTGATGTTTCGTTTTGAATGTTAGTGAATATGGCATCTAGCAACAGTCCAAATTTGATAAAATTTAATCTTTTTTGTTCATTCTTTAGTGTTTTGGTTACTAATTCTTTGGCGTTATGTAAAAAGTTTTCAAGTTGTAATTTTACGTTGTCAATTTTAAAATGTGTTACTGCCTTACCAGGTAGTGCTTGAGCGTGTAGTTCCACATCTACTGCTGTTGATGTTGAGGGTCGGTGAAGAGTAGACATAGCAGCTGTTGATGTTGAAGGACGGTGAAGTGTAGACATAGCAGGCGTTGAAGTCGATGTTGATGGTGTTGATGTTGAAGGATGGTGAAGTGTAGACATAGCAAGCGTAGAAGTCGATGGTGTTGATGTTGAAGGATGATGAAGTGTAGACATAGCAGGCGTAGAAAACGATGCAGCTATTGATGTTGAAGGACGGTGAAGTGTAGACAGAGCAGACGTAGAATTCGATGCAGCTGTTGTTGATGGTGCATATTGAATAACACTTGGTCTGGAATGTTGGTGTTGGGCTAACATTTGATCTATTTCCTTCAATTCTTCTTCTTCATATTCTTCATCATGGTTGTTGTTATGTTTTAGTTCCTTATGAATTATTAAAAGAAATTCATCCTTAAATGAAGTCTTACAAATATTGCAGCGATGCATAATGTAGGTGTGATCTCCACAAGGGTCAACGCAATAATGAAAAACACTGCAAATGCCCCTCTATTTATACCCTAGCAAAAGTGGTGGGGGTACGTATTACGTTAAGTTTTCTATTTTTTACATTTTATATTTACTATCGTAGCTGGAGGCTACAAAGTTCTGTATTTAGGTCAAGGTCATTGAACATATTTGCCAAAACGAGGAATAGAGCAGTAAATGATTTCATATCAAACCATAAACTGATCTATTCCCCGCTCTGTATTTAACTAAGACAATTTTCTCCAACAGGAACATTTGATAGATTTTAAACTCGGATGTGAAGTCGGATTGTACACATTGCATCTCGATCAACTAAAAATTTCATAAAACAATAGGGATCTTCAGTTGTAGATTCATCTTTAACATATTCGATGGTCAACATTGCAGAACGAAGATCTTGTGGAATTACGTCGACTTTTATGAGTCGCCTTTCGAGTTCAAACCGTTTTGTTATTGATGTAAGTTTTATCACATCATCGATATCGATGAGGGGAAAGCTGTAGCAAACGGAGTTTCCTGGTGGGTTCATCATGCCGATATGATAAATATACACTGTTGCATCGACATTAAATAGACGTTCCCCCACCATTAAATTTATAAGTTACCCCCACTTTTTCTAAACAAAAAAAACAAAAAAAAAAAAAAAAAATTAAAAGCTGGTAAATATTTTCTGTCTTGTAACTGGGTCAAGGTTATACAACGATATTACCAAAACGGGGAATAGAGCAGTAAGTAGTTCTCACTTTGACTACAAACTGATCTATTCCCCGCTCTGTATTTAAAGTTTGTCAGTTGACAAGAAAAAGACAACACTTAATCAGACTCATTTGATGAATCGGAATCAGTTGTATCAGAAGCATCGGAAAGAAATAGTCGTCGACGAATATGATATACCCCTCGTGCACTATCTAAAAATAACCCGTCCAAACTACTACTACTAGTGGTTGGAGTTTCATCATGTATTTCTTCAGAACAGAGAAGATGCTGATAGATTCTATAGGTTTCAGATTCCCCGTCACTTAACGGTTCAATTTGTTCCATATATCCTGCTTCAAGATCATCACTGTTTATATCACTTAATAATTCAAAATCTTCCATTGCATCCATATCACTTAATAATTCAAAATCTTCCAATTCGTCTTCATTTTCATCCTCACTTTCAATCACAATATGTTTTATAATTCCTACGATTGATTTTGCAGAAGGAAATATATTATCCTTTGGTGACATAGCTGCTATATATTCTAGTGCTAACACAAGTAGCAGAATGAGATAAGCACTGATGAGAAATCTCTTTTTATATTCCCCGATTTAAGTGGTGGGGGTAACTAGTGATAAGAAATGGGTATTATTGTATCAAATATATGTAACAATGTTTATGAAACAAGGATGTTTAAGTCCTGTAAGTAGGTCAAGGTCGTTTTAACTTATTACCAGAACGGGGAATAGAGCAGTAAGCGATTCTCACTTTGACCGCAAACTGATCTATTCCCCGTTCTGTTTTCCCCCCGTTCAGTATTTCCAAAACATCTTTAGTCAATTACGAATGCTAGAAGGTCTTCAGGAAGATCTTGTTGAAGTGATGCACCTTCTAACAACGTTTCTAACGCATTAATGTATTTTATCGCCTGTATCAAAATGGCATGCCTTGAACTTTTTTTATCCATAAACGGTAATTTTGATTGTAATAACTTATATGTTTGATTTATTTTTTTAATCCTTCCTCTTTCTCTAGCATTCCTTCTTCTTGCCTCATCATTCTTTTCCTTGTTATTTGTTGTAGGCTGCATCGATGTTGTAGGCTGCGTCGATGTTGTAGGCTGCATCAACTCTGCTGGGCTATTCATAGCTGAATAACTATACTCTAAAGCTGTACGCCTTATATATGTTTACCCCCACATATATAGGGGGGGGGGGTGCAAGTTTTAGGGAGGAGATATTTTTGTAAGAAATATATATATATATATATATTTCAATGTTGTTTTTTACCAAACGAAAATTGTCTAAGTCCCAAGGTCATCTGAACAAATTGCCAAAACGGGGAATAGAGCAGTAAGTGGTTCTCACTTGGACCGCAAACTGATCTATTCCCCGCTCTGTATTCTAAAGTAAACAATAAATCTTCTCACTATTGAGCAACCTTTGCTCTTTGAAGCTCAAGTTCTAAGTCTCCAACCAGGCGAAAGTCTGCATCGTGCTCCTCCCATTGTTCAGGAGAACGCGGTTGTGCACACCACTTTGTAAAGGCGTACCTCATTGCCTCATTATACTCCTCCAGGATAACATGATAGGGTCTTGGTTGCTGCGTTGTAGACTGCATCGATGATGTAGTTTGTTGCGGATGTGACTGAGCATCATTCTCCGCAACCTTATTAATCTTAAAAACTTCAGTCATTTCTGCAGCCTCAGCAATTGCGTACAACTCCTCTTCGTTAATTTCCTTTCCCCATGTGTTGCTGTTGACGCTCATGATGATACAACTAATAATTATATTCCGAATCGCTCGCTTAAATACCCGCTTACCCCCTCCCCTCTTTACTGTTGAATAATGACTTTAGTATAATATTTCTCCTTTTTCCTTTTAAGTTTATCTTTGATTTAGTGTAAATTATCCAAGTCCGTTATCTAGGTCAAGGTCGTTGTAACATTGCAAAAAAAGTGTGGACAACTTATTTACACTCTGCAGCATATGCTACAAATTGTAAATAGGTTGTCCACACTTTTTTTTTTTTAATTTGGAAAAAATGCTTTATTTAATTTGGAATAAACTTTTGGTCTTTTTATTTATATTATTATTTTAATGATTTCCACACAGTGATACCTGTATCATTTCGAATTAAATAGTCCTTGTGGGTAGGTTTTTTGACGTGGAGGTCCATGGCTCTAGGTAACTCTACATAGTACAGTTTACCTTCACATTGAACCAACACCTTTGCAAAGTCCTTTATTTTAACAAAGAAGTAGCGTTTGTTTTTACAAAGCCTGTTAATTCGAATTTTAATTGGCACCACTGTTGCACGTGGTGAAGAAGGAGATGCGCCATGGTTTAATTTTAAATGAAGACTGCACGTTTCTTCATTTAAAATACAACGTTTAACACAGCGTTCACCTTTCTTAGCACCTTTTTTGAATATATAATTACATTGTTGTGCAGGAAGCATGCACATCCTTTGTACAGATTTAAGTTGTTTAAATTTCTCTGAAGGAGATGAAGTATATGTGCAGATTACTGAAGGTCTGGTTGGAGAAGATGATTGGGTGGCTGGTTGGCTTGGTCTCGAACTTGATGTTGATGAGGATGAAGAAGCAGACGATTTGGAAGACTTTGATGAACATGTAGAACAACTTGAAGATGTAGAAGGACTTGGAGAAACAGCACGAGACGTTGACAAAGGACTTGGAGAAACAGCACGAGAAGTTGACGGAAGAGGTGAAGGACTTGTGTAAGTCGTTGACGCAGCAGGTAGTGGTGGACAGTTCTCCGGGACGATGTTAGCTAACATCAGGGCTGTCCGAAGGATGGATGGAACCGCAGAAGACGGAGTGGTAGAGGCGGGCGAAGACGAAGCAGAAGGTTTCAATTTGAGAGGTTGTGTCTGCTTCCTAATGTGTGCCATGGTGTGAGGTATAACAGCACAAGAGGAAGAATGATTTTACTAGTGCTGGGGGACCCTCTTTTATACATACTGATAGTGGTGGGGAGTGCAAGTGTTATACGGTGGGGGTAATAATGTTGTAACGAGTAAATATATATTACAATACGGGGATTTTCTAAGTCCCGAAGTGGGTCAAGGTCGTTTGATCATATTATTAAAACGGGAAATAGAGCAGTAAGTGATTCTCACTTGGACCACAAACCGATCTATTCCCCGCTTTGTACGTGAATTTTCTAAGTCCCAAGGTCATCTGAACATGAAGCCAAAGCGGGGAATAGAGCATAACATACTGCTCTATTCCCCGCTCTGTATTTGGGAAGGGGACAAAAGACAACAAACAAGAGACTGATTTTAAACAAGAGACTGACTTTATATTTTACAAGGTTTTCTCAGGCTAAGATGGGTAATGTCAACCGGTTTACGCGCCGTATTGACACAAGGTCGGTTTGCGCGCCATACCTTAGAGGGGTTAGGAAAAGGATGAGAAGCAAGATACATTACTTTGAAAATAAAGACTTTGCCAGCAACTATGTAAACAAAAATTAATCAGTTAACGTTACTTTTACAAGAACAACCAAGGTCGGTTTTGCAAAGGTCAACAGTATCACTGAAACCCGGTGGGACGTAGACCCAAACACCCGGCGTCAGGCTGCTGCGAACCCAAGTTTTGACCAAGGTTGTTGAGGGACCTGTAGGGCCGGGAGTACATATTTCATTAGTAAATAAGACACTTCAAACCGATACCAAACATTAACATATATTAGACTAACTACATTACCTAGCAGCAAACTACAAGCGTTATCTAACATGCTTAACAAACTAACTAAACATGCAAGGGCGCGGATCTCTTAATTGCGCGTCGGGCCCAACGCACACTTAACAGACCTACGCTGCAGCAGAGTGCAACCCACTGGGACGTATACCCAAACAGCGGGCGGCAAGCTACTGCGACGAGACTGCGGACTGCTCCCGCTTATAAAGGCAAAGTGACGTCACCAAAGCGGAAGGGGGGATGTTACGTCAAAGGGGGGGGGGGGATATTACAATACGAGGATTTTCTAAGTCCCGAAGTGGGTCAAGGTCGTTTGGTCATATTATTGAAACGGGGAATAGAGCAGTAATTGATTCTCACTTGGACCACAAACCGATCTATTCCCCGCTTTGTACGTGAATTTTCTAAGTCCCAAGGTCATCTGAACATGAAGCCAAAGCGGGGAATAGAGCATAACATACTGCTCTATTCCCCGCTCTGTATTTGGGAAGGGGACAAAAGACAACAAACAAGAGACTGATTTTAAACAAGAGACTGACTTTATATTTTACACAGTTTTCTCAGGCTAAGATGGGAAATGTCAACCGGTTTACGCGCCGTATTGACACAAGGTCGGTTTGCGCGCCATACCTTAGAGGGGTTAGGAAAAGGATGAGAAGCAAGATACATTACTTTGAAAATAAAGACTTTACCATCAACTATGTAAACAAAATTAATCAGTTAACGTTACTTTTACAAGAACAACCAAGGTCGGTTTTGCAAAGGTCAACAGTATCACTGAAACCCGGTGGGACGTAGACCCAAACACCCGGCGTCAGGCTGCTGCGAACCCAAGTTTTGACCAAGGTTGTTGAGGGACCTGTAGGGCCGGGAGTACATATTTCATTAGTAAATAAGACACTTCAAACCGATACCAAACACTAACATATATTAGACTAACTACATTACCTAGCAGCAAACTACAAGCGTTATCTAACATGCTTAACAAACTAACTAAACATGCAAGGGCGCGGATCTCTTAATTGCGCGTCGGGCCCAACGCACACTTAACAGACCTACGCTGCAGCAGAGTGCAACCCACTGGGACGTATACCCAAACAGCGGGCGGCAAGCTACTGCGACGAGACTGCGGACTGCTCCCGCTTATAAAGGCAAAGTGACGTCACCGAAGCGGAAGGGGGGATGTTACGTCACGGGGGGGATGTTACGTCACGGGGGGGGGGGGACCTTGAACATGACCCAAAGGGGGGGGGGTGACCTTGAACATGACCCAAAGGGGGGGGGGGACCTTGAACATGACCCAAAGGGGGGGGGGTGACCTTGAACATGACCCAAAAAAGGGGGGGGGGGAGGTTGTGTCGTCACGGGGGAAGGGGAACCGGATGTAGACCGGTTTTTAGCTTTCTACCCGTATATGGAAATGTCACGGTTACACTTGGCGACCCGCTTTGCTCCGTCTGGTACCTCATTCCAGCTTTGCCTTGCGAACTGAATACACCTCTGCGCTATGTCTTCTCCCATTACACCCGAGAAACTGCAACGTTTGAAGGAGACTTTGAAGAAGTCTTCGGAAAAAAGGAGCGGATTCAAAAGACCTAGTTCTTTTAAATCTTGCATACGGAAGAATTTTCGAAACCACCCACTTTACTTCGACCAACGGCCTTCGACGTCCACTGCATCTTCACCATCGCTATCACCTCGCCCTTCATCGCTTCGACCTTCATCGCCGCCACCAACTGTTGAGGAGATAATGAAGAGGACGGCTACGGTGAAACTTACCGAGTTGGTAACGCCGCTGGAGTCTGTCGCCGTCAAGTTTGCGCAGTTGAAATTAAACGTGGAGTATCTACTTGTGGGGAAGATCAGCGATGATGAGTACCTACTCCAACACCTCTTTGGCGGCGGCCGTTACGTCAAGGTCCACCTTCCAAGGTCCACTCTGCCACCTCCTGAGACCAAGTGCGACTTGATTTTAGTACGACAGAAGGGACAAGTAAAGTGGGTTACAAAGGAAAAATAAACACTGACTACCGCTCACCGCTCCTTATCCACCATCTCCTTCAAACACAAACGGTCCTTTTCAGGACCACCCTAAGCATTTCAAGTTAGGGACTTGGCCTGTACATAGGCAGGAGACTATTAGTCTTATGTTTGTGTGCAGCCCACTTTGTGAAAATTTCTAAGTCCCAAGGTCCTTGACCTTGACCTTGACCTTGAACATGACCCAAAAAAAGGGGGGGGGGGTACACAGTTTGTGCAAAGTATGTCATGTGGGTACTCAAATCACGCGGAATGATCAGACGAACAAGTTGGCGCAAACAGAATTCAGATCCGACAAAGGGTATAGCAGCAACAGCGAAAAACAACTATTTTCAAGGGCAAGCCTAAATAACTTCTTTATTTACGGTTTAAAATATATTAAGTGGGTACTCAAATTACGCGGATTGATCAGACGAACAAGTTGGTGCAAACAGAATTCAGATCCAACAAAGGGTATAGCAGCAACAGCGAAAAAACAACTATTTTCAAGGACAAACCTAAATAACTTCTTTGTTTTTGGTTCAAGGTCTAACATGTGGGTACTTTAATTACGCAGCTTGACAAGGCGAACAAGTAGGTGCAATTTAAATTTAAATCTAACCAACAGTATAGCATCCGTGGCGTAAAAACGATGGTTTGAAGGACAAGGTAACGTTGTGGTGGGGGTATATGCCTATTATACACGATAACGCTACATCATTATTCTTCCAGCTCTTGTCGTATGAACATCTACCTAGACGGTCTGAATAATGTCGCAGTTTTACAGGAACATGAGGAAGGTGACCTTCAGTAGTCCCCTTGACACTACTTTCTACTTCCCTGACGATGAAGACAGAAGGTCTACACTTTTAGTGGACAATGAGCGGTTTCGTCGAAGAATAATTGAGGTTGAAACACTTTTAACCAGTTGTTTGCTACGCAAAAAGAACCATATGAATACATGCACCGGTTTAGATCATAGTAGCTGTTATACTTATACAGCGTTGAAGCGCAAACATTATTGAGGTTTTTAGTTACGGAGGTAAGGTCTTGACAGTCTAAGAGCTAAACCCTAACTAAAACATGTAAACTAGTTATTGTGCGATGTAAAACTTGGTGGGGAGACTGGTGTAGTGGGGGACTGGTGTAGTGGGGGACTACCATCTGCCGCACACTTGCCACCTGCCGCCTGCCACCTGCCGCCGCCCATCTGCTGTCCACCATCTGCTTCGTTCTACTACACTTTTACCCCCACCATTTTGTTTGATACCAAAAACGCTAGCTAGCGAATAGTCAGTACACCTCCGGCTCTCGACCGGTGAACATCGAGCTCTCCGAGACGCTCTTCACAAAATAACAATATCATTTCACTCAAGGTCTGATAGATGTTTCTATTTCATTGCCGTCACGTATTCTTTCCTCCTGACAGCAATGAAATGCAAACACCTAACAGAACAGATAGGTGTCAAAAACACAACATGGACTCTGCGCAGGGATCGAAGTATCTACCGTCTTTCTTCAGAAAGCAAATTGATGGCCGCAACTCGTCCGGATCAACAACATCGATGACAACGAACAACGGGGAACTATTGTAAACATGAATTATTGTAAATAAAGTAATATTTGTAATATGAATTATTGTAAATAAAATAAAGTAATATTTGTATTAGTACTACCTCGCACTAGTTTCATTCGATTGCTTCATTCGATTGTTTTCATTCGATATTTTATCGAATGACAACTATCGAATCACAATCGGATTTTACGAGTGCGAGGTAGTACTTTTTTAAAATTACCTCCCAGTGACCTTGAACTTTGAACTTTCACTCATTACGTCACAAAACCGCCTACGTCACTGGCTCAGCCTCAGATGACGTCTTTCATGACTCAGCACTTCCGGTCACGTGACCGGAAGCCATAAATCACTTGGCCCAGAAGCCCCAAATGCCCACTACTCTAGAGGTAGTTATGTTCAATGTAGACAATCAATTACGGTAGAAATGTTAGGATTTGTTTATGCATATTTTGTTTAATATACAATATTAGGTCTTATGTTGGTTTGCATTTATTTATATCCTAAGGGATCATCTTTATTTTATTATGACACATTCCAGGTACTGTAATGGAGGTGTTTCTCTTATAGTTCAGATTTATGAATATTTATTTTGCATATCTTGTTATAATTTAACGAAACATAATATACGTGCACAAATTTATAAAAAAAAAACTGGCTGGTGTGCGGTTATAAACCTGGGCACATGGCACTCCAGTGTATACCCGATTGGGTAGTGGAAAAAGGTAAATTGTTTCGGGGATAACTTTATCTTCTATATCACAGTGAGCAGATGAAGAGTTAGTAACATCTGCTCACTAGATAAATGTGGGTTGCCAAATAATAGGAAAATTGCTGAGCCGTTTTGAATTGTTTATTGAGTAAAATTCTCCACAACCTTCTAACTTGATGTTACATTAGATAATTTAATAACCAGTCCAGTTCCAGTGAAATATGTGATAATGAATTAAGGTAGATTATGCAAGCTCAGTCTAAACTTTATGTAAGTCAATCTAACATAAACGATGTTATAAAGCTCTTAAATGAAACAAGTTCGCACGCAGCACGCTGACGTTGGGGAAGTGTATTGTATTGTATTACTTTGAAAGGTATTGCTTCCAATACTTTATGGGATTTTGTTCATTTTACCCCTAAAATGTCCTTGGTGGTTTTTGTAATTTTTTGTATTAACCCTGTACCAAAATCTTAATAAGATCGTGTTAACACAAAGGTCTAATAATTTTGTGCGGTTATTTAAAAATATAGGTTGTACGGTATGCATTGTGTTTTAATAACATTTTCTGACAATAATTTTAGTTGCTTGTTTGTCATAAAACCCCTTTCAGGTTGCTTATTTCCAATCTATAAACATTGAATCTATGAACGATTAATTTGATGGTTTGAAACATTATATTAATCATTAGTAATTAAATAAGTGATTTATTTAACAGTTTATAGCAGTTTTTTTGGTTGGTAGGTTTTATTTGTTGGTAAGAGCAAAAAGTTGTGTTTGAGCGATATTCCAGGTAGGTTCCTGCACAGTAATTACAACATTACCAAGTTTTTTTTAGAAAATGGGAAAATTTTGTATTTTTTCTAAAATTATACAAACACTCATTCAGTTAATTCAACTTAGCGAAGTACAATTTTCTGCACTAGTTGTGCAAAATACTATTTGTTATGGTATTCAGGTTTTTATTAAGGTATTACATAAACTTACGAGGAAAGTTTATCAAAAGCTTACCAGGACAGTTTTCTAAAAACTGGCCTTTCAGGACAGCTTTCCTCAAACATACCAGAGAGGCTTTCTCAATGTGTTTGTAAGAAAGCGTTCTAAAAGCTTAATTGACAAGCTTTTGGAAAGTTTTGAAGGTGGGAACAAGAAAGCTTGCCTCACACTTTTCACAAGTTTGGTTGCTTGCCACGGAAAACTTGTAGAAAGTTTTTAAGTGTGTCATGGCAAGTTTTTGGCAAGCTTGCCTCAAGTTATTTTTTCTACCTGGGTAGTTGGTACTGTATATACAAATCACATTTGAATATCCAACATACACATTTTTAGGGGGATGTTTATTTAGTTCCAAGTGGATTTAACTCCAAAATTATATTTCAGTTCTTTGGTTCCAAAATGAATAAAATCACTAGTGGCGTTAGTTCCAAAATTCAATAATGATCTAAAATAGGGAGTGGATTTAGTTCCAAACGTCGCGTCGTTGTGTCCAAAAGTACAGTCAATATAGAAATTAGCAACATTTTGTTTAGCTTTAGACAGAACGCGACTGGAGAAAACACTAGAAAACTACTTTTCAAAATAGTAGCTCTAGTTCCAAAAGCGACCGAGTGGATTAAACTCCAAAAGTACAGCCGCCTAGAATTAATGTAGACCTCGCAGTCGTCTAAGTGGGCATCGATACTAAACGGCTGACCCCTGCGCATGTATATTTCGTAGCAAATAAAGAATGAGCTATGGAAGTAACATTTAGAATAAAACTCCAAAAATCAATAGCATAATTTTACTATAAAAATTGGGGGTTGAGGATTTTGCTAGGACTTCTGTTGAATTAAAAATGTGTATTAATATGACCTTGCTCCAGAAATACTTCTATGGTGGTGTATACATAGCAATTAGCTGGTTAGAAAATTTGTCTTAACCTATATAAATAGTATAAAATATGTCAACTAGCTTCAAATGCAACACAGTTTGTTTTTCTAATCATCACTCTGCGTTAGACTCTCGGTCTAGGTATTAAGAATAACCCTGAAAGATAAGGGGTCCTGCTTTTAATGCTCATTTCTTAACATTTTATTATGAACGCCTATTATGAACTAAATCCACTCCCTATTTTAAATCTTTAATGCGTTTTGGTTTACTCTTTCACCTAACAGGTCAACCCTTTGGCTCAAGGCACTCACCATTTCAATTAAATGGTTTAGTTTGTCCATTACTGAAACATCCAATGCACTTTTAACTCTTGAGATACACTAGTTGTTTTTAAATTGAAAAGATACTTTCCCTATCCAGAATTTATTAAAGCACTCATAATTGTTTATTGATTAAGATTAACACTATTAAGTAGGTGATTAAATTTTGTGAAGGTTCGATACTGGATCCAGCTGCATTGGTCATTGGGCTATTAATTAATAATCCTGGCTAAACATTTAGCCGGTCTTAGTCAGTAATAAGGCTAAAAGAGGCATCTCACCAATTTTACAACCATCATTCATTCATATTCGCCTAAAAATACGCGCAGGTTGCGTCGGCGTCTTAGAGAGATATGAAGATACTGAGATAGGTTGTTGTTATACCATTATTCTGTTACGGTACATAAAAACGTGTTCACTTAAAGGTTGATTTGAATTAATTTACATGATCTCTTATCCCAAATGTAAATTAAATTC
Source organism: Allygus modestus (assembly GCA_963675035.1). Lineage (NCBI taxonomy): Eukaryota > Metazoa > Arthropoda > Insecta > Hemiptera > Cicadellidae > Allygus > Allygus modestus. The sequence continues at coordinate 488,695,308 of OY776111.1, read as the reverse complement.
TTTAATTGTTTATATATGGTGCATCCTATTAATGTGGTTTGTCTAAATTTCATATAATAATCTGCATAATTTATAGCTCAGTTTTACATTACCAGTAAATAATGATATTTGAGACATGGTATCTGGCTAGAGTTTGAGCCACCTGGTTAGCTAGTACCAGCTAGCCACCTGGTAATATACTATTATTAAGGTGAATTATAGAACTAGAATGTTGTCTAGTCTTTACTAGAAGTAATGGCTATAACCAATTTTTGAATAAGTAAAATAATGTTAAATAAACTAATCAGGCTAAGTTTTGCTAATCAGAAAAGATTTTTTAATTTTTAAGAGTTCAATAGTTGTTTTTTAAATTTGTCATAATGACTAATACCCCCGTAGCAGCAAACCTGCGTACTCAGCGAATTTCCAATGCATATATATGTATCTTAATACCAAATAAAGCCACATACCAAGTTTCATCAATATACATTCATAAATAAACGATTTATGTCAATTTAATTATTCTCCATAAGAATAACATGGCAGCTGAGTATGCAGGTTTGCTGAAGTAAGGAACACAAAAAATGGGGTTTTATACAAATATCAATATAACTCATGTAGGTAAAGCCACATACCAAATTTCATTAATTTATTTTCATAATGAAGGCAGATAACACGTTACTTATTCTCCATAAGAATAACATGGGGCTGAGTACGCAGGTTTGCTGCTACGGGAGCCTTGGGTAAAAAATTATTTTTTTGAGCAAATATCAATGGTCCACAACCAGATGAAGCCGTATACCAAGTTTCGTCAGTATACGTTCATAAATAAGCGAGATATAAAATTTTTATTTTCCTCCATAAGAATAACATTAGACAACGTACTGTGTTTAGCACTTTCGATATCTCGGTAACCAATTGACGTAGAGAAATGATCAAAATACCAAATTGTGTGTTTTTTTAAGCTGAATCCAATGGGAAAAAATAAAATTTGACTTTTTCCAAAATTATATGTAAAAAATTCGAAAAACCCATTTTTGGGGTACAAAACCCCCCCAAAATACCCCTTCGGATAGAGCGATCTGGCTGGTTTTCGAACTTAAAGTCATAAATGTTGCTTTACATGTTTATACCAAATTTCATCAAAATCGGATAATTTTTACGAGAGTTATCGTGCTCACGGACACATATATATATATACAGTTTCAAACGAATGGTGTTTTTGGGGTCTGGGGACCTCAAAACGAAAAGTTATCATGGTCCCGGGCCTAGGTCTTACCATGCCGACTACGGTAATAGCTTCTTCCCTATAGGGGAAATTCGCTAAAACTTAAGTGTAGGTACTCTTTTGGTATAGTATAAAAAAATTTAAAACAATCAGGTTCTCTCAAATATGTCAGATATCAGGAAAACTTGTACATCAGTTAATTAAAGAATTAATTGAACTAACAACAAAATATTTTAATATTAAATCAATGAATAAAGGAAAACTATGTTTTTAAAACACATCATTTTACTACCATACAAGTAAAATTATATTTTGTAATTATATACTAGTATGTTTATTAACAGAAATGTAAATAATTACAAATCAAATTTATAGTGTAAGATAATTAATACGTTGTGAGTGCTCAATGGCTTTCCGCTGGCGGCTCTGCTTAGGGGTGGAAAATTTGGGCTGAATGTCAGCAACTTCAAAGCCATAAGAACATGCTTGGTCCTTGACAGTGTCGGGGTGGCTGTGGATGGAAGAGTTAAAAGCTGATTGAAAGTTCTTTTTTTTGAGGTGGAGGTTTAAATTGGGCATGAGGTACTAGATGTGATGGTGAAGGTAGAGTGAAACTAGATTTTTGACTTTGAGTAGGACGAAATTCAAAACTTTCAGTATCATAAACATTTTCTATGTTCATGTCTGTTTCAGGCTGATTGTGGCTCGAAGGACTAGACATAGACTGATTAATATTTTCACTGTCACAAGAATTTTCTTGGTTAATGTCAGTGTGTTTATCAATAGAAGAGCTGTTGGAAGACAGATAATTAATTTCTTTTAAAGGTGTCTTATGAAATGGAATGTGAGAAAACGAAAGTAGAGGAGGATGTTTAGGAAGTGATTTTTTTAATGGCGGAGATAGGGAATAGTCGTCGTCACTTTCTTCGTATTTACTATTGGGTCCTTTTCCTTTTTCCTATTTCTTTTTCATCGTCTTCAGAAAGGTTTGATGTGTCCTCAGCCTTGGACTCGTACTTTTTGGCATCTGCATAGGTTTCTGCAACATAATGTGAGGGGCTGAGTAAAGATGTTACAACTGGTAAGGGGGAACCCTCTCAAAATATATACTGTATACACTGACATTTTTAATGAACAACAAAATCATCATACACTGTACACGGTACTAAATTATATTTTTACAATTATTTTAACATCTTCTAGATTCTTGGGGGTAACAATAATAATTATATATGGAAATATCACATTCAGAACTTGCAGAGGAAACTAAGCTCAGCCAGATTTTTCTGTGACCAGTTAAGCTTGGTTAAGAATTAGACTATTGAACTTTTGTTGTTTGAACCCGTTAATATCCCTAGATCAATTGTACAATTTACAAACATAGGATTAAAACTGAACAAATCAAAGCTAGTACTATTCTAAAATGAGGTGGTGTATGTTTGACTGTCTATTGTTCCACCATGACGAAACCATAGGACCAATTAATTCTGCTGAAGTTTTGCACACAGTCTATGTACCCAGAAGTGTCACAGGCATATTGCCGTTTGGAAAAATCCTCAAGGCTCTGCCCCATGGGACTTCCAAGTTCCCATATTATTCATATGGAGGAGATTTTTGTTTGTTTTAGCGAATTTCCCCTATAGGGAAGAAGCTATTACCGTAGTCGGCATGGTAAGACCTAGGCCCGGGACTATGATAACTTTTCGTTTTGAGGTCCCCAGACCCCAAAAGCACCATTCGTTCAAAACTGTATATATATGTATATATATATATATATGTGTGTGTGTGTGTGTGTGTGTGTGTGTGTGTGTGTGTGTGTGTGTGTGTGTCCGTAGGTACGATAACTCTCGTAAAAAAGGTCCGATTTTGATGAAATTTGGTACAAACATGTAAAGCAGCATTTATGACTAAGTTCGAAAACCAGACAGATCGACCTATCCGAAGGGGTATTTTGGGGGGGTTTTGTACCAAGAAAATGGGGGTTTTGAGTTTTTACATATAACTTTTGAAAAAGTAAAATTTAATTTTTTTTAAATTGGAATCAGCTTAAAAAGACGCACAATTTGGTGTTTAAATCATTGCTCTCCGTCAATTGGTTACTGAGATATTGAAAGTGCTAAACACAGTACGTTGTCCAATGTTATTCTTATGGAGGATAAGAAAAATTGAAGATCTCCCTTATTTCTCAACTTATCCTGACAAAACTTGTTATATTGATTAATTTCATTGTAGTCTATTGATATTTGCACAAAAACCCATTTTTTTGCCAATAGTTCCCGTAGCAGCAAACCTGCTTACTCAGCCCAATGTTATTCTTATGGAGAATAAGTAACGTGTTATCTCCTTTAATTATGAACGTAAATTAATAGAACTTGGTATGTGGCTTTACCTAGTTGAGTTATATTGATGTTTGTATAAAACCCCATTTTTAGTGTTCCTTACTTCAGCAAACCTGCATACTCAGCCGCCATGTTATTCTTATGGAGAATACTTAAAATGTCATAAATAGTTTATTTATGAATGTATGTTGATGAAACTTGGTATGTGGCGTTATGTGGTATTAAGATAAATTAGTAAGCATTGGAAATTTGCTGAGTATGCAGGTTTGCTGCTGCAAGGTTATTTTCTTCTTCTATGATCAGTTAAATAAACAACTTTTTGTTGTTATTATGTGTTGTTAATACTTACGGAATGTAATGAAAGACATCTTAAAACACTTCAAAATATATTTACAAAATACTGTATTCACATAACAGACGATAAACATATATAACATTTATCATACGCCTTGCACCATTTATTGTATATGTTTACCGTCTGTTATGCGGATAAAGTATAAGTGGAAATATTCTTTTAAGTTTTGCAAGACGTCTTTTATTACATCCCGTATTTAAATAAACAGCTGTTATAAAGGTTATATCTAACTACCGACTGTCATTGTTTTGCTTACAATTTTTCAATTCTGAATCTTCACCTCGTTGTGAAGCATGGGCATAGCAGCTAGTCTCTTAATTAATAAATTTTTTTGTTGGTGACTAAAAATAAATTGATCTTCTATGGAGATGAATTTCCAAGGTTAAAAATCAACTTTTGTTTTGAATTAATGTTAATCAAATTGTTGTTTTAATCCAATCATGTCACCCCATTTCACCTCATTTACCCTAAGGCTACTGGACAAGTTTTTTTTTATTTTTATGTTTTTAATACATGATTGCTACTGTTTGTTCAAAGATAAAATTAGTATAAACAACTGAAATATTACCATATTGTCCAAGGATGATGACAGGGTAATTATCCCATCGTAGCATTGCTTCTTTCTCCTTTTTTAAAATTAGTGTCATGTTAAACAGCTCCGATTTTGATGCTGGGTGAAGGCAATGTTTTCAATCAGATGTAATCCATTTTGTACAAATAACACCAATCAAATTGTCAACAGGAAACTTCATGACTGCATATGGTAGGGTTTTCATACTGAAATAAATAATATGATTAAGAACAATGGTAAAAGATTCAAAGTGGTTAAACTGGATGTACTATAAACTATGTCTCACCAAAACATTACGAAATATATTTACACTTTTACTATATTTACATACCGGTACAAGAATGGTAAACATGCTTGAAGAATTATAAAAGGCGATCGATTTCAACCACTCGCCAGTCACCACTCTCAGAGAAGATTAAGTACCGGTACAGTATAAATGGAAATATATTTTATAGTGTAGTTTAGTGAGACTAGTTTACTGCATATTGTTTAGTTTTTACACAACATATTATGGGGAGGCCTTTAATTTGGTACTGTTTCAAATTGGTCCCATTCCATATGTAATGGAGGGGAAGTGAGTTAGTTAGTTTATTATAATATTTCTGTAGTTAAATATGCAAGAGGGAAGTCAAGATTGTGTAAGGAGGAAGTATTAGGTATGTTGTGTGAGTAGGCTGGAATTGTTATCAAACAATAGCTTGTTTTGCTGATCTGCTGAAGGCTCTGGCTTAAGTAGGTCAGTTGGGTAGTTTTGGGGGTCAGTCAGTCGGTCTGTGAGATGGAGTATTAGGGTGTAGTGTTGGGGCTGGGGGCCTCAGGGTCCAGGGCCTGTTAGGTCTCGGATCCAAGTAAGTTTTATAGTCACTAGTCTTTTTCTAAATTAATATTTATACTTTCCAGGCTACTCGCCCTTGAATCTGGATAATTAGTGTTAATATATTAAAGTATTTTCATTGTCATCACATTGATATTTTACCGTTTAATCACCATTTGTTAAATGTAGAGTTTTATTCTTTGTTTAATAAAAGTTATATTATTACATTACATGTCTCTTTAAATTATTGAGCTACGTCCTCGTGGTGGCAAGTGGGTTTATACTGTTTGGCCAGCAGATAAGCTTGCTTGTCCGCTACAAGTGATGGAGCCGCCGGTCGTTTTGTTTTACAAAACGCTGGTTCTGGTACCTTTTGCTTAAATTGGCTGTAGTTTTGGTTTTTTTTGAGTTTACAGTTTTTTAAACCAGTTTTTTTTTCAAAATTTAAAGGAGTTTTTTCTACATTTGATTAAAATAGAAGAGACATGTAGAATTTGTATGTATAGTTTAATAAATGTCTGGTAACTATTTTCAAAATTTATCGCTAGGCTAAGATATTGGTTAGTGTTTTAGAGTTGTGCGAGTGTATTATTACGAGAAGTGACATGATTGCTCATTGCGTTGTGTGTCGTTTATTAGTTTTGTGTCGCTAGGCAAATCTGCGTAGAGTTTTGTGTATTGTGAGTTCCATGTGTCGTGCCTCGAGTGTACAGGTTTTTACGGTATAATATAACGAGGTGTTGTGCCGCGAGTGTATGGTGAATTATTATGTTTATGTCGGGAGTGTGTTATCCCCGACATGGTTGCGTTATTATGTTTATGTCGGGAGTGTGTTATCCCCGACATGGTTGAGTTATTATGTTTATGTCGGGAGTGTGTTATCCCCGACATGGTTGCGTTATTATGTTTATGTCGGGAGTGTGTTATCCCCGACATGGTTGAGTTATTATGTTTATGTCGGGAGTGTGTTGACCCCGACATGGTTGCGTTATTACGTTTATGTCAGGAGTGTGTTGACCCCGACATGGTTGCTTTATGAGTTTAACTGTTTTTGCGCGCTTGGTTGTTTTACAGAGGAATTTTGGTTTCTTGCGTGCCAGCGGAACAGATCTGTGGGAGTCTGTGAAAATCTGTTTATCAGGAATGTGTGACCGTTTAATATTTCAGGTTGTACGTCTGTGGATAAAGAGCTTGGGAACCGAGTTTCCATGGTGTTTATTTTAACCGGTTTTTTCAGGAGCCAGTGAGAGCCTATTCTCTGTAATAGAGCTGACCACTGAGAGGAAGCAGATCTTGAGGCGAAATAGAGTTAATTAAATGTTTATAGACAGTAGTATGGCATCTTGGGGTTTTATGGGTAAAATAGGTTGAGAATTTTTGTTATTTTGTGGTAATTACTTGTTATTTATTTAATTAAAGGTTTACTTATTTGTCTGCAGGGTGAAATAGTTGGTAGAAGGAGTGAAATAGCTAAGTGTGAAGAAGCGGACTAGAGTGCGGAAGTTGCTGCTGTTAGCATTTGTTTCAGGTTAAGGAATGCTGAGTTGCTGTGGGAGTTGACCCGACCTTGCTGACAGAGTTGTCTAACATAGTGATGAGATTTGTAAATGTTTGGTTTGGGCTGGATATATTGCTTAAGTCATTCAGGAAGATGCATGTGCATGCATGGTTTAAAATGCTTGATTTTAAAGACTAAAAGATTCTGGTTTTTATATAGCTTAGTTATGCTGGTATAATCAAAGATTTTTGTTTAAAAAGCTTAAGTTTTAAGAAATTTTTCAAATTTATTAATCTGGATGTAACTGATTTGGGCCCAAATCATATTAATTTTATTCATATCTTTAAATATTTATTGGATAGCTGTGATAATTAGTTATATTTATTTTGTTTGGTGTTTTGGCATTAGATTTGCCTTTTAAAAGGGGTGCAAAATTATTTTTGTTCTGTGAAGAAATCAGTAAGATTTTTGTTTAAGTGACATGACAATTGATTCCAAGTAAACTAATGGTTTGTATTGACTTTTAAAGGTAAATTGTAATGGGGAGTTTTATTTTCAATATTAAAGTGTGCATCAAAATAATAGACCTAGTATAACATTTATTATTAAATTATTTATTTTATTAATTTCTCAGAAAAGGTTTTTTATAGAATTGAACATTTATGAAATTGAATGGTGTCCAACAATTAACTCACCAAGCAATTTGTTTTAACACTAAGTAGTAGTTTTGTGTAATCGATATGTTATTGTGAAGAAGCAAAACTATTAGAGTCGTTGAATGCAGCATTTAGGTCTTATGAGGTGATCTGACAATTTAAAAGATTAGTTAGTTTCAAATTTGTTTGGAATATTTGTTGGATAATGGAATTAAATGTTTGAACTGAAAGAACTAGCATCAACATGATAAAGATTCGTGTTTGGGTCATGAGATTTATATAAAGTTTCATCAAATTTATTATCTATTCTGTTTTCCTTTGTTTTATTGAGAATATTTTTGGGGTAACACTTGCCAAATACTTCTTCTGTTTTCAAGATTAGTTGATTGTATGTAACGTAACGTTTATCCCTCTTGCAAACAATAATTGTGGTTTTTTAATTGCATTTTAAGGTTTTATGTATGTAATTGTTTTGTTAATTTTTGTATGGAATATTTTATAGACTTTCCATTTCTTCGACCTTTCCCTGACCTAACGGCCAATCCGATACATCAGTGGAAGTTTCACTCCTTCAACATAGGGATCTTCTGCGACAACCCTGGAGCAACAGATTGCGTGATCTCCACGACTTGATCTCCACTTCATCAACCTCTTGGATCTGGACTCTGTTTTACACTACTGGACTTCACCGTCTTCTGGGTCAAACATTTGAAGGCTCGCACCAGGAGGAAGGTTTACTCATGCTGTCTGCACAGTTATGGGGAGAGCGACAATGGTTCTTCAAGGAGTTGGTGTGGATTTCCTTTCACCTGGGTTCGTTACACTCTGCCAACATCAGTCTCTGTTATGGCCAGTGGACTTATCCGTGCCATAGAACTTCCACAGGGATGTGGACATCGTGTCCTGAGCTTTCAATATTTGGATTGGGATTCATTGGGATTGACTACAACTGGGAGAGGTTCATCTTCATCCGAGGAGCCGCATCTTTGTGGGATTGGTCAGTCCTTTCTATCCTATTTTCTTTCCTTTCCTTCATTTTTATTTTTGTTGGTTGCTAATGAGTTTTAATTGTTGATGGATGTTAGTAACATTTAATTTTCAAATATTATTGTCTTTATTTTTCCTTTATTTTATGGGGCATGTAAGAGAGACGCTGAGGACATCGTCTCACCGAGCGAGGGGGATGTAATGGAGGGGAAGTGAGTTAGTTAGTTTATTATAATATTTCTGTAGTTAAATATGCAAGAGGGAAGTCAAGATTGTGTAAGGAGGAAGTATTAGGTATGTTGTGTGAGTAGGCTGGAATTGTTATCAAACAATAGCTTGTTTTGCTGATCTGCTGAAGGCTCTGGCTTAAGTAGGTCAGTTGGGTAGTTTTGGGGGTCAGTCAGTCGGTCTGTGAGATGGAGTATTAGGGTGTAGTGTTGGGGCTGGGGGCCTCAGGGTCCAGGGCCTGTTAGGTCTCGGATCCAAGTAAGTTTTATAGTCACTAGTCTTTTTCTAAATTAATATTTATACTTTCCAGGCTACTCGCCCTTGAATCTGGATAATTAGTGTTAATATATTAAAGTATTGTCATTGTCATCACATTGATATTTTACCGTTTAATCACCATTTGTTAAATGTAGAGTTTTATTCTTTGTTTAATAAAAGTTATATTATTACATTACATGTCTCTTTAATTTATTGAGCTACGTCCTCGTGGTGGCAAGTGGGTTTATACTGTTTGGCCAGCAGATAAGCTTGCTTGTCCGCTACACATATCGGTAACGCTTCCCGCAGATAAGAAATCCCAATTGGTATCGAAGACTGCCATCTTACCCCCAGACACGAGTTTTCCCTAGAAGTACCGCCTCTTCCTCCGAAGTACCTTCGGAGAAATAGGCGTGGCATCCCAGGGTTATACAATAATCTCTTGCCACCGTGACAACTGTCTACCACAACCTGGCCCAACAAAGTACCCGTAAGTATTAAACAACTTCAGTAACGGACAGGACTAGGATTTTCCTCATTTGGTCTTGTTTGATAAAACATTTGTTACAATTTATTGTAATTTTAGTTTGTTTAAATAAATACATACATACCATTCACTTAATGGGAAACTTATTTGTATAGCAATTAAGTAAATCAACTAATCAGATACTTTTCCTATTAACACAAGGAGCAAAGTGTTGTTTGAATAAAATAGAAAAATTTAAATAAAAAGTAAACAATTACAGTTTTATTAGATTAGTTTAGGTTAATCTAATTGCCACAACGTCTTTGATTTAAAATTTACTCAAACAATAATAAAGTTTACAGTTTACAATATACCCATTGATACCCCTATGCGCTAGGGGTAAACGTGATCCTCACATCATTCAGATTATTAACATTACCGCACTAGTTTGAATCGTCACCAGGTTGAGGAGTTCCCATGTTATGCTACTCAAGAAATACAAAATTACTAACTACAAGCTGGAGTTATTTTATTAGGCTTCTAATGGAAAGTTTTGTTTAAACTCATAAAATCATTCAGTAAAGACCAAGCACAATTTTTGTTCTATATTTGTTCAATAATGAAAGCTGTTACTTACATAATAAATGGTATCAGGAAACTGACACATACTTTCTCCCTTTTAGCCCGAATTTAATGTAGTCTAGTGCAATAATGTAGTAATATAGTGTAATGTAATGTTTGTAGAAGCACTTTTTACTTTCTCTCCCTAATACATAGTATATGGGGAAAGTATTGTTTTCGTCAAAATTTTTGAATTTGAGTGGTTAGTGAAAATATTCGTTTCGGTGCTCCCTGAATCCAAAAAAGTGATTTTTACGTGATGTCTGTCTGACTGTGTGTATGGATGTGTACAGAGCTAGAGCCCTAACCAATGGTCCGATTTTTATGAAATTTGGTATGTAGGTACTAATCCATGATATCTCCAGACTTTTTCATTTTTTTAATTTTTTATTTTTAAGGGTAATCATCCCCCAAAAACCACCAAAAGAATATGAAAAATCAAAATTTCTCAAAAACGGTTCTAACGATTTTAATTAAACTCTAGTCGTTGTAGAGCTTTAGTTTTCCAACAAAACGACTCCCTCCGCATTTCTGTAAAACTTTGGGTTCAGAAATGACAGGACTTAAACATCAAAAATTAAGTTATTTATTTTTCATAAAAAAACATAAATATACAAAATATTACTATTCACCATGAAAAAGAGCTCAAAAAACTAAATAATTTATTGTTTTGAATTAATATTCTACAATTACTCGTTACGGAGAATATTTTAATTTTAATTTTGCGGTAAATGCAGTACGTTGTCCAATGCTATTCTTATGGAGAATACAAAAGTTACTATTACTCTCTTATTTACTGATCAATTTTGATCGAACTCGATATGCTTGTCAAGTTAGCATTTACCAACAGAGGAAATTCGAAATGTGTTGCCCTTAATAGCCCTGGGGGGAATAGGGGGCATTTCCCCTCTTAAAACCACATGTATAGCAATGGATTCTGTAGTGCCTCCAAAACAGGGATTTGGGTGGATGTTTTTGAAAACAACTTGTTTAAAAGATTTTCTGTACATTCGACCGTACTTTGTATTCTATATTTAGTAAATAAAAAGTAATTTATTCATTAAATTCGGGCTAAAAGGGAGAAAGTATGTGTCAGTTTCCTGATACCATTTATTATGTAAGTAACAGCTTTCATTATTGAACAAATATAGAACAAAAATTGTGCTTGGTCTTTACTGAATGATTTTATGAGTTTAAACAAAACTTTCCATTAGAAGCCTAATAAAATAACTCCAGCTTGTAGTTAGTAATTTTGTATTTCTTGAGTAGCATAACATGGGAACTCCTCAACCTGGTGACGATTCAAACTAGTGCGGTAATGTTAATAATCTGAATGATGTGAGGATCACGTTTACCCCTAGCGCATAGGGGTATCAATGGGTATATTGTAAACTGTAAACTTTATTATTGTTTGAGTAAATTTTAAATCAAAGACGTTGTGGCAATTAGATTAACCTAAACTAATCTAATAAAACTGTAATTGTTTACTTTTTATTTAAATTTTTCTATTTTATTCAAACAACACTTTGCTCCTTGTGTTAATAGGAAAAGTATCTGATTAGTTGATTTACTTAATTGCTATACAAATAAGTTTCCCATTAAGTGAATGGTATGTATGTATTTATTTAAACAAACTAAAATTACAATAAATTGTAACAAATGTTTTATCAAACAAGACCAAATGAGGAAAATCCTAGTCCTGTCCGTTACTGAAGTTGTTTAATACTTACGGGTACTTTGTTGGGCCAGGTTGTGGTAGACAGTTGTCACGGTGGCAAGAGATTATTGTATAACCCTGGGATGCCACGCCTATTTCTCCGAAGGTACTTCGGAGGAAGAGGCGGTACTTCTAGGGAAAACTCGTGTCTGGGGGTAAGATGGCAGTCTTCGATACCAATTGGGATTTCTTATCTGCGGGAAGCGTTACCGATATGTGTAGCGGACAAGCAAGCTTATCTGCTGGCCAAACAGTATAAACCCACTTGCCACCACGAGGACGTAGCTCAATAAATTAAAGAGACATGTAATGTAATAATATAACTTTTATTAAACAAAGAATAAAACTCTACATTTAACAAATGGTGATTAAACGGTAAAATATCAATGTGATGACAATGAAAATACTTTAATATATTAACACTAATTATCCAGATTCAAGGGCGAGTAGCCTGGAAAGTATAAATATTAATTTAGAAAAAGACTAGTGACTATAAAACTTACTTGGATCCGAGACCTAACAGGCCCTGGACCCTGAGGCCCCCAACCCCAACACTAAACCCTAATACTCCATCTCACAGACCGACTGACTGACCCCCAAAACTACCCAACTGACCTACTTAAGCCAGAGCCTTCAGCAGATCAGCAAAACAAGCTATTGTTTGATAACAATTCCAGCCTACTCACACAACATACCTAATACTTCCTCCTTACACAATCTTGACTTCCCTCTTGCATATTTAACTACAGAAATATTATAATAAACTAACTAACTCACTTCCCCTCCATTACATCCCCCTCGCTCGGTGAGACGATGTCCTCAGCGTCTCTCTTACATGCCCCATAAAATAAAGGAAAAATAAAGACAATAATATTTGAAAATTAAATGTTACTAACATCCATCAACAATTAAAACTCATTAGCAACCAACAAAAATAAAAATGAAGGAAAGGAAAGAAAATAGGATAGAAAGGACTGACCAATCCCACAAAGATGCGGCTCCTCGGATGAAGATGAACCTCTCCCAGTTGTAGTCAATCCCAATGAATCCCAATCCAAATATTGAAAGCTCAGGACACGATGTCCACATCCCTGTGGAAGTTCTATGGCACGGAGAAGTCCACTGGCCATGACAGAGACTGATGTTGGCAGAGTGTAACGAACCCAGGTGAAAGGAAATCCACACTAACTCCTTGAAGAACCATTGTCGCTCTCCCCATAACTGTGCAGACAGCATGAGTAAACCTTCCTCCTGGTGCGAGCCTTCAAATGTTTGACCCAGAAGACGGTGAAGTCCAGTAGTGTAAAACAGAGTCCAGATCCAAGAGGTTGATGAAGTGGAGATCAAGTCGTGGAGATCACGCAATCTGTTGCTCCAGGGTTGTCGCAGAAGATCCCTATGTTGAAGGAGTGAAACTTCCACTGATGTATCGGATTGGCCGTTAGGTCAGGGAAAGGTCGAAGAAATGGAAAGTCTATAAAATATTCCATACAAAAATTAACAAAACAATTACATACATAAAACCTTAAAATGCAATTAAAAAACCACAATTATTGTTTGCAAGAGGGATAAACGTTACGTTACATACAATCAACTAATCTTGGAACAGAAGAAGTATTTGGCAAGTGTTACCCCAAAAATATTCTCAATAAAACAAAGGAAAACAGAATAGATAATAAATTTGATGAAACTTTATATAAATCTCATGACACAAACACGAATCTTTATCATGTTGATGCTAGTTCTTTCAGTTCAAACATTTAATTCCATTATCCAACAAATATTCCAAACAAATTTGAAACTAACTAATCTTTTAAATTGTCAGATCACCTCATAAGACCTAAATGCTGCATTCAACGACTCTAATAGTTTTGCTTCTTCACAATAGTGACACGTTCAACACTTGAGCCGCATATTCAGTAATAAACGAACATTGTGATGCCGAGTCTAGAAGTCCTCGGAACACATGTGACATTCCTGAGGGGTTCTTCACTTTAACTAATGTAGTGGCTAAAAGCACTGTTGAGTTAGACAATTCATCATTTTTGCAAACTAACGAGGCCTTAAACCCAGCATTGTTCTCAACAGGCGAGGATTCCGAGTGCTCAGTAGCACAAGGTGAGTCTTGAGTAGGATTTCTTTCATCAAATATTTTTTTATTTTATAAAAATGTAACAGAGAATGATGAGGTTTGGAGCAAGTTTTACATGCATGCTTGGATTTACAATTTTTCACTGTATGATTTCCAAAACAATTTATACATCGATTTGCCTCACGTACTATTTTAAATCTGTCATGAGGTGTTTTGTTCTTAAAAGTAGAGCAGGTATACACATTATGAGTTGGATCCTGACAACAAAAGCATTTTGAACTATCAGTACTCATCAAAGCAACAGGATGACGCTGCTGCCCCATTTTGAAATTTCCTGTGCTACGACTTGACTGTAGTAGGCCTACTCCAAGATTAGGTTTGCTTAAAGACTGACTACAGCTAAGACTGGCATCTTCATTGTGAACACAAATTTCTTTGAGAAACTTGATAATAGCGCCAACATTAGGAAGATCAGTAGCATCTCCTCGTTTGGATTCAAACTGCTTACATAAATTTGTATCCATCTTACGCAAGATTAACATGCTGAGTAAAGGGTTATCATCCACAATATTGCATGCAATGCATGTTCATTTTCATTGAAATCATTTAAAAAAGACCTAAGTAGCTTTACTGACTTATCTGTGATATTTGGCAAATCAATTATTTTATTGAGATGAAAAGAAACAAGTCTACGTGTAGAGTGATATCTTTCACGAAGTGTATTATAGGCTACTTTGTAGTTTCCAGGCGAGATAGGTAAAGACTTAATTAAATGCAGAGCCTCACCTTCCAGAGAACTTAAGAGATATTGATGCTTTTGCACAAGTGACAAGCTTTTATTTGAATGAATGGTTGTATCATAAAGGTTAATGTAAGAAATCCAGTCTTTAATATCACCATCAAAACTCTTTAATTCAAGCTTTGGTAGCCTAACCAAAGTGGAACTTGGTTGTTTTTGCTCAGTACTTGAATCATTGAATGATACATTGAATTTACTAGCTTCAATTTGGGTTTGAAGTAATAAAGTCACTTTAGTTTCAATATTAACACAAAGTTCTAAAATATCATCCTGAAACTTCAAGACTGCTGATTCATTGCCATCATATTCAGAGGTGTCACTACTTATGAACTTGTTAAGATTTTTCTCAAATGCTGAGAAAGTTGATTTAGATTCCGTTAAAAACAATTTAAGTTTTGTTGATTGAGCAGTTGTAACTTCAATTTCTAGTGGATAAGCTTCTACTTGTTCATAAATTTTATTTAACCTACTCACTTGTGCTGAACAAGAATTTTTAAATGTTGAAAACCTCATTCTCGTAATATTTAATACAAAATCTCAATATATTTCTATAAAAATAATAAAATAGTAATCAACACTTACATATAGTTCCATCACATAGGCCTAGTACGGCAGCAATCCCCAAACTAACCAACCATGTTTGATGTTTGGTGACGAGAGAAGCAGCATAATCGACTTGCAGTTTACGTTTATGTTTAAGTTTGTTATGACAAACATCATCGTCAATCTTCGTGAGCATTCGGTTTCAATCGGGAGTCGGAACAACAGAACAATCGTGGAGTGGACTGAGTGGAGGGAGGAACAAGAACAAAACAAGCTTGGCTTCACCTTCACACAAAAAACAAAATGGCGATAATGGCGTCTCCTTGACGATTGAAACCCACCCTTCATATTTCACTCACTCAAAAGTTCACTTTAATAAAAAGGTAACACATTCCGCAAACAATATCGCTTTTGCAACTAAAACTATCCGCCCGGTGGGACCAAATAATGTCTGTGAGTTTATTAAATTCAACGGAGGACCATGGTTTAAAATAATGAACTGTACTAAAAAATTGCTGACTCAAAGAAAAATAGTTCCAAAATTAGAAAATGCGGAAAGCAAAATATGTGTTACCTTTTATTTTTAACTGCTCAAGAATATCAAGATGAAGCCGTGTCCAAGAAATTGTTCTTTTTTTAAACGTTGAGTTGAGTGAGACGATGACGATGACTACGATGAACCAGGCCTGGTATAACTTGCTGATTTATGAAAAGGTTTCATAAATACTTACTTATTACTTATAATAATTACTTATCGTGTAAAGGTTTTCTCGCATGTCGGGCATTTATGGGGGCGTTCGCCTGTGTGAGTCATCTCATGTTTCTTTAAATTTCCTAATTGTGTAAATCTTTTCTTGCATGTTGAGCACTTATAAGGACGTTCCCCAGTGTGAGTCTTCACATGTTTCATTAAATTTCCTGACAGTGTAAATCTTTTCTTGCATGTTGAGCACTCATGGGGTCGTTCGCCTGTGTGAGTCATCACATGTTTTTTTCAAATCACTTACCTGTATAAAGGTTTTCTCGCATGTCTGGCATTTATGGGGGCGTTCGCCTGTGTGAGTCATCTCATGTTTCTTTAAATTTTCTAACAGTGTAAATCTCTTCTTGCATGTTGAGCACTTATAGGGACGTTCGCCAGTGTGAGTCATCACATGGTTTTTCAAATGTCCTAACTGTGTAAAGGTTTTCTCGCATGTCTGGCATTTATGGGGACGTTCGCCTGTGTGAGTCATCTCATGTTTCTTTAAATATCCTAACAGTGTAAATCTCTTCTTGCATGTTGAGCACTTATAGGGACGTTCGCCAGTGTGAGTCATCACATGGTTTTTCAAATGTCCTAATCGTATAAAGGTTTTCTCGCATTTCGGGCATTTATAGGGACGTTCGCCTGTGTGTGTTAACACATGGTTTCTTAAATTTTGCAAATTCATATAGTCTTTATCGCATATTGGGCACCTATGGGTACATTCGCCTGTGTGAGTCATCACATTTTTTTTCAAATCTCCTAACTGTGTAAAGGTTTTCTCGCATGTCTGGCATTTATGGGGTCGTTCGCCTGTGTGAGTCATCACATGTTTTTTCAAATCTCCTAACTGTATAAAGGTTTTCTTGCATGTTGAGCACTTATAGGGACGTTCGCCAGTGTGAGTCATCTCATGTTTCATTAAATTTCCTAACAGTGTAAATCTTTTTTTGCATGTTGAGCACTCATGGGGACGTTCGCCTGTGTGAGTCATCACATGTATCTTCAAATGTCCTTTTTGTTTAAAGACTTGCTCGCATGTCTGACATTTGTAGGGACGTTCGCCTGTGTGTATTAACAAATGGTTCCTAAATTTCTTAAATGTTTAACGTCTCTCTCGCATATTGGGCACTTATGTGGTAATTCATATGTTTGCTGATAACTCATGCTGTCTTGAACGTTTCATTTTATTCAAAGGTTTTCCCATATGTTAAATAATTATGCAGACGTTCCGTCTGTTTTAGAGGTGTTATAATAGCAAATGTCTTATTATGCAGATAATTAAAAGGAAAAAACGTATAAGTTTTCGGTCGGATTTGACAATTATGCTAATAAAAGATTTTATATAGTGTATCTTTTTCCTTTAAAGCAGTTTTTTACGTTTCTCGGTTTAATAAGTACTTATTAATCTCATACTGTTGTTCTTTATGCGCAAGGTTCGTGTATTTCCTTGGAGAAGAATAGCATGGAAATAAAACAAAAATTAATATACAACATGATTGTCAAATTTATTTAAATAAAAGTATAAGCAAAAATTGATTAAAAGTGTGTGTTTATTTAATATAAAGTTTTACCTTGTTATCTTCATGATATTTCTTGTAGTTGTTCCCTTGTTTTGTTCCTGTTGCAGCAAACCTGTTTAGTTCTAATTTTATTCTTATGGAGAATAAATTAAATGGCATACCTAAATTATTAATGAATAAATGTTTATAAATCTTAGTAGGAGGATTAATGTAGTATTCTGGTACGTACATATGCACTTGAAATTCGTTGAGTATGCAGGCATGTTAGGGCAGGGGTAATAAATCCACTTTTCGTGATCTTATTATAAATATTATTATTACATTAGTAGACTTCCGATTGATATTTATAAATATAATTGACATGATTTTTGTTATACCTATTTATGTTGTTTTATTTGTGTTTAATATTTCATATTAAAATAGGCCAAAACTATGGACCTAAAAAACAGTGCAGTTTTATTTGATTTTTTTCTGTGTCAGAAGATGGATTAATTTTGTTTCGTCATAATTACATGGGCTTAAAATGTGTTTTAATTAGGCTTAAAAATAAAATAATAATAAATCATAAGGTTTTATTTGATTTAAATTATCTACTAGGCCTAGCCTACGAAGAAGGCTATATAAGGAAGAAACGTTTTTATTTCATACAATGAACAGTTGAACATCTGTATAGAGACAATTCATATCAATAGACTTTGACCGTCCGTCTGATTTGTCAAAAGACCTACGTCACAACCAAGAATACACAGGATTTCAGATTTCTGGAAGGAACCAGTCTTCTCCCAGCTGTAGAAGTGAACTCAACTAAGTGTTATCATGTCACAGTAGTTTTTTATAATTCGACCTCAACTTCCAAATTTTCAGTTAATATCAAAATTATTTAATAATGTAACGTTACACAGTGTTTAAATTCAAACCTCAAGATTGTTATTACTTTGCATCCACTACCGGCTTTTTATAATAAATTGTTCACCGCACCGCATCATAAATCAGCAAGTTATACCAGGCCTGGTTCATCGTAGTCATCGTCATCGTCTCACTCAACTCAACGTTTAAAAAAAGAACAATTTCTTGGACACGGCTTCATCTTGATATTCTTGAGCAGTTAAAAATAAAAGGTAACACATATTTTGCTTTCCGCATTTTCTAATTTTGGAACTATTTTTCTTTGAGTCAGCATTTTTTTAGTACAGTTCATTATTTTAAACCATGGTCCTCCGTTGAATTTAATAAACTCACAGACATTATTTGGTCCCACCGGGCGGATAGTTTTAGTTGCAAAAGCGATATTGTTTGCGGAATGTGTTACCTTTTTATTAAAGTGAACTTTTGAGTGAGTGAAATATGAAGGGTGGGTTTCAATCGTCAAGGAGACGCCATTGTCGCCATTTTGTTTTTTGTGTGAAGGTGAAGCCAAGCTTGTTTTGTTCTTGTTCCTCCCTCCACTCAGTCCACTCCACGATTGTTCTGTTGTTCCGACTCCCGATTGAAACCGAATGCTCACGAAGATTGACGATGATGTTTGTCATAACAAACTTAAACATAAACGTAACCTGCAAGTCGATTATGCTGCTTCTCTCGTCACCAAACATCAAACATGGTTGGTTAGTTTGGGGATTGCTGCCGTACTAGGCCTATGTGATGGAACTATATGTAAGTGTTGATTACTATTTTATTATTTTTATAGAAATATATTGAGATTTTGTATTAAATATTACGAGAATGAGGTTTTCAACATTTAAAAATTCTTGTTCAGCACAAGTGAGTAGGTTAAATAAAATTTATGAACAAGTAGAAGCTTATCCACTAGAAATTGAAGTTACAACTGCTCAATCAACAAAACTTAAATTGTTTTTAACGGAATCTAAATCAACTTTCTCAGCATTTGAGAAAAATCTTAACAAGTTCATAAGTAGTGACACCTCTGAATATGATGGCAATGAATCAGCAGTCTTGAAGTTTCAGGATGATATTTTAGAACTTTGTGTTAATATTGAAACTAAAGTGACTTTATTACTTCAAACCCAAATTGAAGCTAGTAAATTCAATGTATCATTCAATGATTCAAGTACTGAGCAAAAACAACCAAGTTCCACTTTGGTTAGGCTACCAAAGCTTGAATTAAAGAGTTTTGATGGTGATATTAAAGACTGGATTTCTTACATTAACCTTTATGATACAACCATTCATTCAAATAAAAGCTTGTCACTTGTGCAAGAGCATCAATATCTCTTAAGTTCTCTGGAAGGTGAGGCTCTGCATTTAATTAAGTCTTTACCTATCTCGCCTGGAAACTACAAAGTAGCCTATAATACACTTCGTGAAAGATATCACTCTACACGTAGACTTGTTTCTTTTCATCTCAATAAAATAATTGATTTGCCAAATATCACAGATAAGTCAGTAAAGCTACTTAGGTCTTTTTTAAATGATTTCAATGAAAATGAACATGCATTGCATGCAATATTGTGGATGATAACCCTTTACTCAGCATGTTAATCTTGCGTAAGATGGATACAAATTTATGTAAGCAGTTTGAATCCAAACGAGGAGATGCTACTGATCTTCCTAATGTTGGCGCTATTATCAAGTTTCTCAAAGAAATTTGTGTTCACAATGAAGATGCCAGTCTTAGCTGTAGTCAGTCTTTAAGCAAACCTAATCTTGGAGTAGGCCTACTACAGTCAAGTCGTAGCACAGGAAATTTCAAAATGGGGCAGCAGCGTCATCCTGTTGCTTTGATGAGTACTGATAGTTCAAAATGCTTTTGTTGTCAGGATCCAACTCATAATGTGTATACCTGCTCTACTTTTAAGAACAAAACACCTCATGACAGATTTAAAATAGTACGTGAGGCAAATCGATGTATAAATTGTTTTGGAAATCATACTGTGAAAAATTGTAAATCCAAGCATGCATGTAAAACTTGCTCCAAACCTCATCATTCTCTGTTACATTTTTATAAAATAAAAAAATATTTGATGAAAGAAATCCTACTCAAGACTCACCTTGTGCTACTGAGCACTCGGAATCCTCGCCTGTTGAGAACAATGCTGGGTTTAAGGCCTCGTTAGTTTGCAAAAATGATGAATTGTCTAACTCAACAGTGCTTTTAGCCACTACATTAGTTAAAGTGAAGAACCCCTCAGGAATGTCACATGTGTTCCGAGGACTTCTAGACTCGGCATCACAATGTTCGTTTATTACTGAATATGCGGCTCAAGTGTTGAACGTGTCACGTTCAAAATCACCTATGTCTATTGATGGTATTTCTGGCCTTAGCGCAAAACCTAAGGGACTTACCCGAGTCACATTTGAATCTCTTAGTGGTCAGAATGTAGCTACTAACCATCCGGTTATTATTTTGGAAAAAATAACCTCATCCATGCCTCGAAAATCAGTTCATCCTAATGTTATTTCAGAAGCTAAGAAGTACAGTTTAGCCGATCCCTCATTTGGTGTAAGTGGGCCTATTGATGTATTAAAAGGTTGTGATCTCTTTTCTAATATTTTCACTGGCAAACTTCATGCACTTGGTGAAAATTTACCAAAAGTTGTTGGCACTGTATTTGGTTTTACTGTCATGGGTAAAGCACCTTGTATTGGAAGTGACACACCCTCAAGTAGTCACGTGATAACCCTTTTATCTGTCAATGACATGGATCTCCATAATTCCTTACAGCGCTTTTGGCTTCAGGAGGAACCTCCGCAATGCTCTACACTTTCAGAGGATGAATTATTTTGCATCAAGCACTTTGACAAAACTCATTCACGGGATGCCCAAGGACGATATATGGTAAGATTACCATTTAAGCCTAGTCATGAAAAGCTAGGTAGTTCTTATGAAACTGCTAAGTCTAGATTACTGTGTTTAGAAAAGAAATTTTCCTCTCAACCTCCATTCAAGGATAAGTATGTTGAATTTATCAATGATTATCATTCATCGGGCCACATGGTTAGCAATGATGCAGGAACAGTCCCTTCTGAACCGCACTACTTCTTACCACACCATGGTATTGTCAAAGAGACTTCTTCAACTACTAAACTTCGTGTCGTATTTGATGCATCGTCTCGTACTAGTAATCAGCTCTCACTAAATGATGTGCTTTTGCCTGGTCCTAAACTGCAGACTGATGTTTGTGAGATTTTGATTAATTTTAGAAAGTATAAAATAGTTTTTTCTTGTGACATAAAGCAGATATACCGACAGATTAAGGTACATCCTGATGATCAGAACTACCAATTAATTCTTTGGAGAGAAAATAGTCAAGACCCAATCTCTATTTTTAAGCTAACCACAGTTACTTATGGTATGAACAGCTCACCATTCCTAGCAATTAGAACGTTGAATCAGCTCGCTGCAGATGAAGGGGACATCTATCCTGCTGCCAAAAATATTCTTTTAAATCAGACATACATGGATGACTGCATTGGAGGACATGACTCAGATGCTCAGGCTCTAGAATTACGTAATCAGTTAATTGATCTCCTTAAGAAGGGTGGTTTCGAACTGAGAAAGTGGACCTCTAATTCCCAGAAGTTGCTGGATGACATTCCAAAAGAACATCATGAAGTGCCTATGTTTTTTCATAGTGTAGTACAACAAACTCATTTTAGTATCTTAGGCCTCCGCTGGTCGGCTCTTACTGATAACTTTTCATATCAATTCAATGGTTTAGACTCATGTACCACATCACAGCCTACAAAACGAAAAGTACTAAGTGTCATTGCTCAAATTTTTGACCCAGTAGGTTTCTTAGCACCAGTAACAATGAAAGCTAAACTTTTTATGCAACAATTATGGGCCGAAAACTTGAATTGGGATAACCTATTGCCTACTCATCTGGCTGATGTTTGGACTATTTTTTTAAAGGAGTTGTCTCACATTTCGGATATTATTGTGCCAAGAAATTTATCCTTGACTAAAGGTTGTACTATTCAACTTCATGGCTTTGCTGACGCCTCCCTGCGGGGTTATGCTGGTGTAGTTTTTCTTCGCACAGTGAAAAGTGATGGACACGTTGTTATTCGACAACTGATCTCAAATACTCGTCTTGCTCCACTCAGAACTGTCTCTTTGCCTCGCCTAGAATTATGTGGCAGCCACCTCCTGGCAAAACTTATGAATTACTGTTTGAAAATTTTCTCTCTTGATTACACTGTGGAAATAATTAGAAACTGGTGTGATTCAACCATAGTCCTTGCTTGGATTGGCACTCAGCCTTATCGTTTAAAAACTTTTGTCTCAAATCGAGTCGCTCAAATCCAAGAATTGACGCCATCACATTCGTGGCATCATGTAATGGGTACTGAAAACCCAGCAGACTGTGCCTCTCGAGGTATATCTCCATCAGATTTGAAAGATCATTCTCTTTGGTGGTCAGGACCAAAATGGCTGGTTGACCCCCCTTCTGAATGGCCTAACCCGAATCTTGGTTCTCGTACCTCCGAAGATATTCCTGAATTAAAATCAGACCCACTCACTGTTCTTACATCTTCAAATTCTGAGGAGTTTAATATTTTATATAAGTTTTCCAAATGGAACAAATTATTGAATATACTTGTCTATATTAAACGATTTATTAATAACTGTCGTATGAAGAATGTTGAAGAGAAACTCAAAAGTTCTGTGCCTAATATTTTGGAAATAAAACATAGTGAATCCTGCATTATTAAATTGGTGCAGAAAGAATCTTTTTCTGAAGACATGAAACTTTTGAAAATGAATAAACAATGTAGCACCCGAATTCAGAGGCTAGCACCCTTTATCGATGACCAGGGTATCCTAAGAGTGGGTGGACGTTTAAAACGTTCTGGACTTAGTTACGACAGCAAGCATCCTGTACTGCTGCCAAAATCACATCATGTCGTTAACTTACTGATTGACTTTTACCACTCTAAGCATATGCACGCTGGACCACATCTGCTTCAGGCCTTGATTCGTCAGAGATACTGAATATTATCAGCTCGAAGCGTTATTAAAACACGGGCTTTCCGATGTGTGAAATGTTTTAGGTGTAAGCCAAAAAATTCCCCTCCACTCATGGGTGACTTGCCTTCATCAAGAGTGAACTGCTCTCGACCCTTTTCAATTGTGGGTCTTGATTTCTGTGGACCGTTTAGCACTAAATCTGATAATCTACGTTCTTCGAAGGTCTTCAAAATATATATATGTGTCTTTATTTGCTTTGTTACAAAAGCCATTCATCTTGAACCTGTCACTGATCTGTCTACCACATCATTTCTAGCTGCTCTGGACCGCTTTGTTTCTCGCCGCAGCCTGCCAGCCAAGATTTGCTCTGACTGTGGTACTAATTTTAAAGGAGCAGGTTCTCATTTCAAGTCACTTTTTAAAGAAGCGGATGTCCAGAAGAATATTTTTGAATTTTGGAACCTTCAATCTATTGCATTTCACTTTAACCCACCAGCTGCCCCTCACCAAGGAGGTTTATGGGAAAGCGCTGTGAAGCGTATGAAATTTCATCTTATTCGTGTGATCAATCAAGAAATACTTACACTGGAAGAGTTTTTTACCCTGACCTCCAAAATTGAAGCCATCTTAAATTCTAGGCCATTGACCCCATTGTCTACTGACCCATCAGACATGTCAGCTCTGACTCCAGGACACTTCTTGGTTGGATCACCATTAGTTTCAGTTCCTGAACCAGATGTCACCGACATTACGAGTAACCGTCTTAAACGTTGGCAGCGGATTCAACTCTTTACTCAGAATCTATGGCGACGTTGGAGCCAGGAATACCTCAATACACTCCAGCAACGAACCAAATGGATTTATAGCAGAGAAAACCTCAAAATCGGAGATTTAGTTGTTTTACAGGATACAAGGACCGCTCCATTGTGTTGGCCCCTTGGGCGAATCATATCTACTTCCCCCGGCAAAGACGATGTGGTCAGGGTAGTGACAGTGAAAACTTCAAATGGAACTTATACTAGACCTGCCATCAAGGTCTTCCCGCTTCCATTAATGGACTAAAGACTTTGTTAAATCGCCTCCATTTTTATTTCATTTGTTTTTTTTAATTAGGCCTTTCAAATATATTGGCCTAAAGTGTCTCATGATTTACCCATAAAATAATTGTTGAACCAAGTCGGTTCAAAGGGGGCGGAATGTTTAATATTTCATATTAAAATAGGCCAAAACTATGGACCTAAAAAACAGTGCAGTTTTATTTGATTTTTTTCTGTGTCAGAAGATGGATTAATTTTGTTTCGTCATAATTACATGGGCTTAAAATGTGTTTTAATTAGGCTTAAAAATAAAATAATAATAAATCATAAGGTTTTATTGGATTTAAATTATCTACTTGACCTAGCCTACGAAGAAGGCTATATAAGGAAGAAACGTTTTTATTTCATACAATGAACAGTTGAACATCTGGATAGAGACACAAATCATATCAATAGACTTTGACCGTCCGTCTGATTTGTCAAAAGACCTACGTCACAACCAAGAATACACAGGATTTCAGATTTCTGGAAGGAACCAGTCTTCTCCCAGCTGTAGAAGTGAACTCAACTAAGTTTTATCATGTCACAGTAGTTTTTTCTAATTCGACGACAACTACCAAATTTTCAGTTAATATCAAAATTATTTAATAATGTAACGTTACACAGTGTTTAAAGTCAAACCTCAAGATTGTTATTACTTTGCATCCACTACCGGCTTTTTATAATAAATTGTTCACCACACCGCATCATAAATCAGCAAGTTATACCAGGCCTGGTTCATCGTAGTCATCGCCATCGTCTCAACTCAACTCAACGTTTAAAAAAAGAACAATTTCTTGGACACGGCTTCATCTTGATATTCTTGAGCAGTTAAAAATAAAAGGTAACACATATTTTGCTTTCTGCATTTTCTAATTTTGGAACTATTTTTCTTTGAGTCAGCAATTTTTTAGTACAGTTCATTATTTTAAACCATGGTCCTCCGTTGAATTTAATAAACTCACAGACAATTTGACTTTTTACAAAACCGGTTGTTCTACTTTAAGTATTTCTTTATGTATTTTAGTAATATTAGTCTATAATATGTAACAGGCTAAATAAGCCTGCTACAAAAATATAAAACTGTATTAATAAAATAAAATATTTAACCAAATAAAACAACTTAATGTATTTATTAACCATTAGAAACATTTAGCAAATACAAATTTTAATACGATGTAACAAAATATTTCGATAAATTACATTGGGTTTCGAATCTATAAAATGTAAAAATACACCATGCAAAGAAGAATTATTATGAAGTTCTGCATGGCGATAGGAGAGATTAGTTCTATTGACCTCCACCAGTAGCGCTGAGGCAGAGAGGTCACCACAGGCACTGTTGAAAGAGTGTTCCCATTTTTAGGGTAACTACCCTTCTTTAGGTTAGTGAAAGTGTTGGGTTAAAATTAAAAGCCACGTAATAATTTAAATTTATAGTTATATAAATATAAACATGCTTATGACGTGAATATCAACATGTGTTTGATAGGAATTTAAACACTTACAGTAAGGTGCTTTGATAAATTAACTGTACATATTTTATTGCTGCAAAATCTATGTGGTGAGTGCATAGAAATATCACAACAAGCTAGTGTGCGTGATGTGGTGTAACGCGATGTACCTATTGGTATCAAATATATAGTACAAAACTGCAATTTGCAATAACTGTTTATAAATAAAAACATTAACTAAATCGGAAAATAATTATATGAAACGTACATACAAGTTTGAGGGTAATTTTACAACTCGTTTAGGGTAAAACTCAATCCACCTGATGGCAACACTGGTGGAGAGTCAGTTCGTCACTGACCGTCCCGTGTCTAGTCGTTTCTCAAACTCGCTCCCGCCCGACGATAACTGGTCAATACCGCTAATGGCTCGCGTATCATTATTGTTTAGTCAGTACCGATTGTCTTTTAGTATACTACTGTGCATTTAATATTTTATTTCAGCATAATTACAGCCCAAATTGACGAAGGGATATGTAAGACCTACGTTTCATCATGCCCGAAAAGACGTAACGCGGGGTTTGCAAGTTGTAATTTACGCACGTGAACATGATGACATTAACGTTTAATATTGCATTTAACGCCTATATTTCTTCACAATAGATATCTTTGGATTTGCTGATTATATTGTTAAAATTCCGACATAATGATTGATTCATAACGCTTGCACGATCGTGCTCGGTAACGTCACTTTTCTGGTAGAATTGACGTTAAAATTCGCTTTTTCTTACATCTTTTTAACTGCGTGTTTCTCCAGTATGGATTAATTTATGTTTTCAATTAAAATAGGAGTCGTATTTTAACAATCCTTTCCGGTATTTCTACTCATTTGACGTTGTCTAAATCCCACTCAAAACCAAGATCAATACGCCATCAACTTTGTCAATTGAAGGACCCCGTAACATGAAACGATCGGCCCAGCCACGTCGGCTTATATTTTCAGCCGCAGAATCAGCAGAGGTTTCGCTCACAGTCCGCGTTACCTCTCACTAGTGTGGCCCGGGCGGCGGTTAAAATGCATTCCCTTGCCAGTTCACCTGATGGGTGTAATAAGGTTTGATGAGACGTTTAACTTAATCCAGTGTTCGCATGCAATTCAAGAGTAGGCTAGTATTAGGAGTACTACTAAATTAACTGCCGTTACCATTGCTATATTACTGGATATGTAATGGCAGCTCGGCCATGCCAGATAATGATATATTTTACCATACTACAGGTTAAGGTCAATTTAAATACATTATAATAATTCATTGTTAAAATGATTATACAACTTCATTAAATTTAGAAAGACGCATTTTTAAGAACCTATTCAAGAAAAATAATATAATCATCGAGTTATTTTGATGTTTTTCCAACTTCTCCGGCTGTATATTAACCTCTGGTAACCAATATCGGGCATGGCCGGGCTGGCATATTCTTAACTAGTATGAAATGTCTCTTAACTACATTAAACTAGAATGTGTACTAACTTCGGGACGTGCTCTATTAACCTATGCTAACTGTGGATTAACCTCTAGTATAGTCAAATATACCAGTATCTAACATGACCGGGCTGGCATTCGCTGGTCCGGCACGCCATTTTCCTTGATAGTATATGACTGGAATAGAACTATCTTTTGTAATGGGTCTATTAACTTACTGCATATTAACCACTAGTATGGTAAGATTTATCAATACCAACATGGCCGAGCCAGCGACATGAAGCTTAAAAAACGTGGTCGACACCATTGATTTTACTTATCTTTCAATTTTTTCAACTAACTTTACATTTTGCTCATTTTCTCATCGATTATACAAAAAAACTGAAAAAAACTATTAAAACAGATGAAAAATTGAAGTTTCGAAAATGATCAGCCCTATTAAGTAGTCTATTATATTACAGTTATTGGCGTTGGCACTCATGTTAGCTATCTTCATGACATATTGAAGTAAACAACATTATTTTCACAAATAAGCGTATCATATTCTACGAAAATAACCTAATATTGGATTATAATGGCAATTTTAACAAACGTGTTCTTACTTATATTTGCTTCCGTATGTTATCTATATCATCTGTACAATAACCTCAAAACATAAGTACATAACACTGAAGTAAGTTCTTCAGTACGTCAAGTACACTATAACTATATAGTAAGTATACTATTATTACATATTATAAGAAATTTGCTTGGCTAGTAATCTATACTTATTTAATAGGCGAACAGGTTTTTGTGACAATCACTCCTCCTAAACTACTGAACAGATTTTCATGTTTTTGGTGTCATTGGAAAGAGCCTAACGTGAAGTTGTGCAGGAAATAAATTGTGAGTGAAGCCCTGGGGCCGCTTAAAGTTGAGTTTTTTTCCCATAAGCTTAACATTGGAAATAAATATAAGTTTTAAGAGATCAGCAGACAGTTCGGCTTATGGCCTTGGCTGTACTTTAAGTGACACTCAAAAAGATGGTACTGAGAAACCCATTTGTTTTAGTTCCAGATCGCTTTCAAAAGCAGAGACAAATTACTCAGTAATAGATAAAGAGGCATTGGCTATTGTGTTTGGTGTACGAAAGATTAATCAGTATTTGTTTGGAAGAAAATTTACCTTGTTGACCGACCATAAACTGCTCTTGTATTTTTATGGACCAAAGAAACCTATGATTTGTTTAAATCGTGTATTCTTCCTTGGCCAATTCAACGCAAATATTCTTGATCTTAACTTTAAGGTGGCTCCAGACATGCGTCATTCGCCGTGCGCCGAGTATTTGCCAAGTCACGAGCTACTTGTGTTGGTATTCACCGACTAACGGGCAGACATCCACAGACATGCAAACGTTTCCGAGCACTCTGTTCGTTGCGGGAATAGCGAATATTCGGAAATATAGATGCCAAAGACGTAGCTGTTGCTTACGCTACTTTTATTAATTCAGCTGCTGGATATTTACTGTGGCGAAATTTATCGTATTATTGTATTTAGCGTACTATTTATTGTAGCGTGTTTAATTTAGCGTACAGACATTGATTAAACCATAGTTATTACCAATAAATCTCGAGCAGCCAGCCGAATGTGTGGATGAACCTAAAATTTGCCTTTTAATGAATGTTCGTGTGCTTTGATATGTGCAAAAAATCGACACCTTACGGGAAAAGACAAGTACTAACGCTCGCTGCTTGCCAAGTAGGATATGCACTAACACTCGCTGCTTGCCAAGTAGGCGAATAACCATCCACACTACTCGTGATTCGGCGAGTTACTGCTCGGCTCACGACAAATGACGCATGTCCGGAACCGCCTTTATTTTTTGCTACTATTCTACATATTTCACATCCGGTATCAAGAATGATGCTTGTAATAGTTTAATTAAGATATATTTAATAAGCAAGAGTCAGGATAGGTATTACAAACGGCACTGTAAAATGGGATACTTACATGCGTATTTTTTTTGCCAATCGTTCTGTAGCTTTTCAATAGCTAAGTCCACCCTACTAAGTCGTAGATTTACAACTGCCTTTACGTTAGCACTACCTGTTAGTCGTAAGCTAACTGCAGATAAGTAGCTGCATTCGAAATGCGAAATGATTGATTTAACTTAATTATAATTGATTATAGCTAAATTGCTTTCATGTGATCTTAAGTTATTTCATTATTTGTTTGACTATAATTTACGTTTATAGCTTACTCGTTCTTCCTTGCATAAGATTTGTTACATAATACATAACAAGCTACTTAATAAGTTAAGAAAAATGTTAACGTTAACATTCCTGAACAGAAAAAGTATTAATACCTTGCTAGATATTTGAGGTTACCTGGGCAATCACTGCAGAAGACACAAGTCGCAATTTTGAGTATAATTCATGGTATCATTTACATTTAGAGCAAATATGTTTTCCGTATGATTTTTCTTTGTCTACAAACAATACTTAATTTAATTTATCATCGTGTTGGAATGTAATAAACTATATCTGGAATCTGACACTTGATCTCTCCAATAGGTAATCAGTAGGGATAACAATAACTGGGGGTTGTTTACTAAACACTGCTTGTAATTGACTCTCTGATCAACGTCTTACACCTGCGTATTTTGTTCCGTCCTCTCTGACGACTTATCTTTGTTTATGAGAGCAATCGTCCACGGTTTCCCAAGCCATAAGTTTAGTTCAAGACACATTTCTCAGTTTATAGCATCATTGGTAGTGAAACCTAGGCCTACATACTGTATTGAGTATTAAATATTTAGTTAAGGGTTTAAAGTAAATTACAGATTAGCATCAGAGAAAAAACCGAGTCCTATAAATAACTCATATTCAAATGTTATTTCGATAACCATAATTCCTTTTAATACATTAACAGTTGTGTCTAAAAATGGCGTGGAAAATTCACAACATATTTTATTTTAATCCATTCTAAACTTTTTTGTAGGCTGAAATCAACATTGGAATAAGACAGATTTTGTATTGTTTTGCAACCGCGCTTTGATTTTGTATTGCTAACTTAACATTTACTCAGTGACATACAATTTTTATGTTCGTTCTATAAATAGGTTTGTAAGAAAATATTTAAAAAAGTCCTGAAATTATAGTTATCAAAATTATCAGGCTGTTAAATAGCCTAATGCATTACGGTTAGTGACGTATTCTTTTATGTTAGCTGTCTTCAGGACACGAGTAGGCTAGTACTATAATATTGTTTCACTAATAGTATCACTACTATTATTCTCTATGTAAATATTAAAAGATGTTAGATTAAAATTTTAACAAACCTGCTATTACTTGTGCTTGCTTCCATAAGTTACCAATATAACCTGTACCATAACCTCATTCCGTCAGCACTGTAAACTGAATTATGCTCTGCATTACATTAACTACATATTCAACTAAATAAGTATAGAAATTTGCTTTGCTAGTAATACAATGACTAACACAGGTACAGCTAACAACACTTATACATAGTCGTAATATTTGTAAAGTTGGTCGCTAGGTACCTTCCTACCGGTGTGGCACACGGGAGACATTTCAGGAGCCGTGTGACGTCACTAAAACGCGTCATCGGTGAGGCTCCCTCATCGCCCGCCGCTAGCGCTAGAACAGTTATTGCCGACATCTATTCTAAGTTAATCAAGATCCAGGATCATCATCATCATCTCATAATATGTTCAATATTTGTACTTGTAACCACATTCTTATTATTGCTGTCCTAAGAATTCCCTCACCCGATTGTCAGCGCTCTGCGGGGCAGCAGTTAGATACTGTTTTTTTCACTGATTTTACAATCAAAACAACAGCTACTCATTACTGAAATCAACCCTTTATCATTAACAGATTAACTTGGTACCACTTTTGCTGTTTCCAGAGTTAAACACGTTACTTTCATCCTCATCGCTATCCAATCTAATTGGCAATAATCGAACCTGGCCAGCAACCATAAACAACTTAATTAATATAGCCCTAGTAAAATTATGTTCGGCAGGTTTTCCATAGATATTAACATATTGCGTGATATGTTTCACTATTTATTCGTCTTTTATCATAAAGTCAACCAATCGAGGACAACTTTGGTGTCCAATTAAGGAGAAAGTTTATTGAATCTTCTTAGTAGTAAAATTTAAATTTTCCAAATTGATATCTCTTATTTACAGCTACAAGCAAACAATTAGCTTATTAAGAGAATAACCAAATGTTCTAGCTCATTACGCCAAACTGAAGAGGAACATGCTTTATTCACATAGTCTCTACTATGTTTGGCCTATCTACTTAAAATTCTTTAAAATTTGTGTAATTACACACAACAAATAAAATGCGTGAACCTGCACAACAGACATTGAGTAAAAATAGTATTATAATGTTTCCAATTAATTGTAAGTAGAAGAAAAATAACTGTTTCCGAGTACGTATAGGCTGAAACATTATGTAAATGTGCAGTAGCTTACATTTTTTAAATACAGGTAGGCCTATATTAATTTGTTTTCAAAGCCCAAAGAAACAAACACTTTTTGTTCTCATTTATTTGACGGACAAAATTATTATTAGTATGTAAATTCGGTCAGGCCAGTTACCGGGATATTGTTCAGGTTAATTTATGATACAATAAATGCATAAACATTCCTTTCAGTCGATTTATAGACGCGTAAAGTTGTTAACATAACAGAGAGTGGACGACTATTCAACTGATCGACAGATGAGCAGCAGACTCTAGCTACAGTACGTGTGATGTCATAGGGCTTCTGTTTTTGTGTTCATCGGTGACGTCATACGGCTCCTGAAATGTCTCCCGTGTGCCGCACCGCCTTCCTACTGCGTGTGAGAAAACATTATTTCTATTCATTAGGGTTGCGATAAATAACGTAAAGGTAACGGTAATATACGCATTACAATACCTTCATAGCATATAGGTACGTTATACAAAAAGTGAGTCGGGACCCACACATAACAATTATTAATGTATTCATGTATATACAATTCGATATTCATATACCGATATGCTTTTCTAAAATCAGGTTTCCGACATTTGTGAGTTCTATATATTAGTTTTACTAGACCAATAAAATATTTTTGTTCAATCTGATTTAGTTCATTTGCGTTTTTTATATTAACTTAATATTTTCACATGTTTTTGTTTTATTAAATCTTACTATATAATCCTGTAATGTTGGAATTTAAAGATAATGCTTATATTCATTGGAACATGTTCAAAATCGCAAACTCTTATTTAAAATATGTGCCATTTTTATGAAACGCTCTTGTTTAAAACTCTTTTCTAATATGAACGGAATGGTTATCAAACGGTTTTGATTTATTAAATCGTAGTATATACTTCTGCAATCAAGTTAAGCGTGCGCCCTACCTGCCTTCCGCACGCTAAAATAAGGGTTCCCACATTGTCCCACATCTCCCACATTGTAGGCTCAAATTTTAACCAATTAACAATTTTAATTTCATTCACTAAATGTTCATCTATGTATAATATGATTTAAAAATCCTAATTATAATTCAAAATAAGTGGTAGGCCATTATTAAAGTTTTCAAATTAAACGTTTTTCTAAAGCTTTCTAAAGTGAGGATAAAAATTATTTTGGAAAAAAGGAACCGTACAATACCTTGATTGGAATCAGAAAAGTGCGAAACTGCAAATATTTTGGTAGAAATCTGTAAAATAACATTGCGATTGAGGAGAAAAAAAAGGTTTTAACGTGTAAATATGTATGGCCCTGCTTAGTGGCGGCGCGGCGCCAAACACCATCGTGCAGATCATTCAATCTGGGGTAGGGCGAACCCTTAACTTTTCTAAGATAATCCTTATATATTTTTAGGAACACGTTCAAAATAGCTTCTTATCAAAACAAATCTAACACATTCACTCCAGCGAACGGTAAAGTCAAGAGTATACACTATAAGCATTGACTACATAAATAGGCCTAGTCAATGCTATACATAAGTATTCAGTGTATTCATCTTATGTAGGTTTGCCGACACAGTCTCCTGTTTGTCCAACATTAGTGATGTTTCTGTACAAACAACAACAAGAAGAATTGAAGCTCGTAGCTCTTTACAGTGCCAGTGTTTAGATTTCTCTGCTCAAGGCAAACATACCAGGTAAAAACGTCAACCATGTTTTGATATTTTTAATACTTTTATTTTAATATCTCGGACTAACGTAGATTAATAGAGTAGAATTGTTGTGTGGGTTTTTAGTAATCTAATTTCAACCCTCTACACGAGCATCAGATTATTTGTGGTTTTATCGGGTTGTTAGCTATCTTCAGAGCAAGAGTAATATCATGGTAGTCTACATAACATTATAATCCATCAAATAGTTATACGCACATTATGCTATAAAATATAATTAAATAAGTGAGATTGTAATTTGATTTAAATAACAATGTTAATTAATTAGTTACTTGTAAGATAATTAAAATTCCTCAATGATTGTTACATAACCTCAAAACATAAGTGAGTATAAGGGTACTGGAATGTTCAATAATAATTCAAAAAAACGGTCTAACTAGTCATCGTAGAAAATAGCCTAACTAGTTATATAAAAAATAACATAACTATACCTCACAAAACCTTAACACAAACGGAATTTGTGTGAAATTTACTCCCTAATGAACATTAATAATTAACGCCTTTCGGATTCGTAGAACACGACTTGGCTTTGGTTAGCTGACGAGTAACGAACGAATTGCAAGGCTACGTAATTATCAACATGTAATAATGCTATTTCACAGCAAGTAAATAACTCGTAAATACTGTTTAATAAAACAAACTTTCGGGAATAATCCTAAAATTGTTATACAATCATAATATAATAAATTGAATGAAGTTTTTTCCTTATGTTAAGTTACTTCTTATTTACATATAATAATTTATACTTTACATAATATACAATATAATTCTAAATAAATTCGATGTCATTCTAATTGGTTTAATTTGATTTTAAAGTCCTGACCAGCCGTTGTTTTGTCTTGTAATAAGGGTTTTGAAAATCTTGACCTATTTTAAAAATTTGTATGCAAACAAACTAATAAATACTACTACCTTAATTAATAGTAGACAGAACATTATAATTTGATAACATCAAATCTTTGAGAATCGCTCAAAAATATTTATAATTAACCCTTTTAAAATTGTATTTTAAAAGCCCGAACCACCAGTCGTAATATTTTAACTGAAGAACAATTTTCAGAGTTAGTTGTACTATTTTTATCACCAGGTTAAAAGTGTTAAATACCAACTTTAACATACAGATGGCATATACGTAACTCATTCAGGCCATGTCGTAAATCATATCGTTACTTAAAGTCACGATATCTATCTCTTAAAGTAAGATGGTTAATGAACCTTATCCATCGTCAATCTTAAATCACTAGTGGATGGCTATTTTCGGGACTTATGTCCCATTTTCAAATCACACGTCGAAAGTCGTGATCATTGGGTTACGGCTACTATAGTGTGAGCTGCAAGCTGCAATTCGTCAGGTAAATTCAGCCAAGTTACTGTATTCTAGCTTCTTTCCCTACCTTTGTCAGACAAATGGTTTGGACTAATTTGATCATAAGTTATTAAAATACAATTTAATTAATTGAGCTTAAGTGATTTCATTCTTTGTTTATATGTATAGAATTATCTCATTTAAGTTAAAACTTGCTATAAAACCATTTATATATACTTGACAAGAACTGTTTCAAAAGGTCGCAATTTTCTCTACAATTTATATTTTAAAGCAAATAATATTGCTCTGTGAGTGATTTACTGTTATCTATTATTACAACGGTTATATATTAAGTTTCGGATAATTAGAGCATATTAATCTTGTCTTGAAGTTAGTCAACGAGTATTCCAACTTATGACAGTTTAAATAAAGCTTACGGTGTGATACCACTGATCTAATAATATAATTTGTCAGAATTGAGAATCTCCCTTTAGGCTACCTGATCTTCATGAAATTATGATTTTTGATTGAAAATGTATTATTATTTAGCCTAGGCCTAATCTGATTTTATTCTTCTAATATATTCCGTTTCCTTAGAACATAATTTTGTTCAGCATAAGTTATCTGACAATTAACTAACGAACTACAAGGTTTAAAACATGGAATAACGCTAATCACTTGTAATAAGGTAATCACTAGTTTATTAAAACCAACTTCCGGGAATAATCCTACTACATTTTTAAAATAATTTTAATATAAAGAAATAGTATAAAGATTTTCTCTTCTTAAATTTAATCCATGTTTATATACCACTTGTGTAACGAATAGTACATAATTATACATTGGGGTTACATGGAATAATAGAATATAGACTCTAACATAGATTACGTCCGCCTCATATCCTATCGGCTACTTGTCAGATGAAATGGTTTGGTCCAATTTAATTTTAGTTTTTTTATAATAACATTTAGTTCATTTGTATATAGTTATTTTATTCGTGGTAAATGGATTATTATTTTTAACGAGTTAAAAACTGTAATGATACCATTTTTAGCGAATTTCCCCTATAGGGAAGAAGCTATTACCGTAGTCGGCATGGTAAGACCTAGGCCCGGGACCATGATAACTTTTCGTTTTGAGGTCCCCAGACCCCAAAAACACCATTCGTTCGAAACTGTATATATATATATATATATATGTGTCCGTGAGCACGATAACTCTCGTAAAAATTATCCGATTTTGATGAAATTTGGTATAAACGTGTAAAGCAACATTTATGACTTTAAGTTCGAAAACCAGCCAGATCGCTCCATCCGAAGGGGTATTTTGGGGGGGTTTTGTACCCCAAAAATGGGTTTTTTTGAATTTTTTACATATAATTTTGGAAAAAGTCAAATTTTGATTTTTACCATTGGATTTGGCTTAAAAAAACACACAATTTGGTATTTTGATCATTTCTCTACGACAATTGGTTACCGAGATATTGAAAGTGCTAAACACAGTACGTTGTCTAATGTTATTCTTATGGAGACAAAGAACAATTTTATATCTCGCTTATTTATGAACGTATACTGACGAAACTTGGTATACGGCTTCATCTGGTTGTGGACCATTGATATTTGCTCAAAAAAGACAATTTTTTGCCAACGGCTCCCGTAGCAGCAAACCTGCGTACTCAGCCTCATGTTATTCTTATGGAGGACAAGTCATGTGTTATCTCCCTTAATTATGAAAATAAATTAATGAAATTTGGTATGTGACTTTGCCTAAATGAGTTATATTGATATTTGTATAAAACCCCAATTTTTTGTGTTCCTTCCTTCAGCAAACCTGCATACTCAGCCGCCATGTTATTCTTATGGAGAATAATTAAAATGTCATAAATCGTTTATTTATGAATGTATATTGATGAAACCTGGTATGTGGCTTTATGTGGTATTAAGACACATATATATGCATTGGAAATTCGCTGAGTACGCAGGTTTGCTGCTACGGGGGTATTTTATACTACGATACCTTTGAGGTCAACTTGGAAGCTATCACAGAAGACAGCATACTTATATCAGTTTTTATGGCAATTAACATTCGTAGGGAATAATGTATTTAGCGTACCTTATACGTTTTGATTGAATATCTATGATTGAAACGGTTAAATAGTAAATTTCAGAGAAATGGTGTAGTTGTTCTCTGAAGATAGTTAACGGATACTCTAGCTTACGATAGTTTGAATATATAGCTTACGTTGTAATCACTCTGAGCTAATATTATTATCTATCGGAATTGATTATTTCTTTTTGTCTTGGGCATCCTGAAATTTTTGTATTTGAATATGAATTATAATTTATCCTAGCCCTGACTTGTTTTTATTCTTATAATAGTTAAATAAATTTAATCCTTTTGCAAGAACGGTTAATAATTTGTATAACAATTTAGATTATAACAATAAACATATTAATATTATAGATCATTTCAGGTTTTACTGAAAAAATCTAACTTATTTTTATTTATCATCGTATGGAAATGTAATAAACGAGTAAAATTACACATAATAATCGGATAATCGGAATCTTTGTAAAGTTGGTCGCTAGGAACCTTCCTACTGCGTGTGAGAAAACATCATTTCTATTCTTTAGGTTGCGATACATAATGTAAAGATAACGGTAATATAAGCATCACGATACCTACATAGCATATAGGTACGTTATACAGAAAGTGAGTCGGGGCTCACAAATAAAAATTATTATTGTATTCATGTATATACAATTCGATATTCATATACCGACATGCTTTTCTAAAATCAGGTTTCCGACATTTGTGAGTTCTAAATATATATTAGTTTTAATAGACCAATAAAATATTTTTGTTCAATCTGATTTAGTTATGATTTAGTTCAATCTCGATTTTTATATGAACAAAATATGTTCACACGTGTTTGCTTTATTAAATCTTACTATATAATCCTGTAATGTTGGAATTTAAAGATAACGCTTATATTCATTGGAACATGTTCAAAATCGCAACCTTTTATTTAAAATATGTTGCAATTAAAAAAAAAACAATCTTTTTAAAACGCTTTTATAATATGAACGGAATGGTTTTCAAACGGTTTTGTTTTATTAATTCATAGTATATATTTCTGCAATCAAGCTAACTTATCTATGATAATCCTTATATATTTTTAGGAAAACGTTCAAAATTGCAACTTCTTATCAAAACAAATCTAACATTTGCACTCCAGAACGGTAAAGTCAGGAGTATACACTATAAGCATTGACTAGATGTAGGCCTAGTCAATGCTATACATAAGTATTCAGTGTATTCATCTTATGTAGGTTTGCCGATACAGTCTCCTGTTTGCCCAACATTAGTGATGTTTCTGTACAAACAACTACAAGAAACATTGAAGCTATCGTAGCTCTTTACAGTGCCAGTGTTTAGAGTTCTCTGCTCAAGAAAAACATACCAGGTAAAAACGTCAACCATATTTTGTTATTTTTAATAGTTTTATGGTTTAATAACTCGGGCTAACGTGGATTAACAGAGTATAATTGTTGTGTGGGATTTTAAGAATTGAATTCAGACCCTCTATACGAGCATAAGATTAATTGTAGTTTTATCGGGTTGTTAGCTATCTTCAGAGCAAGAGTAATATCGTGGTAGTCTACATAACATTATAATCCATCAAATAGTTATACGCGCATTATACTATAAAATATAATTATATAATTGAGATTTCGATTAGATTTAAATAAGCATGCTAATTATTTAGTTACAGTACTTCAAAGATAATTAACATTCCTCAATGATTGTAACATAACCTCAAAACTCAAGGGAGTATAAGGGTACTGGAATTGTCAATAATAATTCAAGAAAACTGTCTTCACTAGTCATCATGAAATATAGCCTAACTAATTATATAACAAATAACATAACTATACCTCACAAAACCTTAACACAAACGGAATTTGTGTGAAGTTTACTCCCTAATGAACATTAATAATTAAAGCCTTTCCATTCGTAGAACACGGCTTGGCTTTGGTTAGCTGACGAGTAACGAACGAATTGCAAGGTTACGTAATTTTTATATTATTTATTTATATACGTAGGTAATTATATATTATATAGGGATGCCATCACTGGTTTATTATGTTCTCTTTTTCCTAGTGATTACTATACCCAGTATTTTGTCTGGTTCAATACTGTTTACATCGTGCATTTCTCAGGAGTATGTTAATTTGTATCTATTTCTAGTATGCTTTCTGTGTTACCAAATATACTGTGGTAGACGTTAGAGTTTTCATTAGTATGCATAGTGTTTATAACTAGTGAAGTTGCATGCTAGATACCTTTTGCCTACGTACGCTTTACTGTTACAATCGATTGTTAACGGTTTGCCACTGAAAATAAAATTGAATTATTTATCTGCGTATTTGCGTATATTTATAAGGATGTTCAACTGGAATTGAACAT
The DNA here is from genome assembly GCA_963675035.1 of Allygus modestus. Lineage (NCBI taxonomy): Eukaryota > Metazoa > Arthropoda > Insecta > Hemiptera > Cicadellidae > Allygus > Allygus modestus. Next base: position 488,655,991 of record OY776111.1, on the reverse strand, counting down.
ATGAGTTGAAAACAATCGAATAACCAATGATCCAATGACTTGACTATTCTGTTAAACGGTAAAAATTTTAAATTTTTTCTTTGACGGTCCGTTCCGACTTTCACAAATAAATTGTCTTGATGTAAATCATCCACGTAATATTTAACAGTTATTGGAAAGAGTTTAGAATTATAACATTCGTTATTATTATAGTAATATGAATCACTTTCAATGTATTTGTTATGAGTCATAAGTTATATTGGAAGAACAAATATGTAATTGAAAAAATACGAAAAAAACATAAACATATTATTATTTATAATTGTATTTTATTTACCACTCCTATATATATATATATATATATATATATATAAAGCTTCCCCACCATAGCTGCACACATCGTTGGCCCAACGATAGGGAATGGTAGGGATGGTTAGAAGTGGTTGGATAATGGTCGGTTGGAAAATCCAACCATCGGAGACGTTGGGCCAACGAATTAATCGTTGGGTAACCCGCGTTGGCAAATCCAACCATAGGAGACGTTTGGCCAACGAACCAATCGTTGGGTAACCCGCGTTGGCAAATCCAACCATAGCAGACGTTGGGCCATCGAAAGCTATGGTTGGTAAATCATACTATATTATATTATTGTTATTATTAATAGTAATGTATATATTATAGTATACCGTATTAACATCATATATTTTATTATCATAATTATAATAATTATATATTAATATGCTCATAACTAGTTCATCATATTTCATAGCGAGAATAGACACATAAATCAAAAAAAACAATTTACATTGTTTCAACTTTTATTCTCTTATTACAGGGATTTGCGCAAGTAGATTAATTTATAGAAGAATTAAGGGAAATACTGTCCATTGTCCTAGTCGTGTAGGTGTACACTACTGGTAATTTTTATATCCTAGTCCTTCCATTTACATAAACGAGTCAGTATGGCCACGAGGGTTAAGGCAAGTGAACAGTAAGTCGAAGGTCGTAGGTTCAAGACTCGACCAGGACACAATAATTTTGTTATTCAAATCGTTATATAAAAATTGTTGTTATTGGTTTACTAAGAGAATTCAATGAGAAACTGTGATTTTTTAAACACAAAATAACCATTTATATACAAAATTATAAACGGTTGGCATTTGGTTGGATGTTGGTTGGCATTGTTGGCAAATACAACGTTGGCCCAACGGTAAGCCAACGGACATTTCTTACCGTTGGCCAACGAACTGTGCCAACCATTTCCCAATGTTGGCCCAACGATTTGTGCTACTAGGGCAGTGGTGCTTATAATGAGTGTATCTATTTACTCCATTGGTAAATATGTACAGGATCAAGATCTGTATGAGACTATTACTGAGTCTCTATATCACGTTATGATTAAACACTACCACACACACCACCAATGCACACACTTTATATCACGTATATATTATCGGGAATCGTTTGTTCATTTCTTTCAGTAGGATTTAAATCTCAAATTTCTAAATCAAATTTTATCAAATGGACAATAGTGAATAATCAATTAAGTTAATATAATTTATTATTTTTAAATTGAACTTTGCTCCTCTGTTCTCTGGTTAACGGAGAAAACATTGGAGTAGAAGGTAAATAGTGTCCACCACTTTTGTGTGAACTGATTTAATAATTTACCCCACGTAAATAAAGAGTTTTTCATATACACGTTAATCCTATTTACCACTTTGCCTTTATTTAATAGGTTTTATTGACTGAACAGTCTCTTTGGTTTACTTATACAGCTCTCCCTATGCTCCAGTCAGGTTTTTAGTATCTGAACAAGGCCAATTGTACTGTACCAGCAACATCGTAACAGCACTGTGAGATCATGTTTGAAACAATCGCTTGGCATAAAATATACTGTAGGGATTTCAGTAAAGTAATGATTACGGTAAGAGATGAAATGTTTTAAATTAAATGACATAAGTTTTTGAAACAATTTTAATACAATTCACATATAATCTCGTTACTCTAAAGAGTGTGTCACTCCAAGACCGAGATGAACAACCAATGCCGGTCCCGGTTGACTCCTGAACAATCATCAGCGGTAACCTCTGACTGGCCCATGTGACTAATGTCGTTACGGTACCTCGCGGCCTTTAGTTCACCGCACAGATCAATAGCCTATGGTGACGGGCATTCGAGGTTTAAAAACCGTAATAATAATAAAATCTGTCAATAACAGAAGATTAACCGGCCAATCCCTGGACAAAACGTGCTTTGACTCCGCTAGGATCAGCGTTAATGGATCCTCCTGCACCGCCATGTTTATCACAAATAAAACAATTGAGTGAAATTATTATTTTTTTTATTTTGTTAAGTAAATAATATAATGATCCCATTTAAAATTACGGCTAATCAACATTTTAACAGATATTGTTCGAAATATGTGAAACGAAGTGTAAGCTAAGACAGGCCCAGCCACTCCTTTATCTTCGCTGAAACAACCGAAGCTACTTACACTTATTTATATTTTCTTCATCCAGAATCGATTTAGAAAATAAATAAATGGTGACTTATCCTGATACTGTTTTGGTTCTTTTCTTGTCTAATGATTTCGTCCCATCTACGACGACGTCAGGGTAAGTAACCCTATATATTTTGATTACTTACACCATTTGTTGCATACATCTTTTAAACAATTGTTTGAGAATATTGCTTATCTACCGTTAGCTTAGTGCTGCACTTCACTGTAGGCCTAATAGAAAGATCCGTAATCTGTTTCAATGTTATATAGTTATCACGAGTTAACCCCAAACACGTTAACTGTCATTTTGACCTAACGAGATCAGTTCAACTGACTTACAGTTATAGTCATATTATATAGTGGATACGTCGGAATAAGTGGAAAATGAAAACACAAAACTAGCTGACACATTTTATTACATATCGGTAGCAAAAATTAACTAAGCAATTTCACCACAACTAGTTAATTTTCTTAAATTCTGGATTTAAAGAAACTTTAAATTTAAATTACTTTTAGACACTTAAGTATTTCAACAAATAATATTCATATTTACAAACTATATAGAATCTACCGAGTTTCTCTCATTAACAAACAAAAATATTGTAACGAAATTTCAAAATTTAACATCAATTATTTTATTTCTTTTATTTATCTAAAATTGCAATGGATCTTTAAAGAACTATATATCAGTATTGATGGTTGTGAAATAACGTATTATACTTTGCACACGTCACCGAAATAAGGTTTCCATGGCTTGCACCACCTTATGTTTGGAGCAGTTTTTAGCCGTTTAGCGTGTTTAGAATTAACAACAGCCTTAGTCTTTAGACGTTTAGAGTCTTAAACAGATACTTTATTTTATTAACTTACACATTCATTGCACTATCTCCATCTATAACGCATTGTGAATAGGCACTACAATACAACATTACATTAGAAATCACCTGTGAGTCACATATAAAATCTTTTATATTAATAGGCAAGCACAAAACTGTCCCTCCTTTTTCTCAGCTTGTGTGCATCGTACGAGAAATTCACGCATACCGTTAGAAAGGTATTGTCCTGTGGATGAGCAGAAACTTAATACAATTTATATCGACCCTCAGGGTTAAGCCCCACAGGCTTTAAAAATTTCAATGTTAATCTAATGGAAGAATAGTTATTAATTAAAAAGTATATCTGACAGCTGATATAATAACAAAGAGCAAGAAGAGATGGTTTAGGACTAATGCAAATACAACATTCTACTAACTACTGGAACGGTAACACCCTTCTCTTATCCGTTAAATCTCCTTTAACAAATTTAACCCTGGTTGTTAGGGAGTAGAGGGTGATGGAGGGGGATAGGGATAGAGAGAAAGAGTGGTAATTCGTGAAGTTCAGCAAAAGGACACTGGTTCAAATGAATTTATTTAACTGATGACGCAGGATGTGGCAAAACGTTCACGCATTCAGCCATTATTAATATGTGCCGCTTTGGGATTAATTAGAATTATTTTTGGGCGATCGCTAGTAGTTAATAATTATTTTATCCTATCATACAAAGACCTATTGGATATATTAAAATATTAAATCAGTGTTTTTTGTTTTTAAATTATTCATGTATCCAAGACTCTAAATAGGTAAATCGGTATTTAGATAGCCAAATTATTACGACAATATTAAAAACTAATGGGAAAACCGTTACAGATAATTTAGGCAGTTCTCTTAGGCATTCGTCTTACGGTGTTGACGTCAGAGCACTACGACAATAATTTTTATAGACGTTATAAAATATGTTGAACATGTTTTTAAATGGACGTATTTAAATCTGAATTCTGATTAACGTCTATAAATAAACTGCAACGTTATTAATTCAATAAATACTGTTTAAAGGATTAATAAAAAATAAACATAAGGTTTGGCGAAAATAAAATTAATAGAAAGTATTAAACATCACCTTATTAATATCGTTATATTAGTTAACAAATATAACCTCAATCCCTTTACGTAACCGGCTACGTCCTTGTAAAACAATTATTTCTACTTAGCTCCTGTAAACGTATTTAAGGAGCATTTTATAGATATAAAGAATACTGCTTATCCAATCAATTAAATGTAAAGCTGCTAAAATAATGCAGTAAACACACAAACAGGGAACATACTTCATATGAACTAGGCTAGCTACACTTCTCACGAAAGCTCCGAACGTTTGGGGTTCAGCTAGCTGAATATTCAGGGGTATTCGTGAAAGGTGTGTGACAGGCTTAAATTAAATGAAAATAAAGTGCTAAACATTACCTTGTTAATTTAAATTACTTTATTATGTTGGTTAACAAACATAACCTCAATCACATTACAAAACATAGTTAGACATTTGACTAAAAATCATCCGCGTAAATTTGTATTTAATGTGGCATGTTATAATGAAGATTCATATCATCTTAAGGACTTAGAGTAGTTACCTTTCCAATCAGTATTGTTGCTAAAATAACGCAGATCACATTTCACTAAAGATACGTACTATAACCTCCATCTGTTGAACTATCTATATCTGATTCTGGTTAGCTAACGAACTGTTAACATCCACTATTTTTTCTTTTTCATTATTCAGGAACACTAAATCTTTTACTTTCTCCCCCTATACATAGTATATGGAGAAAGTATTGTTTTCGTAAAAATTTTCGAATTTGAGTTGTTAGTGGCAATATTCGTTTTGGTGCTCCCTGAACCCAAAAAAGTGGTTTTTACGTGATGTCTGTCTGTGTGTGTGTGTGTGTGTGTGTGTGTGTGTGTGTGTGTGTGTGTGTGTGTCTGTGTGGATGTGTACAGAGCTAGAGCCCTAACCAATGGGCCGATTTTTATGAAAATTTGGTATGTAGGTACTAATCCACGATATCTCCAGGCGTTTTTTAATTTTTTGAATTTTTGATTTTTAAGGGTAATTATCCCCCAAAAACCACCAAAAAACATGAAAAATCAAAATTTCTCAAAAACAGCTCTAACGATTTTGATTAAACTTTAGTTATTTGAAGAACTTTATTCTTCCAACAAAATGACACCACCTGCATTTCTGTAAAAATTCGGGTTCAGAAATTACAGGACTTAAAACATCAAAAATTCAGTTTTTTTGGATTTTTCATAAAAAGACATAAATATAAACAAATATTACTATTCACCAATAAAAATAGCTCAAAAAACTAAATAATTTAGTATTTTGAATTACTATTCTACGATTGCTGGTTTCGGAGAAAATTGAAGTTTTCATTTTGTGGTAAACGCAGTACGTTGTCCAATGTTATTCTTATGGGGAATACAAAAATTATTATTTCTCTCTTATTTACTGATAAATTTCATTCAAACTTGATATGCTTGTCAATTTAGCATTGGCCAACAGAGGAAATTCGAAATATGTTGTCCCTTAATAACCCTGAGGGGGATAGGGGGCATTTCCCCTCTTAAAACCACGAGTGTAGCAATGGATTCTGTAGTGCCTCCAAAGCAGGGATTTGGGTGGATTTTTTTTAAAACAACTTGTTTACAAGATTTTCTGTACATTTTACTCTGCTTTGTATTCTACATTTAGTAAATAAAAAGTAATTTATTCGTTAAAGTTGGGCTAAAAGGGAGAAAGTATGTGTCAGTTTCCTGATACTGTTTATTTCTATTTTTTTCAGTTAAACAAAACTTAACCTACATATGACACGATTGAGTTTCAGTTTACGTGTTTAAATTAACCACTATTTCAATCACTTAGTATTTATATGATTAGTCTTATCTTAAATATAATATATCTTTATAATATAATATAATATATCTTAATATAATATATCTTTATTATAAATATATAAATGTAAAAGAATGGCGATTAAGTAATAAAATATAACCAAAAATAGTATTATTAGGTACCATTGATACATAAGCTAGAAATTAAACTGGATATTTATGTTATAGACTCGTTAGTGGTATTATTGATATGATGTACAGTATTTCGTAAGGTGTAATGGCAGCAGCAATAAACAACTTAATTATTTAATGCATTTTACTTTATACTTATTATACTTGCGTCTATTAAATGTTCAAATATATTTATCTGAGGTAACAAAATCACAAGAGATATCTCATTTCCGTATTTGTATATTTGTGTATTTGTATACATATATTTGTTTACGCCATTTGCTTCTTCAAGTAAGTAAACAAATTGGCACAAATTTGTAACATAGGTGTAAAACCCAAGCTTCTAATGACATAAAGCTGAGTATAGTAAAAAACTACATAAAAAATATCACAGCAGTCAGCTGCGGTCAACAATAGATTTGACCATGACTGACATGCTAGACTAGCTCTTAATCTCTTAGCTAACGCATCCGGTATATAATCCATGCTATCTCTGACCACCTTTATGAGAGGAGCCTTGAAAGATAAAAACAGAAGACACTTAATTTTTCTAGATAAGTAAAGAAACTTTATTGAGTAACTTTTCGAGAGTTCGCTGGTGGTTGTGTTTACATAATACATTGTGTTATTGTGTTGAGTGTTTTTACTTAATTATTTCATGTTATTTGCTTTATTTGGTGTGATTAATCAGTTTAAAATGTAGTTTTCGAAATCCAGAACGTTTGGTAAATATTTATTTTGGACTATTCATTTTATTTTTACTTAATTTTTGACTTTTGTACCGATGTTAAATCTTGCCTTGCACCGTTGTCATGACAACAAAGACAACACAAACTACTACTATAGAAAACTCTATACACATGGAACACTCCCACGAGCCAAGTGCCTTGGATACAACTTGGACTAATGTTGTATCCCATAGGAAAAGAAGCAATAGTACCCACACAGCACAAGATTGTCCCCAGGACATCCCAAGGACATCACAGTGGGATATGCAGGATATCCCAGGATCATCCCTATCTCATCCCATGATATCCTCAAGATACCCTCAGGATGTCCCCAGGACACAAAAATGTCCTCTCCTCACGACATCCTGGGGACATCCTTCAGGATGACCATGGGATGTCCCTTGGTCCTAATCAGGACATCATAATGAAAGCCATAGGACATCTCGAGGATGTCCCACAGGATTATCTGGATATATCCCTCGGACCACAAAAGGATATTGTATTTTGAAGCCCTAGGACATCCCCAGGATGTACTGGGGACATCCCTCGGTCCACAAAGGGATATTGTACTCTGAAGCCCTAGGACATCCCCAGGATGTCCCACAGGATTTACTGGAGACATGCCTTTGACATGTATTGAAAGGTGTCCCATTATTATATCAGTATGAATCGCATAACCCCACAGATATCCATGCCTCCCCATGATAATTCTGTGGTCATCCTTAGGAGGCCATAAGGCTCCTAGTAATAGGTAGTGTGTACCCTGAAGCCATATCACCTCCTAAGGATGACTGCAGAATTATCATGGAGTAGGCAGGAATATCTGTGGGGTTAGGGGATTCAAACTGATAGAATAATGGGACACCTTTCAATATGGTCACACGATCTGATAGGAAGACAGTTCTAAAATAAATTACAGGACAACTTTAAATCATTCTTTTATAAAAATAATACTATAATTGTCCATGCCCAGCTTGCACATAGAAAACAAAGTTTTAACTTCATATTGGTGTTATTTTTTTAAACAGGTTGACTAGTGTATAAACGTTAAATACCTGTAATCTTCCTTGTGATCCTAGGATATCTTTTTAATGGATGACACGTTTTGTCAAAAGTAATTTTGTCATCTTTAGACCCATACAAAACTTTAAATTGTCACATCACAGTCGAAAAGCAAAAATCCTTTAAAATCATGTTTTAAAACTTTATATTGGTTACCATTGTCATATTTTATGCTAATTTGTATCATTACTATCACATGATTTATTTGTAAAAGTGTCACTAATGTCCTGATTATATGTACTTAATTGGATTGACACTGAAAATATATACACAACTTAGGACTTTTTATTAAAATTTACTCAAATCTTTAAAAAAATAGTTGTTTTAACAAGTTTATAAAAAAATGAATATATGCATGTGTAGGCCTAAACATTTCTCAGATTAAAAGTTGAATTAATAAATACAGATTTAAAAAATTTAAGGATGGATTCCAATTTATAATTGTTCGGTGATGTGATACAAATAATTAAGGATTTTTTTAAAATAATACACTACTGAATTCAAACAAAATGGCAGTATAATTGCAGTAAAAATAAGTATATAAAAAAATGTAAGTCATATAAACCAGGCTGTATAAACACACAGTAAGTATTGGTAGTTGATTAAATTCCTTCTCTGTTTTCATCTTCATCATGGCCTCGCTTCCTGTAAATAAAAAAAATTAAGCTAATACTGCATATAGCCTTGGGTAATATTTTATCTAAAAATACCCCCGTCGCAGCAAACATGCGTACTAAGCGAATTTCCAATGCATATAAATGTGTCTCACTACTACATAGAGCCACTTACCAAGTTTCACAAAAATAAATTCATAAATAAGTGATAAAGGCCTATAACATTTTATTTATTCTCCATAAGAATAACATTAAGGCTGTGCACGCAGATTTGCTAAAAAAAGGAAGGAAAGAAATGTGTTTTTTTGCGATAATCAATATAACTCAAACAGGTGAAGCTAAATACCAAGTTTTATTAATTTAAGTTCATACCTAAGGGAGATATCAAACTTTACTTACTCTCCATATGAATAATACCCCTGTCGCAACAAACCTGCATACGCAGCAAATTTCTGATGCATATAGCCCTATATGTTTCTTACTACCACAGAAAGCCACTTACCAAGTTTCATAAAAATACATTTATAAATAAGTGATATATAGCATTTGAGTTATTCTCTATAAGAATAACATAAAGGCTGAGTACGCAGGTTTGCAACGATAAGAAATATAAGAAATGTGTTTTTAAGCAATTATCAATATAACTCAATCAGGTGAAGCTACATACCAAGTTTTAATAATTTATATTCATAATTACGGGAGATAGATATAAAACTTTACTTATTCTCCATAAAAATAACACATGGCTGAGTATGCAGGTTTGCTGTTACGGGGATAATCAACAAAATACAAATTTTTTTGCAAATATCAATATACCAGTACTAGGTGGTTTTTACCTATTTTGAACTCTCTTTCCATAGCCTGATCGATCTGGTTTTCGAACTAAAGTCATAAATGTTACTCTCCACATTTAGGCCAAATTTAATCAAAATTGGGCATTTATTTCAAAATTTATCGAGGTAATGGACGCAATATAAATCTAAACAACTTATGTGTTTGGCATATGGGGACCTCAAAACAAAAAGTGATCATGGTCTCGGCGTTAAGTCTTACCATGCTACCTACTGTAATAGCTTTTTCCCTATAGAGGAAATTCGCTAAAAAAAGATAGAAATGAACTGAGAAGTAAACAAGACCAAACATTAAAAATGTCTTCTTTAGTAATAAAATACCCCCGTCACAGCGTGAAAACTCATTTTATTTCTGCTGCTGCCATTTCAGTCGCCTTGTTAATGATTATATTACAGTTACTGGTAACCACCAATCATTCACACTAAAATGAAATATAATGTTATGAATATTAATGTTGAAAAATGTAAAAGAAAATTGCCAGCAATATTGCAAATTTAATCTCCCCTTAACATTATATTTGGTAAATATATCATTGAATATTTTGTGTAGCCATGTGTTTATAAGGTACAGTTTAAGTGCTTAAAGAAACATCAAAAAGCATAAGTGGTCTTCAATTTTGGCAAATCAGTTGCAGAGTCTATTCACCCCTAGTTTCCAGTAGACCTGACCCCTTGGCCACCCTCAAATTTGTACCGTAGTGCATGAAGATGATGAGCAAATAATTGTATTAATAATTAATTATGCGGAAAAAATAAAATGATAAATGCGGTAGCCAGTAGCCTAACGTATTCTAAAAAATAAAATCAAGACAAAAAGGATAACAAATAATACCCCGCACACAGAAAACCAGCATTATCAGCGAATTTCCAATGCCAATTTATATATCTACCACATAAAGCCACTTGCCAATTTTCATGAAAATACTTTCATAAATATAAGTGATAAATAACATTTTATTCACTCTCCATATTAACGCTGAGTCAAGGAGGATGAGAAATGTGTTGTTATGGAATTATCAGTAAAACTCAACCAGATGAAGCTATATACCAAGTTTTATTAATTTAAGTTCATAATTGAGGGAGATATATCAAACTTTACATACCGTATTCTTCATTAAAATAACATTAGGGCTAAGTAAGCAAGTTTGCGGCTTCGCGGACAGTAAAAAATCTTTTTGTGTAAATATCAATAAACCACAACCAAGCAACATACAAAGTTTCATCAATATACAATCAGGTAATAGATATAAAGACTTAACTCTTAACCCATTGGCTTAGAATGACGTACTGGTGTCGTTCCTGACCTGTAATTTTTAAAACCTTTGAAATTGAATAGAAAAATCATGTTTTTAAATGGATTAATGGTGTATTTTAGTTAAAATATTGTTTTCTTTCAGTTTAAATATTGAAATTGGCATACACACAGAATAGACATAAGTAAAAAATAGCAAATTCAGTGTTGACCATGTAACACACAAAAAAATCAACCGATCCTGTTAACTTTGAATGTAAAATGGTTATCATATATAGGCCCTTATTATTGATTTTAACTTATGACACCTTATTCAGGCAATTGTGTAAGTAACTAAATTGTGATCATTTTGATAGGTGTTAAGGCTATCACAGACCTTGCATAATCGAATGAAGTAGCCTACGTTACCTAATCATAGTTTTCTAACCCACCTTATTTAATATACAGTATTGTTTTTATAGTTTTACCTGGATTTCTCTTCTTATGAAGAATTGATTTATTTGGGGTTTTAGCCAATCCATGAAATCAATATGTTTTACTTTGGCCTCATCAAACTGATTCTGATCAGCTCCTAAACAGAGACACATGCTAATTTAAATACCTAATTGATTAGCAAACAAACTAGGCCTAAAAATTTCCTGAAAGCACATAGTTACGTCATATGCCTACTTTTAATGTACCATATCCACTCATCAGGCACTGTAAGTTTCAGTTCATACGGCAATTTAGGTTAAGTTTTTAAAGATTTGATTTATTTACCTAATCGTACGTCATACGCTTTTTATTAATTCAATAGTAACTAAAGTACACGATGAAGCTGATTTCTCTTTCCACCTAGCATCAAGATTAAGCTATAGTAGGCCTATCTTAAAATAAAGAGTTGATTTACCACACTTCAGTTAACCGAATGATAAAATTCAATATGTTCTTCAATATTCTCTTCAAAATTTGCATAATTTTTAGGCGCTAAAAAATAATCATTAAGAAACCATTATTACTTTATGTATCGTACCTAAGGCCTATTTAGGGGCAAGTGGGGAAACTGGGCACACCTAAGTTAAATCCATTATACCGTACTCAAAGATTTTTATAGTTATAAACTTCAATTTATTCATATTGCCTCTAGGATCGAAGTTTGACTCAAAATAAAACAAGTTTTTATACCCTATCCTCAATCAATCCTCTGGTTTACTAGCAGGTAACTAATTTTGGGACTACTGTCCCATTATTAAATCTGGTGTCGCTAAATTAAAATATGAACACATAACTTTGTCACAATATATACACCAACACAACACAAACGGACGCTACGATTAAAACAAATATTTATTTGGTTTGGTCGACCAAGGACAAGTCCAGACAGCGGGACAAGAACACGCGGATGGCTGTGACATGACTACCTCCAATACCTAGGCCTACATGACTAACTTACCTCCTACCAATGTACCTTGTCACATTGTAGCATTCCGCGTGTTCGTATCCCGCTGTTTGGACTTGTCCGTGGCTTGTGTTAGTGTATATATTGTGACTATGTGTTCAAATTTTAATTTATCGACGACAGATTTGATAATGGAACAGCAGTCCCGAAACTAGTCATATGCTAGTAAACCAAAGGACTGACGACGGAAAGGTATGTAAAACTGTTTCATTTTGAGTTAAACTTCAAACGAATACATATAACTGCTCCCCGTTTAGCTTATTCGTTTCTTAGGAGGAAATTCCAATTTAATCGATTCAACCATTATTTGTACAGAAATTAATGTCAAAATATGCAAAAGCGCCCAGTTCCCCGACTGGTGTGTCACTGTGCGCATTGGGTAAGGTAACTGTGCGCAGTACCGGTATAGCCTAATTGCAAATTTGGGTGAATAATAAAAATAAAAGGCTGTTACCTACTATCAGAGTTAATATAATACAACACATATGGATAAGAATTATATATTTTGTAAGGAAAACAACTTTAAGCTAAAAAGTCTTCAGTGTTCTTATGATTAAATAAATGTAAATCCAGGCTGCCCATAAGACTAGTGTTAATTGTAACATTGGCCGTATGGAAGTATGGAAAGCCTAGTTTTTTCATTCGTGCAATACACTTTATAGGCCTAGATAGTTTTGAGGTTATGGTAGTTCTTAGTATGAGAGACTGACTAAACTCATTCAGTAGGTATGGGTACTTTCTATAAACAAACCATCCTAGTGGATTAACTCTTTATTACATTATGAAGAAAAATTAACTATAGTTAACCTGTAAATCTGTTTTAACAAAGTATGTTACTTACCAAGAAACAGTACAGTATTCAAAACACCTGAAGTAACTCTTGAATGAAGATATATTTTTTCTCAATTCAAACCTCCAAAACTTAAAACTTGGTAGCCTAAGTAGAAAGTAACTGAAACATAATTTACCAAGCCACAAACGGATTGACCATTATATAACGCACGTCTATCTGGCCTAGTGGTCTGTCGTCTGTAGACATAGAGTTTGGTTGGGATGCTGAGATTCTGCGCAGACGCGAGGCGCCGCGTCAGATTTTTTCTCTTTTCTCTAAAGGGGATTATGGGAGATCGGATTGGCCGTTGATTTAATGGTGTACCGGTATAAAGTATGCAATTTTTCTTTTCTTTTCTTATAAATTGTCAGAATTCTATGCATATTTCATGGATGTATGAACTGTAAATTCATTCTTTCTTTATACATGTGTTATTTTAGATATCTAATCATTATCCTTGTTATTCAATTTGGTTTGAATACTAAAACTCTAAATACAACTTTTAATTAATTATTACTAAAATTGGTCTGGGATATAGAGGATGTCGGTGGGATGTCCCCAAGATATCCACGTTATCCCGGGATTTCGTGGACATCCCTGGGACGTCCACAAATGTCCCGGGACATATCAGGATATCCTAGGGATATCCTGTTTATCCTGGGATGGCAATGGGATGTGTGGGACACAAATGGGATATCCTGGGGACGTCGTGTGCTGTGTGGGTAATAACTCTTCATCTAGCTCTAGGCCCAATAAGATAGTTAATAACAATGTATCGAAAACAAACTCAGTCCAACCAGTGCTCGTTTCAAACAGGTTCCAACCTCTTTCTAACACCGATAGCGATCAAACAAAAAAACAAAAAGTTCCCCCAATAATACTCAAAACCCATGTAAATTACATGGAGCTTTGTAAACTATTGTCCCAATTAGTTGGCAGTGACCACTTCAAGTGCTCTTCGTCTTTAAAGAGCATTACCATACATCCATTATCTTCTGACGCTTACAGGAAAATTGTTCATTTCCTTCGCGAAAACAAGGCCGAATTCCACACTTTTCAACTTCCAGAAGACAAAGTCTTTCGTGTAGTTATTCGTGGTCTTCATAGCTCCATTGAGCCTGAAACAATCAAAAGTGAATTATCATCCAAAGGATTTAATGTTCAAAATGTAACTAATGTCTGGTCTAAGGACAAAACTCGCCTTCCATTGTTTTTTGTCGATCTTGACCAATCCCAATCAAATGACCACATTTTCGACCTTTCTACTCTCCTTCACTCAAAGATCCAAATCGAAGAACCTAGACCAAAACGACTTGTAGTGCAATGCATGCGCTGCCAACAATTGGGACATTCAAAGAAATATTGCAATCGAACCCCTAAATGTGTCAAGTGCGCTAAGGATCACGAATCCGCAACTTGTACGAAACCCAATAACACACCCGCAACCTGTGCACTTTGTGGCGATAACCACCCTGCTAACTATAGGGGTTGTTCAGTTCACAGGGAACTACAGAACAGACGCTCATCCAAATCTACGTTATCAAAAGAAGAAACCCCTTCTCGCCACCCCCACCCGACTCCTGATCTATCACCCTCATCATTTCCTCAACTTCCGAAACCAAAATCACACGCCTTTCCATCAAGCTTAAACGACCAACGAACACTTACTCCCAATGCTTTACACTCAAATAAAGATCATAACTACGCCAAACGACTTCAAACCACTATTCACAACACTTCCAATCAAACTGACATTGTAACACAATTAACGTCAATACTTACAGAATTCAAAGCCCTTTTTTCACCATTACTAACCATGATGACTCAACTTATGCAAGCTCTTATCACCAAAAATGACAAATAATCTATCAAATATTTTTCTTACAGTCCTGCTGTGGAATGCAAATGGTTTATACCAACACGCACAAGAACTAGAGTTACTTTTACATGAGAAACGTATAGACGTCGCTTTAATAAGTGAAACTCATTTTACTACAAACTCAAGATTTTACATTCCAGGTTACAACATATACAGAGCTGATCGCCCTGACAACCGGGCATATGGCGGTACAGCGGTTCTTGTCCGAAACAGTCTCAAACACTTTGTTCACCCATCTATCAATCCAACAAATTTCCTTCAGTCAGCAGCATCAACCGTAGTTTTTAATAACATTGAAATAACCTTTTTGGCTGTTTACTGCCCCCTAGATTTGCAATAAATTCGAATGAATTTACAGAACTATTTTCAAACCTAGGTTCTCATTTCATCTGTGGGGGAGACTATAACGCCAAACATGTACAATGGGGTTCAAGGTTAAATAACCCGAGAGGCCGCCAACTGCTTCATTCTGTCGTTTCTAACAACCTGAACTATCATTCACCTGGCTCACCTACTTATTGGCCAACAGCTGTAAATAAAGCACCTGATCTACTTGATTTTTTCATTTCAAAGGGTGTAAGCCAATTTCATAAATCCCTCAAGTGCCTTGAAAACTCTCCTTCTGACCACTCTCAAATTTTGTTGACAATTTCATGTGCCCCTCTAGAAAAAATTGAAAAACTATCTCTAACAAATGGGATAATGAACTGGGAGCTATTTCGAAACACACTTATGTCCACAGTAAACATAAACCTCCCACTGAAAACTGGCGGGGATGTGGAAGTAGCAGTAGACCACTTAACCAAGTCCATCCAACAAGCCGCCTGGAGTTCGTCAACTCCGAAACCTCCTAGGAAACGATCTGGTCCTTGCTACCCCCAATATATATGTGAGCTGATAAGACTTAAACGAACGGCTAGGAGGAAATGGCACCAAAGTAGACTTCCAACTGATAAAACCGCCCTCAACCGCTGCACAAATCAATTGAAACAAGCAATTAGGGAATTCAAAACTTCTACATTCGAAAATAAACTAGGTAATCTTTCCCCTTCAGATGGCTCCTTATGGAAGACAACGAAGAAAATTCTACATTACACTTCTACATCTTCCCCAATCAGGCGACCGGACAATTCATGGGCAAAATCAGACAAAGAAAAAGCAGATCTCTTTGCTGAACACCTTTCTGGTGTTTTTAGTCCCCACGAAGAACACAATCGAAGATTCTCCACCGAAGTAGAAACATCTATTGAAATTCCCTTGCCCATGTCCTTACCACCTTCTCGAATTACAGCAAATGATGTCAAACGGGCCATTTTTAAACTACCCCCAGGAAAATCACCTGGATATGATCTAATCACAAGTGAAATTTTACGTGAAATACCCGGTCCCTGTATCACCTTACTGACACAAATATTTAATGCAATATTACGGACAACTCATTACCCCATTCAATGGAAACTATCCCAAATAATTCTAATCCAAAAACCGGAGAAACCAGCAGACCAAGTCTCATCATACAGACCTATTAGCTTACTCCCTGTTGTTTCAAAATTGTTCGAAAGAATCCTCTTAACACGTTTACAATCTGCAATTGAGGAATGTAATGGATTGCCAAATCACCAATTCGGGTTTAGATCTCTGTATTCTACAGTGCAGCAACTTCATAGAGTGGTCGATACAATCGCGTCTGGACTGGAAAGCAAAAAATATACGAGTGCTGTTTTTCTAGACATAAGTGCCGCCTTCGATAAGGTGTGGTATCCTGGTCTACTATCAAAATTAAGAATTCTTCCACCCACTTAATATTTGATTCTCCGTTCTTATTTAGAAGATAGATTTTTTATGGTGAAACAAGGGTCAGATTTCTCAGATTACAAGCCAATATTCGCCGGTGTTCCTCAGGGCTCCTTATTATCTCCTCTTCTTTACAGTATCTACACAGCTGATCTCCCTGAAACTGGAAATACAAAGATCGCCACATTTGCTGATGACACTGCCATTCTAAGTTCATCAGAAGACCCCATTGAAGCTAGTAACAATCTCCAAAATCACATTAACGTCCTAAGTAATTGGTTAAAAAATTGGAGAATAAAAGTTAACGCAACAAAGTCGTCACATGTCACATTCACACTAAGGAAAGGTGTATGCCCTCCTGTACACATTGACAACAAAAGAATCCCTCAAAGTAACGAAACACATTATCTTGGTCTCCATCTAGACAAGCGATTAACATGGAAGACACACGTAACAAAAAAGATAACTGCTCTCAAATCAAGAGCTAAGTAACTTTATCGACTACTCAATTTCAATTCAAAATTACCTACTAAATCAAAATTACTATTGTACAAAACTCTTCTAAAACCAATATGGGCTTGGTATTCAAATTTTTGGTTCAGCAAAATTTTGTCACTTAAAGAAAATTCAAACCTTTCAATCTAAAATGCTTCACTTAATTTCTGGCGTTCCCTACTATGTAAGTAACAAGACACTTCATACAGACTTTAAATTGAAATTTGTTCACGAAACAGCAAAAGAATGCTATCAACTATTCTTCAACAAACTTGATGGTCACTCAAATCCTTTGATTCAAGAACTCCACACACCGACACTTCCTGGCATCCTTCAGAGAAGATTAAAAAGAAACTGGAGCCGAGATCTTCTAAGATGACTGTAGGCACAGAAGAGCAAAACAATACGTGTCAGAAGAAACCTTTGAAAATCAGTTCAAATAAGGAAGACTACTGAGCCTACTTTTTAATATTATTTGTTCATGTTTTTGTTAGAATAATTATTAGCACATTTGCTCGTTGTATGTAATTTTACAGTTGCAAATAAAGAATGAAAGACAAAAAAAAAAAAATGTAATCGAAATCGGACGTTTTTTACTCAAGTTATCGCATTCACGGACATATATATATATATATATATATATATATATATATATATATATATACATACATATATATAAATTTGAACGAATAGTGTTTTGGACATTTGGGGACCTCAAAACAAAAGTTATCACGGTCTCAGGCTTAAGTCTTACCATGAGACCTACGGTAATAGCTTCTTCCCTATAGGGGAAATTCGCTAAAACAGAATAAGACACTTTTAATTTTTCTAGATAAGTAAAGAAACTTTATTGAGTAAGTCCCTGGCCTAGTGGTCAAGGCGACAGACTCCGGAACCATGGTAGCGGCACTGTCGTGGTTTCGAATCCCAGCCCTGGCCTGTCAATTTTATCAGTAGCCTACTGTTCAACTCTTACTCTAACGGCTTACTCCTTTCTTTGCTTGATACAATCCACAAATATATGTAGTCTACCAGGACAGGCAAAGTAAGGCAAGAAGAGGCTGCCAAACTCTTTAAAATAATTTCAAAAATGTGTTTTTACCACGTAAGGTATCGTTGTTTCCAGTAAACCAAATCTGACGTGAACGTATAATTTGACATAGGCCTACACATTAAAAGTTTTAAGAAATGGCAAAAATGGCTTATCCGCGCAAAATTCCTCTTGAACTAGTTATAAAATAATGAAAGTAAGAAACAGATTAAAACCACTTTTACAAAAATCCAAGAGTTTACTATAAACTGAATAATTACCGAAAGATATGAATTTGTAACTAACACCGACTTACGTACATACATACATACATATCCCACGTCCATGTCGTCCCACGTGAGTGAAATGCAATGATATTATTTTAGTAAATGCTTCTTTCTCATCAGTGGATAAACAACTTAAAAATGCTAAACTTGAAAACTTAATGTAAACTGAATGACCATAAGGTTTAAACATTACCTTATCGCGAATTTATTACTTTTACTTTGTTAATTAGCAAACATAAACTCAACCTCAATACCTACACCAAACAAACTGTAATTTGGATTAAAACTCAACTGATTAGTTTTAATTTCGTATTAAAGTGAATCATTTCAAAGATATAACTGAGTTGCATATTGGATCCATTAAAAGTACAATTGCCAAATAAAACCAATGTCAATTTGTTTGTTGACAACTGACACAATGACACTCTCACCTCTCACCTCTCACCTAGAAAATATTTTTGACAGAGGCTACGTAAACGTCCGACGTGAGCCGCTACTGTTCACGTCCGTTCCAAATAATGCACCATACGTTACTTTTCCTGTGATCTTTAAAACGACTTCGCACGCAGCACGCTGGCGTGAGGGAAGTGAATTTCCACATAAAAAACTATAAAAACTCAAAATCAGTTAAAAATATACATTTATTCCAATTTTTATTCAAATCTGAAAATATTGATTTTTGGCTGTTCTGATGCTCCTGGTTCTATTTACCTGCAATGCTGGGAATACAATTTTGCGCATTATAAGGTTAGGAGAAGGTCCAGTCAGGCATTAAAGTAGGCGAGAGGTTGTTGGAGATGGTAAAAGTACACCAACAAATGAATAACAGGCTTTTCTAATGTCAAACGCACTAAGACGACGTACTGTGTTTGGTCAATACACATTTTCTTTAATAACTCGGTAAATATTTATGCTAGAATGACGAGAGAGGGCTTAAAACTTTCGCCTCTCTAATTTCCATCTTTTTACATCCACTTATTTTACATCTGGACCTTTTATGACCCTTTTTGGGCCCAAAAACTCGAAGTTTGAAAAATTAATCCCCAAAAAAGGGGTTTAGAGTTTTCCGAATGTTTTGCCCAACGAACTTGTCCAACTGATTACAGAAAGGAACTTCCCTACCAAGTTTGAAGTAAATCGGACAAAAATTGCGACCGCTAGAGTGCAAACACTTATATATATATAAATATATATAAATATAATATGTATATGTATATAAATATATATATATACATATATATATATATATATATAATTTTGAACGACCCCTCAAAACGTGTTCAGGGGGTCACGTTAGGAACTTCTATGGTGGTCCCGGGCTTAAGTTTCACCGTGCGGGTCATGCTAATAGTTCACTTTCCAAAGGAAATTCACTAAAAATTGAGAGCCAGAAAATCTCCAAACCTAACGTAACGTAACCAAATCTAACCTAACCTAAGCGGTAGCGAAGTGAATTTGCCCTTATATTGGACGTGTACGTAGTCACTTCGAATATTTTTCTTAACTTTCCCAAATCAGCGATCAGCGTACGACCGTTTCGCCGCAGTAATGCACCTGCCTTTTTTTGACATTGAACCGGTTACTTTCACGATCCGGTTCGTTCCAGTGACAAAGCTGGAATAGGTTTGGTAGAAGCGTTACGTTACAAAGAGTTCCGTTCCTACTTGCTGTTCCTCGACTCTAGTCGAGAATCCATTCCATTTTCCATTTTGTTTAGAGTGAGTAGAAACTTTCTCTTAGATGCTATGGCCATTAAGAAGATGCAAGTTTGAGAGTACTGGAGATCAATATGTCTGATATCAATATAAAAAATTTGAATGTTTGATTTGTGACTTTGCCAGTAGATTCACTTTAACGCGCCATACACGCAATGTGCACAGTTGTGAAAATTCTACCCACAAACTGAATAGGCTCATTTGCCCAGAGAGTGATTGTTCTTTTCAGTTTTCGCGGTGTGAGCAATTGACACAACATTTGAAAGAACTCCATTCTATTGATGTAGTAGTTGAAGAACTGAATTTCGAAACAGAAGAAGGTAAGTTAAATTTGTTAACTGAGGAACTACGAACCTTTTAGATTAGGCATCCAATTTACCAAGAAAAACGAAATAAGTTTAGGCCTACCACTTATTACAGCTTGCTTTGGCGTTACGTTCTTGGTCAGTAGTTTAGATAAATAGTTACTGTTGTATATACAGCGTAGGCCCTATCTGCATTTTCCAGTCAAACCAATTTGGGCTAAATTTATACCAAACAATTTAAAATGCTAAATAGCCTACATATCACAGAAAAAAGACTTTAACTTGCAACAAATTAAGCCTATGTTAATTTATGAATAGATTTTTTTTGCGATTAGGTCTAGTCCGAAAGTTAAACAAGATCAGAGTGATGGCTTGGCTTGGTCACTATAAGCAACTACACCCGACCGATTATAACAAATATTAAGTTCATTTTACCAGCACTTTGCACATTAATGTTAAATGATGTTTTTATAGGCCTAGGTTAATTATTTCACTATAATTATAATTTAGTGCTTCCAGTTTTCGCTGTAGTTTGCGGCCCACATTCATGCGATTAAAAATATTGATATATCAATAATTAGATTATTTTCATTCGATTGGTCAAGAAAATCCATTATCATTACATTGTTATTCTTTATTGTCTTTGTTTACATTCAAACGTTTCCCTGATTCCTCAACAAAAATTGTATCCTGGAGAAGTTTAAACACAGTTTATTTATTTATTTCTGTGTTGTTTAATTTTATTAAATATTCTTTTATCTTTTGTTAGTCATGATATTTTTGTTTATAAATATAAACTAGAGGTTATATTTTGTGTGAAACAAATTAAAAACAGCTGAATAACCGATCAGTTAGTTCGATATATCGATATTTTAATTGAAAAATGCATTTGAATGAATGTAGGCCGTAAACTAAACTGCAACCCCATTTTTGTGTGGAACGGCAATAAAGCGATCTGTGAGATACCTTTACCTTAGAGAACTGAATCTCATTCGACAGCTAGTAGCATCATCCAACCTAGTGTGTCAGAAGACATAACATCAGCGTTGTCTATCAATCGAGTCTCTCACTTTACTTATCTTACCGTACTTTTATAAGTTGTGTTTTGTACCTCCATCTACTTCTGTGATAGCTAACTTACTAATACGATGGCTATTCAAAAATAAGTTGTTTTTTAAAGAGTGGATTTCAAAATACATACCCACATAACTAACTCCCCGCAGATTTGAGGATTTGTAATTTAAAAATAAGTTTTTCAAATCCCATTAGCCACTTGTACATAGCCACTAACACACTGTAATTTAGCGTGAATTACGAAACCTACCCCCATGTCATTAGTCCATCTTCTTTTAAAGGTAAGCGTACTAATTGAGATGTTATAGCAGGTTTCTTTTGAGCCGGTTGCGGGACTAAACTTGTAGCGGCCATTTTGATTTAGGATTGCATCACACATAGTAACCTTAATGACCTTCAGTGTGCACAGACCTTCAATAGGCAGCTGGGCTACACAACTGCCAAGAAATTGTCTCTATCCCCACCACTTTTACGGGCCACAAACGGAGCTTACTTTTGAACGGTCCTTGTATTTAATATCTCATAGGCAGCAAGTCTAGTTGCTCAGGTCTGCTGTGTTTGAGATGGTGTAATACTTATTCTAGTGAAACTAATTTTGATTGATTGTTGTTTTTCCAGATTTTCTGAATTGGAAATATTTGCTGCAGCAAACTACTGCATCAGAATATGTTAAGGACACTGCTACAAAAACACTAAAAGATGGAGTAAGAAAGGATTACTTAATTTGTCACAGATCGAACAAGCGACCACTGCAAGTAAACAGAAAAAGAGCTCTAAAATCTCAGGGATCCAACAAGATAGGAAAATTCTGTCCCTCTAGGATTGAAGTAGAGTACAAGAAGGATCACTCAATAAGTGTGAAATATTGGAAGACTCACTGTGGTCATAACAATAATTTGGGTCATCTTTCACTTGACAAAGCGACAAAGGATCACCTCGCTGGTAAGTTTATCATGTACAATCAACTTATTAATTTGTTGTTCTGAAATTATTTGTTGGATAGAGCGAAGCATAATGTCGTATCCAGTGTTCATTCAGCCTAACACTAAAGTACAGATAGGTCATACAATAAAACTAAAATATAAAGACAGACAATTCACACATTTAGGCCTACTGTCAAATTTGTTATGGGGCTGAGTAACTTAATCTTGTTAAATAAATTTGTAAACACCATTGGATAATTAACAAGATTTTTAGGCAAAATTATATGCATTTTGTAGTGAATTCACCCCACATAGAAATGTTTAACTCAAGGGGAAAATATTTTTTTTACATTTGTTATGTAAGAAAATACTAAAAATCGTAACTTTTGTCGAGTATGATGTATAACTAGTGAATTTGACATAACTGATGTAAGGTAATTATTGATGATAATATTGTACATATATTATTGAAGGTAATGAAATAAGGAATAAAAAGGTGCCATAATGTTGAGAGTAAAAAAAATTACTATCACCCGTTTATGATATGAATAACTAGAAAATTAGCATTTACCAAAAAAAGATTTCCGACACATTGTAGTATATAAATCTTTTACAGATTTTTGTAGGCCAAACATAATATATACATTTTGTAGTAAATTCAATTCCCTACATATAAATGTATGAAATAATAAGTTGATTGTACATGATAAACTTACCAGCGAGGTGATCCTTTGTCGCTTTGTCAAGTGAAAGATGACCCAAATTATTGTTATGACCACAGTGAGTCTTCCAATATTTCACACTTATTGAGTGATCCTTCTTGTACTCTACTTCAATCCTTGAGGGACAGAATTTTCCTATCTTGTTGGATCCCTGAGATTTTAGAGCTCTTTTTCTGTTTACTTGCAGTGGTCGCTTGTTCGATCTGTGACAAATTAAGTAATCCTTTCTTACTCCATCTTTTAGTGTTTTTGTAGCAGTGTCCTTAACATATTCTGATGCAGTAGTTTGCTGCAGCAAATATTTCCAATTCAGAAAATCTGGAAAAACAACAATCAATCAAAATTAGTTTCACTAGAATAAGTATTACACCATCTCAAACACAGCAGACCTGAGCAACTAGACTTGCTGCCTATGAGATATTAAATACAAGGACCGTTCAAAAGTAAGCTCCGTTTGTGGCCCGTAAAAGTGGTGGGGATAGAGACAATTTCTTGGCAGTTGTGTAGCCCAGCTGCCTATTGAAGGTCTGTGCACACTGAAGGTCATTAAGGTTACTATGTGTGATGCAATCCTAAATCAAAATGGCCGCTACAAGTTTAGTCCCGCAACCGGCTCAAAAGAAACCTGCTATAACATCTCAATTAGTACGCTTACCTTTAAAAGAAGATGGACTAATGACATGGGGGTAGGTTTCGTAATTCACGCTAAATTACAGTGTGTTAGTGGCTATGTACAAGTGGCTAATGGGATTTGAAAAACTTATTTTTAAATTACAAATCCTCAAATCTGCGGGGAGTTAGTTATGTGGGTATGTATTTTGAAATCCACTCTTTAAAAAACAACTTATTTTTGAATAGCCATCGTATTAGTAAGTTAGCTATCACAGAAGTAGATGGAGGTACAAAACACAACTTATAAAAGTACGGTAAGATAAGTAAAGTGAGAGACTCGATTGATAGACAACGCTGATGTTATGTCTTCTGACACACTAGGTTGGATGATGCTACTAGCTGTCGAATGAGATTCAGTTCTCTAAGGTAAAGGTATCTCACAGATCGCTTTATTGCCGTTCCACACAAAAATGGGGTTGCAGTTTAGTTTACGGCCTACATTCATTCAAATGCATTTTTCAATTAAAAATATCGATATATCGAACTAACTGATCGGTTATTCAGCTGTTTTTAATTTGTTTCACACAAAATATAACCTCTAGTTTATATTTATAAACAAAAATATCATGACTAACAAAAGATAAAAGAATATTTAATAAAATTAAACAACACAGAAATAAATAAATAAACTGTGTTTAAACTTCTCCAGGATACAATTTTTGTTGAGGAATCAGGGAAACGTTTGAATGTAAACAAAGACAATAAAGAATAACAATGTAATGATAATGGATTTTCTTGACCAATCGAATGAAAATAATCTAATTATTGATATATCAATATTTTTAATCGCATGAATGTGGGCCGCAAACTACAGCGAAAACTGGAAGCACTAAATTATAATTATAGTGAAATAATTAACCTAGGCCTATAAAAACATCATTTAACATTAATGTGCAAAGTGCTGGTAAAATGAACTTAATATTTGTTATAATCGGTCGGGTGTAGTTGCTTATAGTGACCAAGCCAAGCCATCACTCTGATCTTGTTTAACTTTCGGACTAGACCTAATCGCAAAAAAAATCTATTCATAAATTAACATAGGCTTAATTTGTTGCAAGTTAAAGTCTTTTTTCTGTGATATGTAGGCTATTTAGCATTTTAAATTGTTTGGTATAAATTTAGCCCAAATTGGTTTGACTGGAAAATGCAGATAGGGCCTACGCTGTATATACAACAGTAACTATTTATCTAAACTACTGACCAAGAACGTAACGCCAAAGCAAGCTGTAATAAGTGGTAGGCCTAAACTTATTTCGTTTTTCTTGGTAAATTGGATGTTTAAAAATTCCAGGTCCTACTTTTGGGCAACGCTCATCGTGTTATTCTGATCGTGCAGAGACTGATTAAGTCCAATTTTAGTTGAATTGCTCAACTTCGTCAACATTTTTTTCTCGAAAAAAACAGACAAATTTGACTTAATCAGTCTCTGAACGAGCAGAATAACAAGGGGAGTAAACCCAGACACCTCAGTGTGGAGAAGATGAAACCCCAAGCCTAGGACCTGAATATTGTTACCTCGTCTAAAGGAAAAATGCCAATCAAAACTAGAATGTTTACAATTATTATAAATTTTTGTTGGTAATTATTTTCTTTTGTTACTATTTCCAAAACTTTGAAAGTCGTCATTTAAGTTTACAATACATTTTAAATCCCATTCAGCACAATATTTTCCCTAGGATATTAAACAGACGTCGCAGTGGAATATGTAGGATATCCCAGATTGATTCTAATTTTAGTCTTATATATCGTCAGGGTATCACCTGGACATATAAATACCCTATCCCCAAAATATCTTTTGGATGATCACGGACGTCCCTTGTGACCTTTTTGGATATGAAAATTAAAGCCACCTGATTTCCAATAGGGTTAATAGGGCATCCCTCAGACCACAACAGAATGGCGTATTCTGAAGCCATAGGACCCCTCCAGGATGTTTACAGGATCATCTGGGGATATCCCTCAGACCACAACTAATACAAATGCTATCTGGGTTAAAATACACTTTTGTTCAATATTATGCAATTAGGAAATTTAATCTAGCCAGCAATTTAAAATTATAGTTTATATACCTATTATGAAATGGTGATATTTCTTTAAACAGTACACGCGACGCAACTGAGTAATATTTATGTGTTAAAATGTAATACCTAAATCACTTAGGACGTTTATGTCTGGCCCTGTCTTATCTTTAAATAGTAAAAAATTAATCAACAAGACTATTTTATTTAGTATTTTAAAATAAAACCAAAATTAGTTGTATTAGGTGCCATTGACGGCCAGTGTTTCAGCTTGGCAATTATATTGTATATCACTGTGGATGAATTGATGAATCATTAACGGTATTATTGATCGTATATAGTGTTTATAGCGTAATAGCAGCAAAACAATAATTATATAATATTACTTTATACGTATTCTACTTGAGTGAAATGCAATTGACCAAAGAGGATTAAAAAAATTTTCTTACCATCCCTAATGTAGTTAGTCTATGGTATGGCTAGTAACCAAAGAGGTCTATTGGTAATACTGGAGGCAACACTAATAAAAGAATTGCGATCTGTTTTCTACCAAGTCTTGTTAAGGCAAAAAACTACTCGCTAAAATTAAACTAGTCAACAACGTGAATCTAAGGAATAATTATTCATGATTTGAAATTTAAAAATGTATTTATTGTGTTAATTTGTTTTGGTTTGACATATTTTATGGCAAGAATAGTTACATAAATCGAATGAACCAAATTAATTTGTCCCGTCTTTATTAATTTTATGCCAGTGTTTTGCAAGAGTAGATTAACTTTTAAGCATAAAACGATCAATTAGGACGGTTCAAATAATGATAAATTTGACTCACCATTGTACTAGTCTGACAAAATCACCAATTCACTTTTTCGACGAAAATCGTGAAGCTGTGTTTTCTCCAGTATTATCATTAGACCTCCTTGCTATTAACAGTTCGTTAGCTACCCTAACCCTGCAGAATATGGAGAGCTGGAGACAAGTATTTCTGGGTGACAGTTGATCTACGTTTTTATTGACTATATTTTTAATTATTTAATTGATTTTATAAGCAACTAAAATTATAGGCCTATCTGATATATACAACTAAAATTGGTTATAAGAATTCCAAATGAAATATAAATGAGTGTTATTCCTTACTATTTTAAGACTTACGATAATATATTTGGCGAAGGTTTAGAGGTTATGTTATTCTAGTAACATATTAAATAAGGTAAGTTATTATGTTCCAATAAGTTGTCAGTAAACAGTAGTAGAGACCATTACGGATCACTTACGAAAATTGGGGTTACAATTGAATATCTTTTTGTTCTTCCGTATTATATCACAACCACTATATTAGCGCACCTAGGCTACCCATATAGCACACTCTCCTCTTGAAGATGTTTAAAAAAGGTCACAATGAGCATGCTTACACTTTTTTAAGACGTCTCACGAGACCAGGTTTTACGTCAATTATACGTAAATTATACTAAAAGTTTCGTACACTTCCCTCCGCTAGAAGACGTTTAAAATAGGTCTATGAAGATGGTTCTAAGATACATTTTATCCATCTTCAAGCTATTTTAATACCTCAAGGTATTTTTTTATACTAGTTATAAACCTCCCAATCCCATCGATTTTAATAAACAACGTAAAATCTCCACTGAAATTATGTCTCCAAGATGTCTAAGGAAGTCTCTTAAAAGACGTTTAAATTAAGTATTTTTAAAGAATTCTAGAAGATGTTTAATATGTCTAAAATATATAAACTGTGACCACTTTCAGACATTCTTAAGAGGCCTACAAACACTGTATACTCATGTAAAGAATACCTAAAGATGTTTAGTAAATGTCTATGATGTATAAACCGTGACCACTTTGACATTCTTAAGAATACCACGAGATATTCTTAAGAAGTCTACGTCATCAAATAAAATATTGTTCTAAATTGAAAATCGGTTGAATATTTTGTAACAGGATTTGAAAAAAAAAAACACTTTTTCTTTGAACTTTAAATCATAAAGAAAAAACAAAATTATCATTTATAAAAACACAAATAATAGTCAAAATTTACTAATAAATTACAGGAAACATATTTTATTATACGAAGCCATAACAAAATTGTTATTGATTATTTTTACCCACAAAAATTAGGCCTTACTTTTGTTCAATTATTTGTAAATGTTTAAAACAAATAAACAATAATTATTTTACATGCTTCGTAATTTTTTACTCCTAATGAAATATTAGAACCATGACTGTTTTGGTTAAATAAAATACAAAATGCATGTCTACTTTTGTATATTTAAGTAAAAAATTAATACTATTAAAATTGTAACAAATTTTAAATTATGATGGTGTCTGTGATGGCTTGTAATGGCTGGCGCATTCTAGAAGTTGATGTCCACCAAAATCTGTAACAAACACATAAGGTATGTAACAAATGTAGGGAAATATAGTTACAAAAATAAATAATCAATTATGTACAAAATGCATGCAAGTATACGTTTTTAGCAAATTTCTCCTGTAGGGAAGAAGCTATTACCGTGGTCGGCATGGTAAGACCTAGGCCCGGGATCATGATAACTTTTCGTTTTGAGATCCCCAGATGCCAAAAACACCATTCGTTTGAAACTGTATATATATAAATGTGTCCGTGGGTGTGATAACTCTCGTAAAAAGTCCGACTTTTGGGTCCGACTTTGATGAAATTTGGTATAAACGTGTAAAACAACATTTATGACTAGTTCGAAAACCAGCCGATTACACTATCCCAAGGGGTATTTTGGGGGGGTTTTGTACCCCAAAAATGGGTTTTTTTAATTTTTTACATCTATTTTGTTAAGTAGTCAAATTTTAGTTTGCACCATTGGATTAAGCTTAAAAAACACACAATTTGATGTTTTGATCATTGCTCTACGTCAATTTGTTACCGTCAATTTGATACTGAAAGTGCTTAACACAGTATGTTGTCTAGTCTTATAAAGAATAATAAAATTGTTATATCTCCCTTAATTATGAACGTATACTGACGAAACTTGGTACAGTATGGCTTAATCTGGTTGTGGTCTATTGATATTTGCTAAAAAAAATTTGTTGCCAAAAGTTCCCGTAGCAGCAAACCTGCGTACCCAGCCCCCATGATATTCTTATGGTGAATAATTTAAACTGCATGTATCGCTTATTTGTGAGTATATTTTTATGAAACTTGGTAAGTGGCGTTATGTAGTATCAAGACATTTATGTATGCATTGGAAATTTGCTTAGTACACAGGTTTACCGCGACGGGGGTATTTTCTAGCTCCTTCTATTTCAATCAAAAATGGAATTCTTTTGACTATTAGTGAGTTTTTATACTAAATAAAATAGTTTTTATACTATTAGTCTGAGTTTAAACCAAATTAAAGTAAAATCTTTTTATATACCCTCATTTAAAATGTGTAACGATTTATCTAAAATATTATAAAAAAGGTGGTTTCTGTATGTCTGTCTGTCTGCTGTTTCGGGTAAACACAAAAACTACTGAACTGACTGGGCTGAAACTTTACACAAAGGTAGATCTTGAACCTGTGCAACACACAGGCCTATTCACTTCCTTAGAATCCCCTCAGGCTACGCCCCGTGAAGTCCTAAGTTTCAATGTTTACATCTCAGAAGAAAGTAAACATTCAGAAACAGTAATGCGAACAGCTGTGGATACTTCCATTTGGCAGCTTAAAGAGCAGAAGAAAGAACAGCTGTTTCAAGCTCTCAACCTTTCTAACCTGAGCGAAGAATGGGTAGATTCTAATAGTTTATCATAAATTATTAAAAGGACATTTAAAAATCTAATTTGATTTACTCTATTTGCTCACCTAATCAGGCAATTAAAAAACATTCTAATTGATTTCTAGAGCTGCCAAATAAATTATAGTTATTCCTAAACAGGTAGAATATGGATATACCATTCTCGATGACAGTGCCTACTAACGGTTATACTATAATGACTATAATGATGGTTAATAAAGTTTAAGCCTATAATTTGTGAGTGTAAGATCTTCTAGGCCTAAGTAGGTTTAAGTTGGAAACGGTGGCAGTACTGGATTTACGCTTCATAAAAACCAATGTTAAACAGAATGAGTAATATCTCATTTATTTATCACGAAAAAACTTGATTCATATGTCAAATTAATGCTCCCTGTAAATTTAAATTTTTATTGTAAGCGATGATTTTATTAAAACGTTGGCTACCGACTGTCCCACATACACGTGACACAATGTTATCTCTTAAGTTGGAAGTTAAATTTTTTGTTATATGGGTTTTTAAAATCGGCCGGGAAAATCACATTTTGACGGTAATTTTCAGTTTCTTTATCTCGGAAAACCTTGTCCGGTTAATCCGTGATCCGGACGATTCAGGTCCGGATAATCCGAGGTGCAAGTAAATCATTATAATCATTACTTCCTTAGCTTGGCACTGACTCGGTAACAAAACCTGACGCTTGTCAATGCTAGATATACATAGTTTAAAGATAAATCCACTTTTTAATTTTATTTAAGTTATGATTTGATTAGGATTGCAATATGCCAAGTCTTATTAGCAAGAGGCTGAACAAAAAAATGTCTAAAAGTTTAATGTCCTGACCTAGGCCAAAGTATTATTTTAATTTTACCTTCTAATCTTTGATGAGCTGTGAGCTACGAGTGTCCATCTCCCATAGGTCTGAAGTCTGGTTAGGTGTTGGGCTCCCATTCTGCAGAGCAGGCTGTCTCTTTTCAATCTTGGTTGGCAGCAACATTAAAACAATTAGGGCTTAATCAGTTAAAATAGTCTATTTATTTAAAAATTAGGTACTTAAACAAATTATAATGAAAGCTTAGTAATTAATTTAAATCCAATAATAGGTACTGCAGTTAAGTACATAAATGTACTCTTTAAGTGTATACACGTACGGTACTCTTTATACTGAGTACTTAGAACTGCCTAGTGCACTGACAGTAAAATACCAATGTGGGGATAAAGAAACTCAAAAATCTCAATACAAAAAAAAACCTGTAAACATTTAAATACGAGGCATGTCTTTAAAGTAAGTACAATTTTGAATTCCGTCGTTGCAACTGGCACTCCTGCATGCTGCGCTGTGTACCTGCATCTATTGGCAAGACTAGGACGCAACTACGGTTAAAAATCAACTGGATTTTCATCTGTTTGTGAGCATTCAAAATGGTGCCGCTGATTGAGGTCCCCGCAGATTGTGATGTCGTGCCGCAATTTTATTTATAAGTCATAACGGTATGAAAGCGGCTGAAATTCATCAGGAGATTAGGGAAGTCTATAGCAAAGTGTTTGACACCTCAAGCGTCAAGAAGTGACTCGAAACCTGTGACAAATTGGCTTAAAAAACCATCACCTTCCTCCTTGTACCGCTCAAGAGAAGTGAACGCACTCCTCAAACGTTTGGTTTTGTGCACATCAGTCAACATTTTTGAAGTGTGAGCACAACTTTCTATAAACTAGGTAGGCCCTAACACAATTACAAGACACTTCTGAACGCTAAATAAAACTCATAAGACAGCGATAAAATCGTAAACCGTCTGTTTTCTCTCACGTTTTGATCAATTTTAAGTAAATGACAGAGGGTCACGCACTTCGTTCCACGTCATGAACATTCATGTGGCCATCTTCAAATGTTCTAACCCATTTGCGTGCTAGTGCTTTTGTTTTTCAATACACTTCACTTATCTGCTGATGAATTCCAGCATATTTCACACTGTTAACACTTAGAAATTGAATCGCAGGGCGACTTCAAAGTTGGCGGGGACCTCAATCGGCGGCGCCATTTTGAATGCTTACAAACGGATGAAAATCTGGTAAATTTTTTCCGTAGTGTAGTCCTAGGCTTGCGATTAGAGGCAGGTACACAGCGCAGCATTCAGAAATGCCAAACGCAGCACTACAACAGCAGGATTGAAAAACGGTAATTACTATAAAAAAAAACCTCGTACATAGTGATGTAAAATACCCGGGAATTTAAAACTCGGGGTAAATACCCAAAATTCATAAATACCCGGGTATATTGGGTATTTATGATATTTTACGTAAAAGCGCCAATGTAATTCACATCTACTCTTACTACCCTTGCTATTAATGTATAACATTTGGGGAAATTTTATTTACTAGGGTACGTATATTTATAATTTTATCAATAAATAAATAATAAAATGGCAACTTTTATAAAAAGCCCTGTCAAGCGTAAAAACCCACACCACCGCCAAACTATGAAGTAACTGGTTAAATATGAGGCATTCTTTAAAAATGTAAAAATATGGAGGGCCTAATTTTATGGTTGGACAGATCCAGAACAAAATCACAATGCAATTGAATTTCAATTCTTTTCATACAACATTTTTAATTTATTAAACACTCCAAAACACCATCAGAGTAGTAAATACCCAGTCCTGGGTATTTATCTCGATCTTGTTCAGAAGTTAAATGCTTGTGGTGACCATATTATACTCTTCAAAAAAATTATTATGATAATTTTGTAATCCTTAAATCAAGGGAATTCCAACGAGTTCGCACGCAGCACGCTGACTTGAACGTGAGGGAAGTGAATTTCCAAATAAAAACTTTTAAAACTCAAAATCAGTGTAAAAACATACATTTGTCCAATTTTTATTGAAATCTGAAAACATTGATTTTTTGGCTGTTCTGATACTCCTGGTTTCATTTACTTGCAAAGCTGGGAATACAATTTTGCCCAATATAAGGTTAGGAGAAGGTCCAGACAGGCTTGAAAGTAGGTGTGAGCTTGCTGGGGATGATAAAAGTACTCTAACAAAGGAATAACAGGCTTTTCTCGTGTAAAACCCCCATAAGACAACGTACTGTGTTTAGTCAATACACATTTTCTTTAATAACTCGGTAAATATTTATGCTAGAATGATGAGAGAGGGCTTAAAACTTTCGCCTCTCTAATTCCTATCTTTTTACATGCATTTATTTTACATCTGGGGCTTTTATGACCATTTTTGGGCCCAAAAACTCGAAATTTGAAAGATTAATCCCCCAAAATAGGGGTTTAGAGTTTTCCGATTGTTTTGCCCAACGAACTTGTCCAACTGATTACAGAAAGGAACGTCCCTACCAAATTTGAAGTAAATCGGACAAAAATTGCGACCGCTAGAGTGCAAACACATATATATATATATATATATGTCTATATATATATATATATATATACATATATATATATAACATTTTGAACGACACCCCAAAACGTGTTCAGGGGGTCACGTTAGGAACTTCTATGGTGGTCCCGGGCTTAAGTTTCACCGTGCAGGTCATGCTAATAGTTCACTTTCCATAGGAAATTCACTAATAAACCAAGTAAAAAACCCCTAAATGTTATACAAATCATAAATACCCACATTTTACCCGGGGATTGGGGTAAGTACCTGGGTAAATACCCATTTTTATTTTACCTACCCGATGGGTATTTACCCGGCCCACATAACTAATCGTATATAATGGAGACTAAATAAGTAGGTAGGTACCGGTACCTAAACCAAGTAAATAGTAATACATGGGGATACAAAAATAAATTGCTAACCTTAAAATACCTATTGAAAATATCCCATCGAAGCCACCATATAGTTTAAACAATAACTAATAGCCCTAAGTTAGTAATAGGGCCTAGTTAAACTACTAAATAGTATAAGTTGTACTATACTACTTGTACTATACAGTACTAACTATATCTGTAATTGAAATGAAAGCATAATAACCACGTACTGGTTACTCCAATGACTTCTATATTTGACAACCAAAATAGGCCTTTCAACTGTTTACTTGTACAGGAACTTAGCACTGGCCTATAAATTGATTTTATATTTCTATTTGTATATGTTATGGCTGATGAAAAGGTACAACTTTTAATGTAGGCCTTGGTACATCTCGGGGCACGGTGCTTGGCGTCTGGTTAGAGTATGCTCTGGACTGACTTTTCGCATCTATTTGGCTTAGTAACGTTAGTGTTACAGTTAAACTTTTGTCAACAGAAACCAAATTCAGTTATTGTATTGAAGTGTAATGATTAAAAGTATTCATTTGAATGGCACCTACAGTCATAGTGTTTTTCTTGGTAAAAACCACCCACGGTAATATAAATTCATTTTGTAATTATTTTCAACACAATAAGAAGTGTTTAAATACGTAAAACATATATTTTGACATTAACTAGTAACTTAACACGTTCGCTACCAGCCGCCGCATATATGTGGCGGCCGGGTCACTCTGAATGCCCACGAAAAAAATCATAAACTTCCCTGTAGACTGGTCCTAGTCCTAGCTACAGACCAAGTGCCGCATATATAAGGCGGACTATCCTGTAGACCGTGCCTAAACCATCTAACCTTTAAAATAGACCGTTGCGAAGAAATTTTTCATCTAGTATCAAGAAACCAACGCCGCAGTTCTGCGGCGGCAGTCTATTTTAATGAACCTAGCCGCCGCATATCTGCGGCGTTGGGCTATGAGTACGCCACGCCCGCCGCAAAATTGAGGCGGCAGTCTGTGGTTACGATTTTTTTTTAACATTGTGGTAGCGAACGTATTAAGTTCTGTTTAATAATGTTGTTAAGTTACCTTTAGCCTATTTTTTAGATTTTTTTAATAAATTTGTACCGAATTCTACACCTTGCATACTATTAAGTTACAGTACCGTACCTAAACGAAGCAACATTGCAATTTATTAAGTTAGGTACAGTAGGCCTGGGTACAGTTTCATAAGCGGCCACCAACTAATCGGATGTGATAGGTATATCAATCTTAAACATTCGATACATCGAATCGGAACACTAGATATTTTGAATTGCATTTTAACAGTACATATAGAAAATTATTTTACTCTGTATTTATATTAATGTTATACCGTACCTAATCTAAAATCAATAACTTGTGAATCGTCAATAATAATATGCAATGCCAGTTACAAATATATTTTAATGAAACATTTAACAAATAAAAAACGAAAGAAAACTACAATTAGGCTAAACAAATGAATGAATAATAAAGAAACGTATACTCAGCTAAAACTTAAATTATCTTTACGAGGGTTTGTAAACTTTATGGGCTGATTACATGGATTGAATAAACTAATTCCACAATGGAATAAACTAAGTTAATATAAGTTAGGCCTAAGCAAATATAGGTACCTAAGTTTTTGCTTGGTTATACGTTTCTTTGTTAGCCTATTTGTTGCATTTTAAAATATTATTTCATTTCATTTGCTTGTTACTTGATACATGTTTCATTAAAATGTACGTGTAACTGACATCATTGCTCTTAATCCCAGTTTTCAGAGACCCATTTTTTCAACATATCAACAGTTTTCAACATACGCCATGAGGACTCGAATGTTTGGGTGTTTGTGTTATTTAGGTTAAAGATCAATTTAAAATGAGATTCTATATATCGAATGTTTAATATCGATATATAGCACCTGATTAGTTGGTGGCCGCTTATGAAACTGTACCCGTAGGCCTACCTAATAACGGTGCGACTATCCATAAGTTAATTGTAAGAGAAATTGACAATTGATCTTCGAAATACTGTTATTGATTAGGCTATAGAATAATATATCGATACCGGCATGTCGCTTCCAAGTAAGTTGGTGGATGCATCATACCAGTTGCACTCTAAAAACTTATTAGGCCCTAATCAACAAGGGCGTTTAAAGCAATAAATCAAGCAAGACGGAATCATTGGTGTGAAAGACGAGACAACTGAGTTCATTGCTGCCTGACACTGAGCAACCAAAGAGGAGGGAGTTTGGCGACCTAAGTTTTATTTATGGGAATGGGGCAAGCGAAACTCAAGCAATACAAGTACACTAACCTAACCTATCCACCGCAGCACATTGTACAAATTGTAGATACTCCAGATAATATGTAAGTACCATGAATACCAACCCTTTTAGGGGTTAACACTAGGCCTTAATAATACACTGCATTTATTTAACCTACGCGAAACCCCATGATCGGTTAAACTATGTCTTGAAGAATCACTACCAACCTATATAGGTGGGCCAACTATGAGGAAGGGTTAGCTTGAAGAAAAGTTGTCATTGTTGGCTTAGTGATTTAAATAATCAGTTTATATATTATATATACGAATACTTTTTACTCACAAAGAAAAAACTTCGCAAAAAATAAGCTTACCAGTTAAAAAGTATCCAGAGGTACTCACCTTCATTTAGCAATTGTCTCGGTGGGAAGCTTGAAATCTTCATTAATTAAATAAAACAAAAAAGCTAGTGGTTTAATTTTAATTGATGAGTAATTAATTCAAAGTATTATTTGTCGATTATAAGATTAATAAAACACGTCCACAAAATGTTATCGAATCCAATGTAGGTGACGGATTGTAGATGTCAAGATTGCGTCTTAAGGCGGTCCTATACTTCTCGCTGAACAGGCCCAAACATTCAGCCTATACACAAAAGAATGTTCTACGTCAATCACTATGTATTTGTATTTTAAATTCAGACGTCTATTCTGTTGAATTTAAAATGTATAAAACACGTCTACAAAATGTTAACGAACCTAATGTCGATGACGGATTGTAGATGTCAAGATTGCGTCTTAGATACACATAACATGCTCAATGTCAATCATTGTGTTTACTGTATTTTTATAATTTTTAAAAATAAACTCTGAGAAGGTTACCCAACTTCACTTATTCGACGTAGGGACTAAAACAGTAAATATTCTTTTACTGTCTACATTGTTTATATTTTTCGTCATTGATTAGAGATGTCAAGCTAGTAACATTTGTTGACATACATAAAGGGTTGACACTGCTACATCAAATGCATTGCATTTACCAAATGTATGTATTTGTTTTTAGAGCCACATTGAACAAATTATTGTAAATAAATCGTAGAACTGTCGAAGATATTAACATTCATGGGTCATTCTATAGCGATAACAATTTTAAAAGGTGACCAGTGAGAATCATACATCTGATTGTAAGTGTACGTATGCCTTCAAGCGTCTCAGATAGATGCCAGACCTACAAATATTTGGAAAAGCATTCCTTTTAAAATGACTTTTAAATAATGTTAATGTGTGTGTTAATGTTATTTAAGAATTCATTGCGGACATTTTCTATAATTTCTTAAATAACATCAACTCCCCATCACTAACAACGATTTAAACAAATAAATGAAGTTAGTGTTTACGAAATACAATGTCCTTGGTTTATCAGCTGTGTAAAACAATGTTAAAAATGATCAAAACTGTTGATTAAATTTGAATAAAAGCCATTAAAATTTATAATAAACATTTATTTAAGGTCTATAGATAAGGCAGCGGCAGACGCTGCTTATTTCTGCTTACTTCTATCATACCTCAGTCCGGCCATCCTGCCTCACTCACAAATAAGTCGCTCAGTGTCTTTCAATTGCTTGTGAAGTCCTTTCCTGATCTTCAATTGATTTAAGTTACATTACGAAGTCTAGGAATGTCGTGGCCGACAATCTTAAATCTGGATATAAGCAGACCTGGGAAGAGAATGCCGCTGCTCTCTCTATAAGGGCCGGATTTAAGCTTAGGCTACATAGGCACGCGCCTAGAGGCCCACACCACAAATGGGGCCCGCACCACAAAAAGGCCATCAACTTTGACCTGGACGGCAAAATGGGCCAAGGCCACTGGTTGAGCTTAGGGGCGAGGCCCACAGCTCCTAAATCCGGCCATGAAGCCTTGTTACAAATAATTTACTTCGTTAAATTTTACTTCAATGCTTTACTTTGATTCCTATGAGCATAGACTAAGTACATTCATTCTTATTCGTTGTCAACAACTCTTGCATTTTATCATTTAAATATAAATAAAGTTTGGTTTTAGCATAGATTAAACATACTCCTTATCTCTTTTAAGGAGTATGTTTAATCTATGGTTTTAGTAATCGAAATACAAATATATTCCTCTATATTATTGTTGAAAAGAATTTTTTTTTCATAAATTGGTTTATTGTTAAACTTTGATAAACGCCTAGTGCGCCATATAAATTATTTTGTTGTTTAGCCATTAATTAATTATTCTTTTGAATGTTAATAATATTTGTTAACAATAAAACACCTAAGATTTCAGCAAGTAATCATTATTGTTACGGTTTTACTCTTTGACTTCTCAAGTTGTGCCCAACATTTTCGGTACTCTATGCCAAATCACAAATGAAATGTCAAGTCAAATTTGAACAACAAATAACAAAGAAAAGTTAACGGATCAACTTAACTGTCTAACCGACTGCCATTACCTAGCTTCGTAAATTATGTCAAAGTAAATTAAATTATCTCGCAAATTTAATACAAAGTGTAATATAAATGGACTGTGATTCATTAGTGTTGTAACTATAAGTTACTTGTTAGAAGATTTCAAGCTTCCCACCGAGACAATTGCTAAATGAAGGTGAGTACCTCTGGATACTTTTTAACTGGTAAGCTTATTTTTTGCGAAGTTTTTTCTTTGTGAGTAAAAAGTATTCGTATATATAATATATAAACTGATTATTTAAATCACTAAGCCAACAATGACAACTTTTCTTCAAGCTAACCCTTCCTCATAGTTGGCCCACCTATATAGGTTGGTAGTGATTCTTCAAGACATAGTTTAACCGATCATGGGGTTTCGCGTAGGTTAAATAAATGCAGTGTATTATTAAGGCCTAGTGTTAACCCCTAAAAGGGTTGGTATTCATGGTACTTACATATTATCTGGAGTATCTACAATTTGTACAATGTGCTGCGGTGGATAGGTTAGGTTAGTGTACTTGTATTGCTTGAGTTTCGCTTGTCCCATTCCCATAAATAAAACTTAGGTCGCCAAACTCCCTCCTCTTTGGTTGCTCAGTGTCAGGCAGCAATGAACTCAGTTGTCTCGTCTTTCACACCAATGATTCCGTCTTGCTTGATTTATTGCTTTAAACGCCCTTGTTGATTAGGGCCTAATAAGTTTTTAGAGTGCAACTGGTATGATGCATCCACCAACTTACTTGGAAGCGACATGCCGGTATCGATATATTATTCTATAGCCTAATCAATAACAGTATTTCGAAGATCAATTGTCAATTTCTCTTACAATTAACTTATGGATAGTCGCACCGTTATTAGGTAGGCCTACGGGTACAGTTTCATAAGCGGCCACCAACTAATCAGGTGCTATATATCGATATTAAACATTCGATATATAGAATCTCATTTTAAATTGATCTTTAACCTAAATAACACAAACACCCAAACATTCGAGTCCTCATGGCGTATGTTAAAAACTGTTGATATGTTGAAAAAATGGGTCTCTGAAAACTGGGATTAAGAGCAATGATGTCAGTTACACGTACATTTTAATGAAACATGTATCAAGTAACAAGCAAATGAAATGAAATAATATTTTAAAATGCAACAAATAGGCTAACAAAGAAACGTATAACCAAGCAAAAACTTAGGTACCTATATTTGCTTAGGCCTAACTTATATTAACTTAGTTTATTCCATTGTGGAATTAGTTTATTCAATCCATGTAATCAGCCCATAAAGTTTACAAACCCTCGTAAAGATAATTTAAGTTTTAGCTGAGTATACGTTTCTTTATTATTCATTCATTTGTTTAGCCTAATTGTAGTTTTCTTTCGTTTTTTATTTGTTAAATGTTTCATTAAAATATATTTGTAACTGGCATTGCATATTATTATTGACGATTCACAAGTTATTGATTTTAGATTAGGTACGGTATAACATTAATATAAATACAGAGTAAAATAATTTTCTATATGTACTGTTAAAATGCAATTCAAAATATCTAGTGTTCCGATTCGATGTATCGAATGTTTAAGATTGATATACCTATCACATCCGATTAGTTGGTGGCCGCTTATGAAACTGTACCCAGGCCTACTGTACCTAACTTAATAAATTGCAATGTTGCTTCGTTTAGGTACGGTACTGTAACTTAA
This sequence comes from Allygus modestus, assembly GCA_963675035.1. Lineage (NCBI taxonomy): Eukaryota > Metazoa > Arthropoda > Insecta > Hemiptera > Cicadellidae > Allygus > Allygus modestus. The sequence goes on along the minus strand of OY776111.1, from coordinate 488,615,970 downwards.
TAGTATGCAAGGTGTAGAATTCGGTACAAATTTATTAAAAAAATCTAAAAAATAGGCTAAAGGTAACTTAACAACATTATTAAACAGAACTTAATACGTTCGCTACCACAATGTTAAAAAAAAATCGTAACCACAGACTGCCGCCTCAATTTTGCGGCGGGCGTGGCGTACTCATAGCCCAACGCCGCAGATCTGCGGCGGCTAGGTTCATTAAAATAGACTGCCGCCGCAGAACTGCGGCGTTGGTTTCTTGGTACTAGATGAAAAATTTCTTCGCAACGGTCTATTTTAAAGGTTAGATGGTTTAGGCACGGTCTACAGGATAGTCCGCCTTATATATGTGGCACTTGGTCTGTAGCTAGGACTAGGACCAGTCTACGGGGAAGTTTATGATTTTTTTCGTGGGCTGTCAGAGTGACCCGGCCGCCACATATATGCGGCGGCTGGTAGCGAACGTGTTAAGTTACTAGTTAATGTCAAAATATATGTTTTACGTATTTAAACACTTCTTATTGTGTTGAAAATAATTACAAAATGAATTTATATTACCGTGGGTGGTTTTTACCAAGAAAAACACTATGACTGTAGGTGCCATTCAAATGAATACTTTTAATCATTACACTTCAATACAATAACTGAATTTGGTTTCTGTTGACAAAAGTTTAACTGTAACACTAACGTTACTAAGCCAAATAGATGCGAAAAGTCAGTCCAGAGCATACTCTAACCAGACGCCAAGCACCGTGCCCCGAGATGTACCAAGGCCTACATTAAAAGTTGTACCTTTTCATCAGCCATAACATATACAAATAGAAATATAAAATCAATTTATAGGCCAGTGCTAAGTTCCTGTACAAGTAAACAGTTGAAAGGCCTATTTTGGTTGTCAAATATAGAAGTCATTGGAGTAACCAGTACGTGGTTATTATGCTTTCATTTCAATTACAGATATAGTTAGTACTGTATAGTACAAGTAGTATAGTACAACTTATACTATTTAGTAGTTTAACTAGGCCCTATTACTAACTTAGGGCTATTAGTTATTGTTTAAACTATATGGTGGCTTCGATGGGATATTTTCAATAGGTATTTTAAGGTTAGCAATTTATTTTTGTATCCCCATGTATTACTATTTACTTGGTTTAGGTACCGGTACCTACCTACTTATTTAGTCTCCATTATATACGATTAGTTATGTGGGCCGGGTAAATACCCATCGGGTAGGTAAAATAAAAATGGGTATTTACCCAGGTACTTACCCCAATCCCCGGGTAAAATGTGGGTATTTATGATTTGTATAACATTTAGGGGTTTTTTACTTGGTTTATTAGTGAATTTCCTATGGAAAGTGAACTATTAGCATGACCTGCACGGTGAAACTTAAGCCCGGGACCACCATAGAAGTTCCTAACGTGACCCCCTGAACACGTTTTGGGGTGTCGTTCAAAATGTTATATATATATATATGTGTTTGCACTCTAGCGGTCGCAATTTTTGTCCGATTTACTTCAAATTTGGTAGGGACGTTCCTTTCTGTAATCAGTTGGACAAGTTCGTTGGGCAAAACAATCGGAAAACTCTAAACCCCTATTTTGGGGGATTAATCTTTCAAATTTCGAGTTTTTGGGCCCAAAAATGGTCATAAAAGCCCCAGATGTAAAATAAATGCATGTAAAAAGATGGGAATTAGAGAGGCGAAAGTTTTAAGCCCTCTCTCATCATTCTAGCATAAATATTTACCGAGTTATTAAAGAAAATGTGTATTGACTAAACACAGTACGTTGTCTTATGGGGGTTTTACACGAGAAAAGCCTGTTATTCCTTTGTTAGAGTACTTTTATCATCCCCAGCAAGCTCACACCTACTTTCAAGCCTGTCTGGACCTTCTCCTAACCTTATATTGGGCAAAATTGTATTCCCAGCTTTGCAAGTAAATGAAACCAGGAGTATCAGAACAGCCAAAAAATCAATGTTTTCAGATTTCAATAAAAATTGGACAAATGTATGTTTTTACACTGATTTTGAGTTTTAAAAGTTTTTATTTGGAAATTCACTTCCCTCACGTTCAAGTCAGCGTGCTGCGTGCGAACTCGTTGGAATTCCCTTGATTTAAGGATTACAAAATTATCATAATAATTTTTTTGAAGAGTATAATATGGTCACCACAAGCATTTAACTTCTGAACAAGATCGAGATAAATACCCAGGACTGGGTATTTACTACTCTGATGGTGTTTTGGAGTGTTTAATAAATTAAAAATGTTGTATGAAAAGAATTGAAATTCAATTGCATTGTGATTTTGTTCTGGATCTGTCCAACCATAAAATTAGGCCCTCCATATTTTTACATTTTTAAAGAATGCCTCATATTTAACCAGTTACTTCATAGTTTGGCGGTGGTGTGGGTTTTTACGCTTGACAGGGCTTTTTATAAAAGTTGCCATTTTATTATTTATTTATTGATAAAATTATAAATATACGTACCCTAGTAAATAAAATTTCCCCAAATGTTATACATTAATAGCAAGGGTAGTAAGAGTAGATGTGAATTACATTGGCGCTTTTACGTAAAATATCATAAATACCCAATATACCCGGGTATTTATGAATTTTGGGTATTTACCCCGAGTTTTAAATTCCCGGGTATTTTACATCACTATGTACGAGGTTTTTTTTTATAGTAATTACCGTTTTTCAATCCTGCTGTTGTAGTGCTGCGTTTGGCATTTCTGAATGCTGCGCTGTGTACCTGCCTCTAATCGCAAGCCTAGGACTACACTACGGAAAAAATTTACCAGATTTTCATCCGTTTGTAAGCATTCAAAATGGCGCCGCCGATTGAGGTCCCCGCCAACTTTGAAGTCGCCCTGCGATTCAATTTCTAAGTGTTAACAGTGTGAAATATGCTGGAATTCATCAGCAGATAAGTGAAGTGTATTGAAAAACAAAAGCACTAGCACGCAAATGGGTTAGAACATTTGAAGATGGCCACATGAATGTTCATGACGTGGAACGAAGTGCGTGACCCTCTGTCATTTACTTAAAATTGATCAAAACGTGAGAGAAAACAGACGGTTTACGATTTTATCGCTGTCTTATGAGTTTTATTTAGCGTTCAGAAGTGTCTTGTAATTGTGTTAGGGCCTACCTAGTTTATAGAAAGTTGTGCTCACACTTCAAAAATGTTGACTGATGTGCACAAAACCAAACGTTTGAGGAGTGCGTTCACTTCTCTTGAGCGGTACAAGGAGGAAGGTGATGGTTTTTTAAGCCAATTTGTCACAGGTTTCGAGTCACTTCTTGACGCTTGAGGTGTCAAACACTTTGCTATAGACTTCCCTAATCTCCTGATGAATTTCAGCCGCTTTCATACCGTTATGACTTATAAATAAAATTGCGGCACGACATCACAATCTGCGGGGACCTCAATCAGCGGCACCATTTTGAATGCTCACAAACAGATGAAAATCCAGTTGATTTTTAACCGTAGTTGCGTCCTAGTCTTGCCAATAGATGCAGGTACACAGCGCAGCATGCAGGAGTGCCAGTTGCAACGACGGAATTCAAAATTGTACTTACTTTAAAGACATGCCTCGTATTTAAATGTTTACAGGTTTTTTTTTGTATTGAGATTTTTGAGTTTCTTTATCCCCACATTGGTATTTTACTGTCAGTGCACTAGGCAGTTCTAAGTACTCAGTATAAAGAGTACCGTACGTGTATACACTTAAAGAGTACATTTATGTACTTAACTGCAGTACCTATTATTGGATTTAAATTAATTACTAAGCTTTCATTATAATTTGTTTAAGTACCTAATTTTTAAATAAATAGACTATTTTAACTGATTAAGCCCTAATTGTTTTAATGTTGCTGCCAACCAAGATTGAAAAGAGACAGCCTGCTCTGCAGAATGGGAGCCCAACACCTAACCAGACTTCAGACCTATGGGAGATGGACACTCGTAGCTCACAGCTCATCAAAGATTAGAAGGTAAAATTAAAATAATACTTTGGCCTAGGTCAGGACATTAAACTTTTAGACATTTTTTTGTTCAGCCTCTTGCTAATAAGACTTGGCATATTGCAATCCTAATCAAATCATAACTTAAATAAAATTAAAAAGTGGATTTATCTTTAAACTATGTATATCTAGCATTGACAAGCGTCAGGTTTTGTTACCGAGTCAGTGCCAAGCTAAGGAAGTAATGATTATAATGATTTACTTGCACCTCGGATTATCCGGACCTGAATCGTCCGGATCACGGATTAACCGGACAAGGTTTTCCGAGATAAAGAAACTGAAAATTACCGTCAAAATGTGATTTTCCCGGCCGATTTTAAAAACCCATATAACAAAAAATTTAACTTCCAACTTAAGAGATAACATTGTGTCACGTGTATGTGGGACAGTCGGTAGCCAACGTTTTAATAAAATCATCGCTTACAATAAAAATTTAAATTTACAGGGAGCATTAATTTGACATATGAATCAAGTTTTTTCGTGATAAATAAATGAGATATTACTCATTCTGTTTAACATTGGTTTTTATGAAGCGTAAATCCAGTACTGCCACCGTTTCCAACTTAAACCTACTTAGGCCTAGAAGATCTTACACTCACAAATTATAGGCTTAAACTTTATTAACCATCATTATAGTCATTATAGTATAACCGTTAGTAGGCACTGTCATCGAGAATGGTATATCCATATTCTACCTGTTTAGGAATAACTATAATTTATTTGGCAGCTCTAGAAATCAATTAGAATGTTTTTTAATTGCCTGATTAGGTGAGCAAATAGAGTAAATCAAATTAGATTTTTAAATGTCCTTTTAATAATTTATGATAAACTATTAGAATCTACCCATTCTTCGCTCAGGTTAGAAAGGTTGAGAGCTTGAAACAGCTGTTCTTTCTTCTGCTCTTTAAGCTGCCAAATGGAAGTATCCACAGCTGTTCGCATTACTGTTTCTGAATGTTTACTTTCTTCTGAGATGTAAACATTGAAACTTAGGACTTCACGGGGCGTAGCCTGAGGGGATTCTAAGGAAGTGAATAGGCCTGTGTGTTGCACAGGTTCAAGATCTACCTTTGTGTAAAGTTTCAGCCCAGTCAGTTCAGTAGTTTTTGTGTTTACCCGAAACAGCAGACAGACAGACATACAGAAACCACCTTTTTTATAATATTTTAGATAAATCGTTACACATTTTAAATGAGGGTATATAAAAAGATTTTACTTTAATTTGGTTTAAACTCAGACTAATAGTATAAAAACTATTTTATTTAGTATAAAAACTCACTAATAGTCAAAAGAATTCCATTTTTGATTGAAATAGAAGGAGCTAGAAAATACCCCCGTCGCGGTAAACCTGTGTACTAAGCAAATTTCCAATGCATACATAAATGTCTTGATACTACATAACGCCACTTACCAAGTTTCATAAAAATATACTCACAAATAAGCGATACATGCAGTTTAAATTATTCACCATAAGAATATCATGGGGGCTGGGTACGCAGGTTTGCTGCTACGGGAACTTTTGGCAACAAATTTTTTTTAGCAAATATCAATAGACCACAACCAGATTAAGCCATACTGTACCAAGTTTCGTCAGTATACGTTCATAATTAAGGGAGATATAACAATTTTATTATTCTTTATAAGACTAGACAACATACTGTGTTAAGCACTTTCAGTATCAAATTGACGGTAACAAATTGACGTAGAGCAATGATCAAAACATCAAATTGTGTGTTTTTTAAGCTTAATCCAATGGTGCAAACTAAAATTTGACTACTTAACAAAATAGATGTAAAAAATTAAAAAAACCCATTTTTGGGGTACAAAACCCCCCCAAAATACCCCTTGGGATAGTGTAATCGGCTGGTTTTCGAACTAGTCATAAATGTTGTTTTACACGTTTATACCAAATTTCATCAAAGTCGGACCCAAAAGTCGGACTTTTTACGAGAGTTATCACACCCACGGACACATTTATATATATACAGTTTCAAACGAATGGTGTTTTTGGCATCTGGGGATCTCAAAACGAAAAGTTATCATGATCCCGGGCCTAGGTCTTACCATGCCGACCACGGTAATAGCTTCTTCCCTACAGGAGAAATTTGCTAAAAACGTATACTTGCATGCATTTTGTACATAATTGATTATTTATTTTTGTAACTATATTTCCCTACATTTGTTACATACCTTATGTGTTTGTTACAGATTTTGGTGGACATCAACTTCTAGAATGCGCCAGCCATTACAAGCCATCACAGACACCATCATAATTTAAAATTTGTTACAATTTTAATAGTATTAATTTTTTACTTAAATATACAAAAGTAGACATGCATTTTGTATTTTATTTAACCAAAACAGTCATGGTTCTAATATTTCATTAGGAGTAAAAAATTACGAAGCATGTAAAATAATTATTGTTTATTTGTTTTAAACATTTACAAATAATTGAACAAAAGTAAGGCCTAATTTTTGTGGGTAAAAATAATCAATAACAATTTTGTTATGGCTTCGTATAATAAAATATGTTTCCTGTAATTTATTAGTAAATTTTGACTATTATTTGTGTTTTTATAAATGATAATTTTGTTTTTTCTTTATGATTTAAAGTTCAAAGAAAAAGTGTTTTTTTTTCAAATTCTGTTACAAAATATTCAACCGATTTTCAATTTAGAACAATATTTTATTTGATGACGTAGACTTCTTAAGAATATCTCGTGGTATTCTTAAGAATGTCAAAGTGGTCACGGTTTATACATCATAGACATTTACTAAACATCTTTAGGTATTCTTTACATGAGTATACAGTGTTTGTAGGCCTCTTAAGAATGTCTGAAAGTGGTCACAGTTTATATATTTTAGACATATTAAACATCTTCTAGAATTCTTTAAAAATACTTAATTTAAACGTCTTTTAAGAGACTTCCTTAGACATCTTGGAGACATAATTTCAGTGGAGATTTTACGTTGTTTATTAAAATCGATGGGATTGGGAGGTTTATAACTAGTATAAAAAAATACCTTGAGGTATTAAAATAGCTTGAAGATGGATAAAATGTATCTTAGAACCATCTTCATAGACCTATTTTAAACGTCTTCTAGCGGAGGGAAGTGTACGAAACTTAGTATAATTTACGTATAATTGACGTAAAACCTGGTCTCGTGAGACGTCTTAAAAAAGTGTAAGCATGCTCATTGTGACCTTTTTTAAACATCTTCAAGAGGAGAGTGTGCTATATGGGTAGCCTAGGTGCGCTAATATAGTGGTTGTGATATAATACGGAAGAACAAAAAGATATTCAATTGTAACCCCAATTTTCGTAAGTGATCCGTAATGGTCTCTACTACTGTTTACTGACAACTTATTGGAACATAATAACTTACCTTATTTAATATGTTACTAGAATAACATAACCTCTAAACCTTCGCCAAATATATTATCGTAAGTCTTAAAATAGTAAGGAATAACACTCATTTATATTTCATTTGGAATTCTTATAACCAATTTTAGTTGTATATATCAGATAGGCCTATAATTTTAGTTGCTTATAAAATCAATTAAATAATTAAAAATATAGTCAATAAAAACGTAGATCAACTGTCACCCAGAAATACTTGTCTCCAGCTCTCCATATTCTGCAGGGTTAGGGTAGCTAACGAACTGTTAATAGCAAGGAGGTCTAATGATAATACTGGAGAAAACACAGCTTCACGATTTTCGTCGAAAAAGTGAATTGGTGATTTTGTCAGACTAGTACAATGGTGAGTCAAATTTATCATTATTTGAACCGTCCTAATTGATCGTTTTATGCTTAAAAGTTAATCTACTCTTGCAAAACACTGGCATAAAATTAATAAAGACGGGACAAATTAATTTGGTTCATTCGATTTATGTAACTATTCTTGCCATAAAATATGTCAAACCAAAACAAATTAACACAATAAATACATTTTTAAATTTCAAATCATGAATAATTATTCCTTAGATTCACGTTGTTGACTAGTTTAATTTTAGCGAGTAGTTTTTTGCCTTAACAAGACTTGGTAGAAAACAGATCGCAATTCTTTTATTAGTGTTGCCTCCAGTATTACCAATAGACCTCTTTGGTTACTAGCCATACCATAGACTAACTACATTAGGGATGGTAAGAAAATTTTTTTAATCCTCTTTGGTCAATTGCATTTCACTCAAGTAGAATACGTATAAAGTAATATTATATAATTATTGTTTTGCTGCTATTACGCTATAAACACTATATACGATCAATAATACCGTTAATGATTCATCAATTCATCCACAGTGATATACAATATAATTGCCAAGCTGAAACACTGGCCGTCAATGGCACCTAATACAACTAATTTTGGTTTTATTTTAAAATACTAAATAAAATAGTCTTGTTGATTAATTTTTTACTATTTAAAGATAAGACAGGGCCAGACATAAACGTCCTAAGTGATTTAGGTATTACATTTTAACACATAAATATTACTCAGTTGCGTCGCGTGTACTGTTTAAAGAAATATCACCATTTCATAATAGGTATATAAACTATAATTTTAAATTGCTGGCTAGATTAAATTTCCTAATTGCATAATATTGAACAAAAGTGTATTTTAACCCAGATAGCATTTGTATTAGTTGTGGTCTGAGGGATATCCCCAGATGATCCTGTAAACATCCTGGAGGGGTCCTATGGCTTCAGAATACGCCATTCTGTTGTGGTCTGAGGGATGCCCTATTAACCCTATTGGAAATCAGGTGGCTTTAATTTTCATATCCAAAAAGGTCACAAGGGACGTCCGTGATCATCCAAAAGATATTTTGGGGATAGGGTATTTATATGTCCAGGTGATACCCTGACGATATATAAGACTAAAATTAGAATCAATCTGGGATATCCTACATATTCCACTGCGACGTCTGTTTAATATCCTAGGGAAAATATTGCGCTGAATGGGATTTAAAATGTATTGTAAACTTAAATGACGACTTTCAAAGTTTTGGAAATAGTAACAAAAGAAAATAATTACCAACAAAAATTTATAATAATTGTAAACATTCTAGTTTTGATTGGCATTTTTCCTTTAGACGAGGTAACAATATTCAGGTCCTAGGCTTGGGGTTTCATCTTCTCCACACTGAGGTGTCTGGGTTTACTCCCCTTGTTATTCTGCTCGTTCAGAGACTGATTAAGTCAAATTTGTCTGTTTTTTTCGAGAAAAAAATGTTGACGAAGTTGAGCAATTCAACTAAAATTGGACTTAATCAGTCTCTGCACGATCAGAATAACACGATGAGCGTTGCCCAAAAGTAGGACCTGGAATTTTTAAACATAAAACTGACTTGGAATTACATGCCATATTATCATATACTGATGACAGTTACTTATGAAACCATTGATAACAATCTTAGTCCAGATAATGAACTCTGACAACCTTTTGTGAATAAAATCAGGTAGTAAATGGGATATATGACCAGGAAAACAAAACTTCCTTCAAACTATCATAAGAACTATTTAATACAAAATCAAACATTTCTTGTGCCATAGACAATTTGTTACAGAAAAAGAGACATAAAAGTGATGTTTTATTCACACTGAGTAAAAATAACAAAAAACTAAACGCTTTTTCGTTCAAATACCAACTGAAATAGAAGCTTGCTTTGTATCGCTCAGTGGTTGTGCTGTTAAATGTTATAACTGAGGCTGTAATGCAATGTGGTGTTTAATGACTCGCTAAACTCTATGAAGACAACTCCGGAACATCCTTTACGTCCTGTTTATCACCATGAATCAACATGTGTCTTTTAAAATTTGACGGGTTAGCAAAAGCTGCATCACATACAGAGCAACAGTAAGGTCGGACACCCGTGTGAGTCAACTCATGTCGCTTCAAATGCCCCTTTCGTATAAAGGTTTTATCGCAAATATGACACTGGTGAGGGCGTTTCCCAGTGTGAGCCTGCTTATGTCGTTTTAAAAGTTTTAGTGTTGTATATGATTTTTCACATCCGGGACACTTATAAGGTCGCTCACCAGTGTGCGTCGTCATATGTGTCCTCAATTCTTGATGCAGGGTAAATTTTTCTTCACATACTTCGCAGTTAAACATCTTCTCGCTAGTGTGAATCAATATTAAATGTCTTTTCAGATTCCCCTGTTGTATAAACTTCTTATCGCATAGAGGACACCGGTAAGGCCGCTCACCTGTATGAATCATCATGTGTCGTTTTAATAGTTCCTTTTGTGTGAATGTTTTTCCACATGTTGAGCAGTGGTAAGGCCGCTTCCCGGAGTGGGTCGACATATGTGTCTTATAATTATGTTTTGTTGTAAATGTTTCATCACATGCCGAACAGTGGTTGGGATGTTTCCCCGGGTGGTTCATTATTGTGGTTATGACCGCCTTAGCTGCGTAACGGCGCTTTTACAAATATACGGACACGAGCTCACCAGGAATAGAGAGCTATAAAAGAAACCAGATATTAGAATATATAAATTAAGCAAATTTGTGTATCATTAAGGTTAAATACTTAACTATTCTTTAAGCTATTGCGTAGCCTTTTGGGTCCCAACTAACGAAACAACGGTTAAAAGATTACTTCGAAGCTCTCAAGGCATAAGTGGGAGTCGATACCTGTATGTCCTACGTCTTGGGCGTAATACTAGGACATGATACAACAGAAGAGTTTTGAAAAAAATCAAGTATTTTCATTTTAAATGGTGCGCAAATTTATAAGTTACATACAGTTAACCTATTGATAAGACAATCCAAGCAAATCTTAAGTTTGGTATTTGGTAGGTGGGTCCTGCAGTATTTTAAATCGCTTCACCTTAAACGATCCAAATATTCTTATTTAAATATTATTTTCACACCGATCAAATTTAATCCTTAGTAAAAAGTAAGCAAATCAGAATATATTTTCATCCCTAAATAAAGAGATACTTTATTAGTTCAGACACAGATCATCTAATTAAACTGTATTTCATGTTATTTTAATTTATGGATGTTAATTATACTAGTTAAAAATAAACTCTATATTTATTTATTCTAATCAAACAATACTAGATTAAATCATTCAACGCGACGATCCGGAATCCTGTTTCTTCTTTTTGCAACAAACACTGATTGTTTATACTATGAGCAAATACAAAATGTAGGATAATCAGTTCGCAAGTAATTTAAAAGATCGGGTGATTCCCCAGGTCGCATAGCAGATAATGTAAACTGATCGTTACCTATTCAAATATGTATTCATATAATTACTTGCGAACTGATAATCCTACATTTTGATTCAGATGCATCAACATATTTAATGTTAACTGCCTGGGGTTCATTGTAAAATTTAGTACAAATATCGAATCTAAATTTATTTTGTTACTGCCCGGATTAAATACGTGGGTTGTTTAGGTATTCATTCAAAAGATCGGGTGACTCCCTAGGTAGCATAGCTTTTAATGTTAACTAATCGTTACCTATTCCAATATGTATTCATACAATGAAGACCTAAACAACCCACGTATTTAATCCGGGCAATAACAAAATAAATTTAGATTCGATATTTGTACTAAATTGTATAGTGAACCCCAGGCAGTTCACATTATACATATTGACGCATCTGAATGAAAGCTGGAAATTCAGACTTTATGTCTGAAACAAAACCCGTTTTAAATACTTATTCCATTGTCAGCCAATGGCTTTTCTGTGCGTTTTCAGCTATGAAGTGAATTATAATGAATAATTAACACAAATAGAATTAAAAAAGCATGGTTACACCTTTTATGTTTAGGCTCTACATTCTCATTATACAATACTGTTAGCGTAAATATGGATAATATCCATTCATTTTTTAGGGTAACAAGAAAAGTGAAACATTTTAAGTAGCTTACTATACATTCTATCCAATTTCTTTACCTTTATTTTTACTGTTCCCTACATCATATGTTTAGGGGTATGGTAAAACGTACAGAATACCAAAACGATGGCTGCGGTCTTCATCGCGGTGGAGAACACTAGTGAAATCCCTCTTGATTGACATTTCGATTGTGAAGTGTTTTAAGCACTTAATACATAAATATTTCATATTAAGGTAGATTTAGAGATTAAGATGTAGAATTGTACACGCTAAACTATTACCCTATCGGGAAAACCAATAGGGTAATAGTAAATCGTAAAAATAAAGCGTAAATCGAATATCGTAAATTTTGAAATCGTAATACCTAATAAGTAAAAATATTTAAGAATATTTTCATGATTTATGTAGAGTACAAAACTAACACTTCAGGCATCATATGTGATCCGTTAGAATTACTCATCTACGAGGAACCCATTTGATCATGGTATGATTCACAATTTTTAAAAATCAGGTTAATTAAGTGTTAACGTTGGAACGCAAATAAAACTTATATACGTTTAAATTATATGCAACCGAGACAGATTATGTTAGATGACTGGCTATCACAAATTTTACATCAGATACCGGTATATATATTGAACATTGATTTAATATGAATCAGATAAATATTTGTTTAACACATTAACTCGACGTTCGGCCCTATTAGCTTAGCTGTAATTTTTAATATGGTAATTATTTTACTTAACTTATACTTAGTTTATAATCGTTTTATACCTATTTATATCAATGACTTTACCGTTCGCCACACTTTCCGATGCAAAGCTTTAGTAAGCTTACACAAGTTATTGGCCCAATTTTATTCGTACCACACTTATTACAGTACAGAGTTTAAAGACAGAGCTAACGGAGAGTTAACGGTTGTAAGCAAATACACTGCAGGCATCAATATAGCCCAGATAGCAAGGTATATTTTAAAGCTTTTTTAAAATGTTCCGTCGTTTCCAAAATATTTTCAACATTTAAAAACATCAAACAATTTTTTCAAAATATTCTTGTAAAATATTTTATATTAAGGATTAAAAAATGTTTTCTATACATTTTAAAAACGAGTTTCTAAAAATATTTTTTAAGAAGCATGTTTAAAATTATTTTATCATGTGGTGGAAATGGGTATGTAGGAAACGTTTTACAAATATTTCTAATAACATATATTCAAGCTTTAAAAAATAAACCATTTGAAAATGTTTTCAAAACCTAATTATGCAAACATTTTGTTAGACTATACTTTTTACAAACGTGTTATAAATCTATTCCCTTTAAATTTCAGAAAAATTGTTTTCGGTGATGATAAACATAGGCCTACCTAAAACGTTTTAAGAACATTACAAAGAAATTATTTTTTAAGTTGCAATAAAGAAACGTTTTTGAAATGCAACTATAAAGATGTTGTTAAATTATTATTTTGGAACTTGTTCAACATTTTTTTTGCTTATTATAAAAACATTTTCCATTTATTAAAAATAAACGTTTTAAAAACAATTTTAAGAGATGAACAAAATAATATTTTCAAATGCCAGTAAAGAAACGTTTATAAAGGATTTTAAAAAGTAATCAAACAATTATTATGAAAACATTGACCGGAAAATATCGTGGTCAATATTATTCGGTTCTAATAAAAACAGTTTTTACACGTTTTTGAACATCTTACAAATTTGTATAAATAAATACTTTTTTGGTAACGTGTAAGAATTGTATTGTAAAACTTGTTTCCTTTAATGAAAACTGGCTGTGTACCCGTCCTTCGTAGGGTTGTATATAAATGGTAGATTAACCAAAGCAAATAACAATCCACATTATTTTACAATATTAAAATTACATTTTACACGTTTAATGTACAATTAAATCACAGTTAACGAAATATACTGATAGATAGTTCTGGTCCTGTTGCTTAGTCGAGGAACTCTGTCGGGTAATAAACGGTGCGGCATGTGGTTTGAGACTCCAAATCGGTACACGTAACACTTTGGATTAGCTTTTATAAATAAAAGAACTAAAGTACAACAAAATATATAAAAATATCGGTGAGGGGGGAAGGAGAGCATAAATATAAAATCGGCAGGGGGGAGCAAACTATAAAATCGGGGGAGAAAGTAAAAATATAAAATCGGGGAGGGGGGCAAAAATATGAAATGGAGGGGGGACATAAAATAAAAATATAAAATCGAAGAGGGGGGGAGCAAAATATAAATTTGGGGGTGGGGCAAAAATAAAAATGGGGGGGAGCAAATATATAAAACTGGGGGGGGGCAAAAAATATAAAATCGGGGTGGGCAAAAATATAAAATCGGGGGGGACAAAAATAAAATTCGTGGAGGGAACAAAAATATAAAATCGGGGGGGGGACAAAAATTGTTTTGTGCAAATAAGAATAGACCACAACCAGATGAAGCCACATTAATATTTGTTCATTAATATTAATAGCTAGCTGACGTACCCGTTCTTCGCACAGGGGGTTTCTCTACCCGTTCTTTAGTCAATGCAATTTGCATTTTAGTTAGCTTGAAACAGCTGTTCTTGCTTCTGCTATTTAAGCTGTCAAATGTAAGTATCCACAGCTGTTCGCATTACAGTTCCTGAATTTTTACTTTATTCTGAAATGTAAACATTGAAACTTAGGACGTTCACGGGGCATAGCCCGAGGGGATTTTAAGGAAGTGAATAGGCCTATGTGTTGCATGGGTTCAAGATCTACCTATGTGTAAAGTTTCAGCCAGTCGGTTCAGTAGTTTTTGCGTTCACCCGGAACATCAGACAGACAGACAGACGGAAACCACCTCTTCTTTATCATATTAGATAAATACTTTTAAGACAATTTGTTAAATAACAATACCTCCGTCACAGCAAACCTGTTTACTCAGGGAATTTCGAATGCATATATATGTGCCTCGCTACTATACATAGCCACTTACCAAGTTTCACAAAAATACATTCATAAATAAATGATACATAGCATTTTGTTTATCCTTCATAAGAATAACGTTGGGCTGAGTACGCATCAGGTTTGCTGCTCCAAGGAATATAAGAAATGTGTATTTTCGCAATTATCAATATAACTCGACCAGGTGAAGCTACATACCAAGTTTGATTAATTTAGGTTCATAACTAAGGGAGATATACAACTTAACTTATTCTCCATATCAATAACATGGGGGCCGAGTATGCAGTTTTGCTGCTACGGGGAAAATCAACAAAAACTTTTTTTGTGCAAATATTAATTTACCACAACTATTATAAGCCATATACCAAGTTTCATCAATATATATATTCATAAATAATGGAGATTTCAAATTTTATTTATTCTCCGTAAGGATAACATTGGACAACGTACTGTGTTTATTACTTTGAATATTTCTGCAATGGTTGGACGTATAACAACAATTAAAAGACCAAAATGATGGTTTTGTAGAGCTAAACTGATTGGTAAAAATAAATGTTATGTTTTTACTAAAATTATTTGAGGAAAATCCAAAAACCTCTTTCCCATAAGATGGACATGGGAAATTTTATGGACGCGTTTTTTGAATTTTCTCTACAACCACTTAACCTATGTTAATGATTCAGAGTACTAAATTATTTGTTTTTTTAAGCTCTATAAAATGACTATAACCAAAATGTCGTGTTTTTAAAATATTAGGGGGATAAATTAAAAAACTTATTAAAAAAATTGTAAACCCCAATAAAACCCCCTTCCCATAGTCCGATCGATCTGGTTTTCGAACTTAAAGTCATAAATGTTACTCTACATATTTGTGAAAAATTTCATCAAAATCGGGCGATTCTTTCAAAAGTTATCACGGTAACGGACACACACACACACACACACACACACACACACATATATATATATATATATATATATATATATATATATTTGAACGAATGGTGTTTTTGGCATCTGGGGACCTCAAAACAAAAGGTTATCATGGTCCCGGGCTTAAGTCTTACCATGCCGACTACGGTAATAGCTTCTTCCCCATAGGGGATATTCGCTAAAAATAATTAGTGACATTTAATAAATCATTCAACAAACAAGCCATAATTAAGAAATGTTAACAAATTATGTGCCGTTATTTTCTCTATGGTCAACGCCATCCGGTCGTAGTACACACCAGCCCCCCTGAAAGGAGTAAGTATGTCTGAAAATTTCTCTTACATTTTTTACAACAAATTTAGGTCAGGCTGGCATTTGGACCCCCATTATCGACAAAGGAACAAGGTGCGGGCTACCTAAAGACCAGCGTGTCCTCCCGCGGCATTCCCGGGGCTCACCCCAGCCCCCATCAGAACAAAGGTATGGACAGTACATGGACTGACCGCCCACCCTCCTTACAAGCCTGAAATTGTTGTAATCGAACACAGCCTAAACTATTTATTTTTGAAAGCACGCTTTCTTTCTCCGATTTACGGTGAGTTTCTTGGTAGGCCTAAACAACCAAACTTTTCCATTACGAAGTTCAGACGTTACCATTTCCTTTGTTTTATCTAAAGCAGTTATTTCAGAATTTAAAGTATACACACATTTGACCAAAAATATGAAATATCCACAGAATATACAAGAATTGTTAATTTTACGTAATAAAAGAGTAATAACTTTTAGCCTGGTTATACTAAGCAATGCACCCTATAAAACTTAAGATTAACTAATACAACTAAACTATAATAGGGTTTTAAAATCAATCGAAGCTCAACCTTGAAGTTTTAACTATAAGTCATTTGGTCCATGCAGTATAAACCACATTTGTTTAACTGTCTTTAATAAGTAACTTTAAAGCTTATTTGAACTGTATTATAGGCGAACGCCTATTGCGTTACTTCAATACAATGTATATCATCTGTGTTTTTGTATTGTATAAAATTCTTTTTCACCATCCTACGCTGTAATCACCTGTTTTCGGAACGTCATTTGAATACCGAAAGTAGAGTTTTTCCGTCCTAGGGCCGAAGGTCATCTGGTCTATTAAGCCAGTGTCGCCTGTTTTCAAGCGTACACGACGTTACCTAGTAAAATCGTGAATACTATTTTGTGTTCTTTGGTTGAAAAACTGGAAAAATAACAAAAAAATTAAACAAATTATACTATTGATTTCTTGTTTATTGGTTCTCTGTTTTTGGTCCGAGATTGAATGAGCCTAATTCATAACGTCATAGTTTCGTTTATAGGATGTTAATTTTCAAATAAATATTAACATTTTTAGTGTTTATTTGATAGTGCAGTAGGTGAAAAATAGCGTTTCCTCCTCTGCCGAAAGGGTTTTGCATAGCTTTCGAACATTTTTATGACCTCGATCACGATCTCGGGCTAGCAAAACCCCACTTTCGGCCGTTAAAGCTGAAATATACTATTAAACAGGATACAACTATTTAAAACTCTTTTATAAGTGGCTTTATATTGCCTGCATTGATTTTAACTGGCCAGTGCTCATTCTTCTCAGAAGAGGACGAATAGCGAACATTTACATTATTTGATGTTAAATATATTTAACAAATTATAGATCCATTTAAAAATGTTTTTCCTTTCATAAAGTAGGCCAAGTAGACCAAGAAGTATTATTAAGAAGAACTCACCGTACACATGCTGTATAGAAATTCCATTTCCAATGCTAAACCCATGGAAATTGTTAATGCCAAAACAAAATTCACATTATCTGCTGAACGTATTTTTTCATAACCGAAATCGAAATATTTTTCATTGTGTTACAGAATCTGTATACAAAATTGTAATGCGATCAGTAAGCTACTATTAGTCAACAAAATTATCGGTATTATATATCTCGAAGAGTGAAAAAGTGGCAACAATGACAAATTTAATTATTTAATTTTAATTTTATCTTATAATTATTCTGAGTAAAATAAAATTGATCAAAAAAGTTATTATTTTATCAAAGAAATCCTAATCGTTTGTCTCACTTTCCCTGGTGGAAGTGATCAATATAAATCCATGGAAATCAATTTACATTAATATCACCCTTGTGGGAAAACAACATTAATTTATTGTTAGGGAGGATTTCAATTTAGATTCAATATCCTTTTGATATAAGATGTCACTTCTCCTTATTTAAAAAATAAACTTCCCTACAATAGAATCACTCCGGAATCCAGCGGATCCCTTAAATTCACAGAATCTTAGACTTTTATGTCAATCGCTCCCTGATTAATTATTTAATTGGAAAACGAGTTGCATCCTTGTTTTAGGGTGAAATTCCGCACATTTTCGGTCACCATTGGGTTACGGTATATTAAAAAAACGATCATTTTTCAGATTTATTGTTTGTTTTTTAGAATCCCATAACCGCGGCTTTACTGATTTTTACAAGGGGAAAACTACCATTTTCAAAATCAGTATGTTGTTTTTGTTTCAAACATTTTCACCCCTTTGAAAAAAAGAAGAAAAACACACGTGGTTACCGTAAACGGAACATTTAGTCAGTAAGTACAAACAAGAACCTTAAACTAAATTTGAAACAAATCTTAAATATTTCAACTAACTTACGTGGTTTTGTATCGAAATACTAATTAAAGCTAAACGTTAACAGTGCATATTAATCTAGATACTGCCTCGTTTGGTTTAGGTTTAATTACAAACCAATTCAGTCTGTTGTCTATTTAAATAACATGGCAAAACTGATAGTTACCTTAATTGGACAACCTAAGGCAGGCATAAGGAGTATTAATCTGCTGAGTTAGGCTAGGTGCTAGATTAGTTTAGCATACATATTTATGATCAACTATCCAAGCCAAGCCACCGTCTAACATAGCCTAGGTGCACTAAAATAGTGGTGTTGAGTATAATACGGAATTACAGAAAGATTTTCAATTGTAATCCTAATTTTCGTAAGTGAACTGTAATGGTCTACTACGGTTTATTGACAACTTAAAATATTGGAACATTAACTTACCTTACTTAATATGTTAGTGGATAAACATAACCTCAATCCCTTCGCCGAATATAATAGCGTAAGTCTTAGGACTAAAATTCATTTAGAATACCTGTTACCTATTTAAGTTGTATATAACATATAGGCCTATAAACTTAGTTGCCTATTAAATCAATTAAAAGTATAGCCAATAACAAACGTAGTTCAACTGTCACCCAAGAATAATTGTCTCCACCTCTCCGATCTTCAGCAGGATTAGGCTAGCTAACGAACTGTTAATAGCGAAGAAGTCTTATGATAAAACTGGAGAAAACGCCACTTAACGATTTCAGTCGAAAAAGCGAGCTGGTGATTTTATCAGACTGGTCCACTAGTGAGGCAAATTTATCATTACACCGTCCTAATTGGTCGATTTATGCTTAACATTTAATCCACTCTTGCAAATCACTGGAATAAAAGTAAACAAAGACGGGACAGATTAATTTGGTTCGTTTGATTTATGTATATATTCTTGCCATGAAATATGTTAAACTAAAAAATTAACAAATTCATTTTTTAATCTCAATTTATGAATTATTATTCATTTTATTCACTTTGTTGACTTGTATTGTTTTAGCGAGTAGTTCTTTGCCTTAACAAGACTTGGTAGAAAACGGCTCGCAATTCTTTCAATATTGCCTCCAGTACTACAAATAAACCTCCTTGTTTATTGGTTACTAGCCATACCATAGACTAACTACAATAGGGATAGTGAGAACATCTTTTTTGAAATAGAAAATAGTTATTTATGCAACAAGTGCGCAAAGTGCCACTTTGCTGCACTCGAGAGAAATGTTTACGCAAGAGCCGTAGACGAGTGCGGAATAGTTTCTTTTGAGTGCACCAAAGTCACTTTGCGTGCGAGTTGCATTATTTGGCCTACATCTGACAAATATTGATTATACAGTATGATATGTATTATTATTTATGATAGCATATATGATATATTTCCTACATTAAGAATAAAGCGTTTCAATTATATTTATTAGTTTCTTAGAAGAAGGCTGCCACTATTTAAAATTATCTTAAAGATATACTATACCTAATTGAAGGACTAGTAACATTACTAGGGCTACTCACAATTTATGGACACGTTTTTATGTAAACACACTTTAATTAAACTTAAACAAAATGCAAGTTATGTTTATTTTGTTCGGGAACAACAGCAATAGATCATATGTTTATTATCCATTTTATACCGAGTATTGAAGTATTAATAAAATATACACATGTATATCAAAGTATGGTAATATATATAAGTTGTTCTTTACCTGTATATAGTAGCGTATATCATGTTGGCGTTGAAGACGTCAAGCTCCGTGATTTAAGTTTCGTTTGTTAGCGGGTCTTAGTTGTACAACTGCCTTCCGATCAACATGTGAAATCCCCGTAGAAATTGTAAGTATAAAACCTTGATTTACATTGAATTATAGAATTGTCTTAAACTGTTTGAATATTAAAATGTCACTGCTTTATTTCTTGTTTATGTCCATATAATTTGTTTTGTTGAGAGATTATGTATAATTGTAAAATCACTTGATTATATATTTGGTTGTGCTTGTTCAATTATGTTTAGCCGAGAGCACATGCAAAAATTTATTAAAGCAAATTAAATTTGAAGGTGAATTGTTGTAGATATTAATTATTAATGCATTTGGCAATTATGTTTTATTTCCAGACGGGGTTTTGTCACAGTATTCACGGTATCGGAATGGCAGAAATCGAGTAGTCACCGCAAAGTAAGACTGACCCATGAATATAGTAGTTTTAAGATATGAATTCATATCCTAAAATGCATTGATATGATTATATTATAATGAAACGCAAGCTGTATAATTTTGATTTCTAATATAATTCCCGAGGATTGGAAATGAATTTAAGTTACAAGTTCCATCTGTCTTCTCATTTAATTACCTGTTGGTCAAAGCTTATGGAATGTTAGATTCAGTATAGTATATTCTAAATTAAATACGAAGTGACTGCGTACACGTCCAATATAAGGGCAAATTCACTTCGCTACCGCTTAGGTTATGTTGGGTTAGGTTACGTTACGTTATGTTTCGTTAGGTTAGGATAGGTTAGATTACGTTAGGTTAGGTTAGGAGGTTTTCTGGCTCTCAATTTGTTTTAAAAATCACAGGAAAAGTAACGTACGGTGCATAATTTGGAACGGACGTGAACAGTAGCGGCTCACGTCGGACGTGTACGTAGCCACTGCCAATTAAATATGTTACCCACAATTGGCCAAATAAAAAAGGGTAGAAGTGTTGCCAACATAATTCATGCATTAACATCGTTACCTGCATAAAGTTTTCACTGAGCTCTATGTTATATCTGGAGTCACCACTCTATGTTAGAAAAAAGTGCCGCTGTGGTTTTGGTCGTTATGTTGACAAATGTGTTTTACTGATGCATTTCTGACAGTTTGGTGGTATAGTAATTCTATTCCCCATTTAAATCAATGTAAATTTCGTGATTTTTCAAAACCGTTATCATTGTTTTAAAGTACATTACACGTTGAACCTATTGTTAAACTGAACTTTAGAATCTAGCAAAATGTTTTAAATAAAATTAACCAATCATTTTGAAGCTAAGTAATGATTTAGGTAACATGGAAATAGTCTTGTATCAAGGTTTAGGGTAGTTGGTGAATGACATTGAAAAACGGGCTCTTGGGTGGTTAATTTAATTATTTATTCTACTTACATATTAGCATAATAACATTAATAAATAATGGATGATTCCTACATTAAATTCAAATCCAATGTCAACTATTGACAGTAAACACTACAGTAGATAACCGGTCGGCGACTTTTTATTTAGAATTTAGACAGCGTCCACCCAACGAATTCTGATTGGTCCAGCTAACGCCAAGGTGACAAAATAACAATGTAAAAAGCTGAACTAGACGGCACGCTTTTGGGAAATATTTAGTCAAAGAGTAGTGACTCCAGATATAACATAGAGCTCAGTGACTATTTTGACTATTTGTTTGTTCTTAAGTTGAAACATTGGAGTACACTAGGTAAATTGAGAGTGTGCATAGTAAAAATGAGTGCACAAAGTAAAATTAATACGGGAATCACCTGTTTTGCGACGTATATCGAGTGCGAAAACAACCGCTTTCTCGGGCAGACGTAGGAAAAATAAATTTTGGTCAATTGTATTTGACTCAAGTAAAATAAGTATAAAGTAAAATTATATAATAATTTTTATTTTGTTTAGCTATTATGCTATACAAAATATATACGCTCAATAATACTGTTAATGAATAATCAATTAATCAACCAGTAATATCCAATATAATTGTTAAGCTCCCGCACTGGTCGTCAATGGCTATTTTTTTTTATATTTTAAAATACTAAATAGCCTTGTTGATTGATTACTTAGTATTTAAAGATAATATAAGGCCAGACATAAATATACTGAGTTAAGTATTAGATATTAGCTCTTCAACTGTACTCAATTGCGTCGCATGTACTGTTTAAACAAATATCACCATTTCATAATAGGTATTTAAACTATATTTTTAAATTGCGGACTAAATTTAATATCCTAATTGTACAATATTGTACAAAAGTATATTTTTATGCCATTACGATTTGTTTATCTGGAGGGAAGAGCAATTAGTAACGATAAAGAAAAAATATGTGTGGCTATTATCAGTTAGTTGGTTAGCTAGCCAGAATCGTACGTAGTTCGAAAGATTGCAGTAATAAGTACGTATCCTGAGTGAAAGTCAGTCTGCGTTATATAAGCAACAATACTTTCTACTGATTGGAAATGAAACTAAATGAAGTCTTTATGAGGCTATGTTATATTTTAACGCGTTATATAAGATTAAAATTAACACGAATGATTTTGAGTCCAATAACTAATTATCTTTCGTAGGCCTACAGGGGTTAAGTTTATGTCGTAAACCAACATATCAAAAAATAATAATAACAAGGTAATTTTCAATACTCTATGTTCATTTCATTTAAACTAAAGTCCATTTAATTAGAAGTACATTTAATTTGCCTGCAACCTACTAAGTATTCTTTATCGTAAGGTTTGCTTAGTAGACTAGTATTATGAAAAACGTATAATTTGTTAACATTTCGTAAGCTAACCTGAATCTGCTAAAGTTGTTGATTTGTAGCACCATATTATCTGAAATGTTTTATTAACTGTCCTATTGATTTGTTTTGATTGGCAACTTAATTAAAATCTAATGAATACAACTAAACTACGTTATTCTTGTTAAATGAAATATTCGTGATTTTTAATCCAAAGACGCAGGATATTATATTTGGTGTATCCATTGAGGTTATGTTGGTTAACTAACATAGCAAAGGAAAGTAATTATTTATGTTCAGTATTTATTAGTTACACATTAAACAGCAATATAATATATATACTTAAATAATAACATTTCAGTTCACTTTCGGTAATCGGGGTTAGGTCATATTATGTATGTTAATATTATACTGAGTACCATTATTTACAGCAGACCTAGACTAGGCTAGATGGCGGAGAGGCCAGGATTGATGTAAACCAGTCAAACAAAGTCTGAAATAGGTATTTTTAGGTATATAATCAATCAAAGTTTGGTAAAAACATCATTTGTGAGTTGATAATGACCCTGTGAGATAGGGAGAATTTTAGAATCTTGGTAGAAACTTAAATTTAAAGTATGGTTGAGATAGTTATGGTAAGTTCTTAAAAATAACCGAAACCGAAAACCGACAACAGTTTTTTTGTATAAACCCGAACCGCTAAAAAACGCAACCCACCCATCCCTAGTTTATTGTTAGATGGCGAGCCATTTATGAGATTGATTTGTTTTACTGTACTCACATCTCTATTATCACTCTGGAGTTAAAGCTGATGTTACTTTTTTAATTTTGTTAATCAAATCAAATCAAATAAATCTTTATTCATAAAATACATGTTATGTACATTGAATGGCGTCATCAAAACTTAAGAGTAGGCTAGAACTTAAGACTAAAAATAAATAGGCTAATGAAAAACAAAATCAATATTAAATCCATGAGGGGGTGGTAAAGTACTCCTCCAGAGAATACAAAGCTTTGTCAATCAAATAACTTTTTATTTTGTTTTTAAATTTCTTAAGTTTTTCCTCATTTTTAATATTGCTGGGTAGATGATTCAAGAACCTTAATCCCACATAGGATGGTTTGTTTCATAGTAGACTTTAATTTATGTCGTGATGTGATAATACATTTTTATTCATAGTATTATGTGGATGACAGATAAATTCTGTGCTTTTATATTATTTTTTGCAATGATAATAGTCTCAAAAATATATTTCCCATATACTGTTAAAATCTTTAATACCTTAAATTTACCTTTTGTTGTTTGATTGTAATCTAGCTTCATTATGATTCTAATTGCTCTCTTTTGCTGTTTAAGTATACCATCCATATTTGCCTTTGTTGTTGAACCATAAAGGCTTATACCATAAGATAAATGAGAGTGAGTATTCGCAAAATATGTATGTGTTTTGTCAATGTTTTTTGGTTACAAAAAATGGCATTCTATAAAGTCCTGAACTTAATGTTGATAGTAATTTATCTATATGTTTATTCCAGTTTAAATTTTTGTCTATTGTTAGGCTTAGAAACTGTGTGCTACTTTTATTTTCTATTTCTTGTGAGTTGTACATAATACTTGGTTTATTTATCTGCTTGTTTTGATGAGTTTTAAATGTTATGAAATTAGTTTTTTGAGCATTCAGCTTTAATTTATGCTGCTGCAAGAATCTTCCAATGTTTCTAGTTCAATAAAACTCAGGATTTCAACTTGTTAAGCTCATGTTACTTTTAGTGAATTTCCCCAATAGGGAAGAAGCTATTACCATAGTCGGCATGGTAAGACCTAGGCCCGGGACCATGATAACTTTTCGTTTTGAGGTCCCTAAACCCCAAAAACACCATTCGTTCGAAACTGTATATATATATATATATATATATATATACAGTTTTGAACATATATATATATATATATATATATATATATATATATATAAACAGAGAACTCTGGTGTTTTGCTAAAGTTTTATTTTAAATATATCAATTTTGTTTCTTACTGCCATAAAATCAACTTTCATTTAATATTCTATTATTACCAGCTGAGTGTCAGTTTTGATGTTTATTTTCTTTGTCCTAAAATAAATATACCATGTTTGTTGTACATCTCAAGATGAAAGTTTTATTTTGTATTTATCTCTTGGTCAGCTTTAATTTATGCTGCTGCAAGAATCTTCCAATGTTTCTAGTTCAATAAAACTCAGGATTTCAACTTGTTAAGCTCATGTTACTTTTAGTGAATTTCCCCAATAGGGAAGAAGCTATTACCATAGTCGGCATGGTAAGACCTAGGCCCGGGACCATGATAACTTTTCGTTTTGAGGTCCCTAAACCCCAAAAACACCATTCGTTCAAAACTGTATATATATATATATATATATATATATATATATATAGTTTCGAACACATATATATATATATATATATATATATATATATATATATATATATAAACAGAGAACTCTGGTGTTTTGCTAAAGTTTTATTTTAAATATATCAATTTTGTTTCTTACTGCCATAAAATCAACTTTCATTTAATATTCTATTATTACCAGCTGAGTGTCAGTTTTGATGTTTATTTTTCTTTGTCCTAAAATAAATATACCATGTTTGTTGTACATCTCAAGATGAAAGTTTTATTTTGTATTTATCTCTTGGTCCCCCGATTATCTCCCATGATAACCCATATACATTTTTGGTCCTCCATATATATATATACAGTTTCGAACGAATGGTGGTTTTGGGGTTTGGGGATATTAACATTTAAAAAATCAGCCCTAATCAATCAAAACTATGCAATATATATATATATATATATATATATGTATGTGTGTGTGTGTGTGTGTGTGTGTGTGTGTGTGTGTGTGTGTGTGTGTGTGTGTGTGTGTGTGAGTGTGTTTGTGTGTCCGATAACTCTCGTAAAAATAATCCGATTTTGTCAAAATTTGGTATAAATGTGTAAAGCAGCAGTTATGACTTTAAGTTCGAAAACCAGACAGATCGACCTATCCGAAGGGGTATTTTGGGGGGGTTTTGTGCCCAAAAAATGTTTTTTTAGTTTTTTAATATAATTTTTGAAATAGTCAAATTTTAGTTTTATCTATTTGATTAGCTTAAAAAGACGCACAATTTGGTGTTTTGATCATTACTCTACGTCAAATGGTTACAGAGATATTGAAGGTACTAAACACAGAACGTTGTCCAATGTTATTCTAATGGAGAATAAGAAAAATTGTATATCTCGCTTATTTATCAACTTATCCTCATGAAACTTGGTATATTGCTTCATATCGTTGTGGTCTATTGATATTTGCACTAACAAACATTTTTTGCACGATAGTTCCCGTAGCAGCAAACCTGCGTACTCAGCCCCCATGTTATTCTTATGGAGAATAAGTAACGTGTTATCTCCCTTAATTATGAATGAACATAAATTAATAAAATTTGGTATATGGCTTTACCTAGTTGAGTTATATTTATATTTGTATAAACCCCCACTTTTTGGGTTCCTTGCTTCAGCAAGTCTGCATACTCAGCCGCCTTGTTATTGTTATGGAGAATAATTAAAATGTCATAAGTCGTTTATTTATGAATGTAGATTGATGAAACTTGGTATGTGGTATTAAGTTACATATATATGCATTGTAAATTCGCTGAGTACGCAGGTTTGCTGCTACGTGGGTATTTTAATTTTTAATTTTTTAAACTAGTAAAATTGTTTGTCATGAAACTTCCCTACAAGAGGTCACTGTCCACAACAAAAATGTTGTTGAATGTATGACAGACTGTATTAGCCTCCCACCCTCTCTATTCACTCAAAAGTAAAAACCATTTTCAAGTAGGCTATACTTGGAAGTTAATCTAAATTTTCTACATCATGCTTTTAACAATTATTATTTCATTACAGATGCCCATGATTTAATTTCATTGTTATTATTGCCAGCAATATGCCCACCTAAGATTAAAATCAAACCTGCCAAGAATAACAAAAAAAATCAAATGTGGAACAGAAAAGAAAACCGAAACTGAAACGGAGAGTGAAATCAAAACCAAACCTTCGATTCGGAAGCCATCTGTTTTGGAATCAAGGGAGATTTTTGTTCTGCATGAACAGGTAGATGCAAATTCATTATTTTATATGTAATGTTAACCACCAACTAATAGCCAGGCCGCATTTAGCTAAACAGTGCACCTTAGCACCACAACTGTTGTGCCCTCTTCTCACATGTGTAACGTCGGTTGACAAATTTTACAATGCCAGTAACCGCGTTACTTAGACCCATTAATAATAATGAGAGGTGATAGTTGACAGTTAATTTAATGAGTTCTCCGGTTAGTGTTACATTTATACAGTATGTATTTTCCGTTGTGACACGCCTCGTATATAACAAAAATTTTAACGATTGGTGTTTTTGGCATCTGGGGGTCTCAGTTATCATGGTCTCATGCTTAAAAAGTCTTTCCATGCCGAGTACAGTAATAGCTTTTCCTCTAAAGGTGATGTTCGATCAATTTTAACCGGTTTTCTCGTAAATGGCACTTAAAGTAACACCAAGTCGGCTTACACCTCATTAATATTTTGAGATTTAAATATGGAATTTTCCTCCTCTCACGCCAGCTTGCAACCTTTTTAGTGAATTTCCTATGGAAAAGTGAACTATTAGCATGACACACAGTGAAACGTAAGCCCGGGATCCCCATAGACGTTCCTAACGCGACCCCTAAACACGTTTTGAGGGGTCACTAACAACCTTATATATATGTGTGTGTGTGTGTGTGTGTGTGTGTGTGTGTGTGTGTGTGTGTGTGTGTGTGTGTGTGTGTGTGTGTGTGTGTGTGTGTGTGTGTGTGTGTGTGTGTGTGTGTGTGTGTGTGTGTGTGTGTGTGTGTGTGTGTGTGTGTGTGTGTGTGTGTGTATGTGTGTGTGTGTGTGTGTGTGTGTGTGTGTGTGTGTGTGTGTGACCGTAAGCAGGATAACTGTCGTCAAAAAGGTCCAATCTTAATGAAATTTGGTACAAATGGGTAAAGTACCATTTATTTGAACGTGTTCGCAAACCAGATGAACCGCACCATCCGAAGGAGCGTTTTTGGGTGGTGTTGTACCCCAAAAATGGGGTTTTTGGGTTTCCACGTGTAATTTTTATTTGATCAAATTTTAATTTTTACCATTGGAATCTGCATGAAAAACAATTTGATATTTTGATCATTGCTCTACGTCAATTGGTTACTGAGATATTGAAAGTGCTAAACACAGTACCCCATACAGCACAACATTATCCCATGAATATTCTCAGAATGTTCATGTGGAATATTGGGCATAAACAAGGAATATTCTGGAAAGTTCTATAATTGTTTTTAAGACAACCTTAGAATATTCTATGTCCCACCTCGTAAATAGTCTGAGAATATTCAAAAGAACGTTCTCAGTATATTCGTGGGACATTCCAGACCATCCATAGAATATTCCGTTTGATTCTACATAGACTGTTCCCAGAATATTCTAATTGGATATTCTGAGAATATTCCTTGAACCATCTAGAATATTTGAGGAATATTCAGCCAATTAGTACAGAGAATGTTCATAGAATTATCTAAATGGATATTCTAAGAATATTCTTCGGACATTCCAGAATGTTTGTAGAATATTCAGTTTAATATTGCAGAGAATGGTCACAGAATGTTCTAAGGGGATATTCTGAGAATAGTCTATGAACATTTAGGAATAATCTGAGAATGTTCGTTCAGTATTAACTATTACATTATAGGCACAAACCTGGAATAAACATAGAACAAATATGGTTGAGTAATGTTCTATGACTGGTTTAACACCTTTTAGGGGTGTATAAAAGTAAGAATTTCTCTTAAATGAAATTGTAGCACAGAATTAATAAACAGCTGTCGAATAAAATAGGCCTATAGTGCTTACCATTTTAACTAACTTATTTCAAATATCCCATATACCGTAGACAAAGTACTCATACTATCGTGAACTATGAATCTAACATTTATAATAAATAAATAATTGTATGTAACATTTCATTATGTGCCAAGATACACTTTTGAAATAAAAACCTTGGCCAAAAATTTTTTTTTGGTTATGTTCTAAACTTCATGCTTAACACATAACCGATGATTTATTTTTAAATTATCTGTGCACAATTAACAAGCTGACTTTTAAAAATTGTTTAAAATTAGTTTACAAACTTTAAAATGGTCAAAATCATAAAAACTGTATTTCTTATATATGTTAAGCCATTAAAATTTGTATGTAAAATATTTATACAATAAGAATTTTAGATAAAAAATAAATCCAATTAAAAGTTGAAACGTTTTATTTAAAAATATAAATTGTAACAATTATGGAATCTATAATATAAGTCTTAATCCGCTTTAAAAATTATCTTCCACTAATTAGATTTCTTCCTCGCCACTGATGTGTTCAGCATGGATTGTTCTGCAACAAAAATGTGTGGTATAGTAAATAAATCTAAAATATAAAAACAATCACAGTTTTTAACAATGGTTTTGTCCGCACATCTCAACCAAGCATCGTAACTACTTGTAATTCAATGCTTACATCAATGACCCATGAACTAATGAAATCCCATAACTAAAGAATAACAATGGTTGTACTTTAATTTTTAACTTTAAGCCTGTACATTCTACGTATTAACATCTTTGGAAAAACTAGTCTCAGAAATACAGCGGCATATGGACTTTGAACTTCTTACTGCTTGCCGCATCATCAATTATTGTTTGCGACGTCCAGTTTTGGCTTTCTTTCATCGAAAAGCTACTATATCAGAGTATAAACAAATGTTAAGTTGAAACACATTCACCCAGATACTAAAAATGGTGATGGCTGTTGGATCCTTAACGTTTTATGAATAATATCTATTACTGGGGGGAAGAGGGGTATATCCAATAATATATCCCTTTAGGGGGCATTGTATATCCAGTAATGGAATACTCTCATAATCATCCACTGTTTTAGCCCCTGAGCCGTAGCTATTATGTATTATCCCAGAGTTTTGAAAATGGTAGGATTGTTTGTTACCCCCTTCTGCACATCATACTTAAAGTCCCCGAGCAAGGATAGTGAGCGGGCGGTGGGGAAGCCTCTTATAGGGAAATTTCATGGTGAAATTTAGAAATTCCATAATTTTTGTTCACATTTCCTTATTTATTAGTTTTAGCCAATTGTCCTAGATAATTGGAGATAATTAAATTTCCTATTTTGTCATAGGATTAACGGTTAAAAACTTATAAGCTTTACAAGATGTAGAAATTACCAGCTACAAGGCTTTTTGGATATTTCTCCTTATTCTCGGTAATTATACCTTCAACCTGGGCACAACCACAACAGACGCATATGGAAGAGTTTTTGAATGAGAAATTTCTCCATAACATACCCAAAATCAGACAAAACAAGACGATAGGAACACTTAAAATTCCATTAAAAATGATGACGGCTGAAATATGGTGCTTATCTATAAAATAGTAACTCTTTATAGTATAGTCTTTAGCAACCATTGGATAAACTACTAAGGAGTATTTTTTATCGTGTAGGCTTCCACGGTCCAAAGATACACTCATGAAGTTCATTTCCGGGTTAGTCCGTGTAGATGTCGAAGAAGTTTTTGGCCGACGTTTCGGATATAGTACGATATACAACTTCAGGGCGACGTGAATCAGTAGTGAAAACGTATTAAAAGCTCACTCATTGACTGGTGCGCTCGTCCGACTATCCCGCTTATATAGGTGTCGCGTATGAGCGGCCATAGGTTGTAAACAGACCTGACCTGGTTCACGGCCATTCTAGAAACCTCAGGAATGCCGGTAGGGGTGGCACCTACTCTATTGTTTCCGATGCAGATATTCCTGGAATTGCAGGGAGGAGACAGACGGGCGGTATCTCCATTTGGTGTTTTAATCGAGAACGTTCTCAGGATTGTTGGGTCTGGTATTGGATTTATTTTTATGCATTTAGGTAATGTATTTAAAATTGGTAATTAAGTTTGATTTAATCCGTGTCCGCAATCTAAATTCATGTTATTTGGATTTTTTTAAATTTCTAGTTTTATTTTCTAACATATTTTTCGTTTATATATCAGACTCGTCCCTATAGGGAACTCATGATAAAAAATTCAGGAAAATAAAAAATTGTGAGCAACATGGCCTGGGTGATTTGAAATGGATTAACCCTGCAGGCTCTGTAAATAAAGGTAGGCCTAGGTACCCAATGTAAATACATAAAATTACCATTAATGTCATGGTGAAAAGATATTTAAATTTGATCTTTTGGAGTTACTTTATTAGTATGAAGACAGAATGCAGCACATACAAAGGTTCCAAAATTAAAGAGAATTCGCAAAACATGATTCATTATTTTATTTGGTTAATGACTTTTGTGTCTTCCTTCAGTAAATTTTCCCCAACTTCGCCTAACCAAAATAGGCTAGTAAATTTTCTTAACTCTCAACTAAGAATGGACAATTCATTTACACCATATTATCAATTACATAAATTAATTTGGTATTGGCCTCCACCTTTCCCATAACCGTACAACATTCTCGCGTTTATTTATTTTTATTTCAATGTTTAGGCTACAGTTGGCTGTAATCCAAAACATTAAAATTGTCTTGCATTCATTAGGCCCTATTTAACTTACTTAGTCTTCATTGCACTATAAAAAAGTGTTTTAACCCGTTCAATGCGTTAAGCTGGTTGAATCAAGATAATTACATTTGTTTTCTTACCAAGCAACCGCCGGAAATTTTGCGTCACACCAAAAATCTAATAAATTCTTATTTTTGCAAAGTGGGCCTATTGCTTTGCATTTATTATTAAACTGAAAACTTTCCCTGACTAGTATAAAATATCCAGCATTTTCCCTGAGCATTTTCAAATCCCCTGACTTTTTAGAAAGTGTGAACCATGTAGGCCTATAAGGATGGTGAAGAGCAAGAAAATTAAGCCTACCCTCCATGTACAGAATTTTAAAACCAAAGTAATAATTTAATATCGAGCGTAGCTGGGTATACCACCCCAAAACAAAAAATATTGTAATCCCGTGCATACACTAAGTTGCGGTACCTATTTAGAAAAGTATGTGTGCAATATGACCAAATTTAATTAATCCCAATACCAGTTATCAGATTATTAAAATTATCATCATTGCACAGTGGTAAGACTATTCAAAATAAACTACTCAAAATAAACAAATAGGCTACTTTTATAATCATGACTGGGGGGGCACTGCCATGACTTAAATTTAATCCCCCTATCAAAATACGGTACCTTTCAAATTGATCGATGCTGGGCAGTCATTATCCAACGGTAAGCTCCTGGGTCTGTCAGGCTTACTTGTGACGAGTGAAAGTGTTCCGATATAAGTTTCATCTGAAATAAATAACACAAGTGGTAATTAACTGTACATTTATCCGGATGTTTACAATTTTTAAGTTTCTGTTGGTAGATTCAAATATATCCAAGCCTACATTATACATAGTTATTAGGTACACATACAAATATATATAAATATGTTAGTACCCTACCGTACGCTGAGTAACTTAAGAATTCCTCAACAAAAAAGAAGCTTACTATCTTTAAAAAATAGTTTGAAGTTTTAAAAGTTATTTCACGAAATAGTTGTGTTTTAGGTATACAAATATGAAGTAAGTTCCCGTATTATAACACTCTATATATGTATTAAACTTAGGTGTTATTGGTATTTGAATTCATAAGTGGTTTGATTATTTTCAACCCATATTTTTAGGTACCATGAATATTTGAACCGAATGTGACGTTACAATCGAAACAATGTTTAAAAATGGCAATTGCTACATTAGTTAGCCTTTATCAGTAATGAATTTTCAGCAGTTAAAAGTTGTTGGGCCTATAGTTTTAACACAATTACATGAAAAAGCACGCTGCGCTGTTAAAATAAGGTTATGTTAGTCATGTAACATAACATTTTTAACCTAACCGCCTCAGCACCCTGTACAAGTGGTAGCCAGTGGCGGATTTAGGGGGGGGCAATAGGGGCTGTAGCCCAGGGCGGCAAGTTTTTAGGGGCGGCAAATTTACAGAAAATTAATAAGTGTTTACAAAATAAATGTTGAAACGGGGAAAATTTTGACGAAAACGGACGACAGTGACGGTGTGCCGCCCTTTTAAAGGTAAAGGTAGTAACCAGAGACTAATGTTTAACGCTTGCAGTCCTTCACACTGCAGTTCCTCAAATCAGCCATAATGCATTTGTCATTCATCCGTACTAGCGACAAGACGATTACGCTACAGAGAAAGGGCGGCAAGCCACGAACTACATCAGGTACTGCGCCACTATGACTACGTCCAACCATAGATTAAACATACTCCATGTGGTATTCTTAATCTATGGTCCAACTCACGGACTTCCAATTTTACCCATACATTTCGCATGGCATTACAATTATTTCTTACACAATATCAATAATGACCAAGGCACACGGATGAGAAATGTTGCAACAATCGAATTTGAGATGGCAATAACAAAATTTATACTACAATGATATTTTTGTTTCATTTTCAAACTCAAGGTAACAAAGAAAGTTATTTCAGCCGTCTTAGGGTAAAAACACAGTGGAGCAGGGCAGGTCGCATACTCACATACTCGCTGGTCGCTTGTAGCCTAGCTGGTTACTTGGCGGGAAGCTGCACACACACACACTGACGCTCAGTCAGTCGCTTGTCGGCCTGCGCATTAAGCAAATAAATACCCTCCTCGCAACAAACCTTCGTACTCTCAGCGAACTTCCAGTGCATATATATGTGTATTAATACCACATAAAGCCATATACCAAGTTTCATTAGTATACATTCATAAACAAGCGTTTTGTGACATTTTAATTACTATCCACAAGAATAACATGGGGGCTGAGTACGCAGGTTTGCTGCTATAGGAACCATCGGCAAATAAATTGTTTTTCCTGCAAATATAAATAGACCACAACGATATTAAGCAATATACCAAGTTTCTTCTGGATAAGTTATAAATAACCGAGATGTAAATTTGTTCTTATTCTCCATAAGAATAACATTGGATAACGTACTGTGTTTAGCACTTTCAACATCTCTGTAACCAATTGACGTAGAGCAATCATCAAAACACCAAATTAGTTTTTTATTTAAGCTTAAAATAAAAATTATATTTCTAAAAAGTTTGTATGTGAACAAAATTTAAAAAAAATTTGGGGTACAAACCCATCCCCCCCAAAAAAAAATACCCCTTTGGATGGAGTGATCTGGCTGGTTTTTGAACTATATATATGGCTTTACTCAATTGTGCCAAATTTCACCAAAATCGGTCCATTTTTACAAAAGTTGTTGCACCCACGGAGGCTCACATACATATAATATATAGTATATATAGTTTTGAATAAATGGTGATTTTGACATCTGGGAACCTGAAAACAAAATGTTATCATGGTCCCAGGCCTATACCGAAATTTTGACTTCGGTAATAGCTTTTTCCCTATTCGGAAAATTCGCTAAAACTCCGACTGAAGACTTCTCTGCTATTAATTTTCCCACACTTATTTTTTCATTAAAGTACACAACACAAAAACTGAACAAATCAACCAACACAAACAACACCACGTACACAGAGAATACGTCGTGAACATGAGAACCCGAGAACACGTGGTTGTAAAGTGCCATTGCGCATGCGCGAGTCGGGCCATCCCCGCATACAGCGTTGTAAACAATCGACTTGGCAATTCTTGCCGCTTGCAGCTTAGCTCACTGCTACCATCCCGGCTACCTGCTAGGCGCGACTGTGCACGTGCCCGCATCAACGCGCGCTTCAATTCTACAACGCAGTAAGCGAGTAAGCGACCGGCTAGGCTACCAGCTACCTGCCCTGCTCCACTGTGTTTTTACCCTTATACTTACCATCAAAGGCTACCACACACAATCATTCATTCTTTAGGATATTTTTTTAAACAAAACATCTGACCAAAGACAAATAAAGACTAACATAATTTGTGAAGAGATGATCTGATTGGTTGTTGCCATAGGAGCATAGTTGACAGAGGGTCAAAATGGTGGTTAGCATGTAGGCTGCAGTTTTTTACTCCAGGCGAGACCTCTATATATATTTTTTGGGTAGGACGGTGTCAAAATCTCCCATTTCATTAAATGAAAAACTGTGAAATTTGAGGTCTTTAAATTAATATCTTGTCGCATTTTAGGCGAATCATGAGTTAAACTTAACTTTATAATCTTGAGACATATTTTAGATTTAATTTTATTGTTTATCTCGAAGAAAAGTTATGTTTTGAGATAAATGAAAACACCGTTGTAATATGGCTTTGGAAATAGTGTTGAAAACAAAGCCGCCTTGTACGTCGAATGACACCGTCCCACCAACAAGTTGACACCACAACAGGACAAAATACCAAATATGGACGGCACGCTTTATGAAGGTTATTTGTCAGAGAGTATTGACTCCTGTAGGTATTATCATAGATTAAGAATACCACAAGTAATTAATGCCACTAAGGAGTTTGTTTAATTTATGGTATTCAATTTTAATTCATTGGATCTACAACATCATGGAGGTGAAACAAGAAGAAGTGTTTGAAAATGTGTAGAGGTTTATGAAGATTATGCCTACATCAATTAATTTTATATTTTGATCGTTTAAAACATATAAAAAATTCTTTGTATAAAAGTATCAATTACAAAATGACTGAAAAACAGTATTGAAAAGCGCTAATTCAGGATTAAAAAAGTCAAAATTGTTCAGGCTAATGGTCCGAATTATGAATTTTAAGGCTACAGTGTCATCATATCTTATTTACAGAATATTTATTATAATTTTCAGTAGTCAATACGTTGGTGTAAAAATTAATGTTTTGATGAAGTGTAAGAAGGGATTCTTAGGCCTTTGTTGAAGGATTTTCTTGTTATTAAAAGTAGCACTAGCACTGCTTCACTGCTTTTAACACGAACATTTGTCTCTAGGGCTGATTGTTATTGAGTAGACTATATTGAATATTAAACTGTGTTAATGTGAATCAAGACAATTATACATTATTTTATTTTTTTCAACTAGGAAATAACAGAAATTTCTTAAACATATTCATTCAGTTAATTCGTAACTTCTTTAGATACTATCACAAAATAACCAAACAAGATATATATATATAAAATGTGGGTAAACCTGGGTGGCGAAAATATGGTCCGAATTATGAATTTTAAGGCTACAGTGTCATCATATCTTATTTACAGAATATTTATTATAATTTTCAGTAGTCAATGCGTTGGTGTAAAAATTAACAAGATTATGGTGGTGGCGGGTGGAGTGCGGCAAATTTCCTAATAGCCCTTAGGCGGCAATTGCTTAAATCCGCCACTGGTGGTAGCCCACACAAATCAATATTATTTGGTCATTTGCTGTACTCTTACCTTTTACTCCTAGGAAAAACATCAATACATAAGAAATTTGTAGGGCTATAGAAAAAAATAGCGACTTCAAACTCATTCTAATGTAGTTTTAATACAGTATAAAAAAATGTGTTTAAAATAATGTAACCGCTTAATTAATACCAATTAATAACCCTACCATAATTAACCCTTCGATGTATTAATTCATAACTGCTGTAACCACACAAAAATGATAAGTAACTAGTAACCTTATTTAACTAGGTGCCGGTAGGTATTCCAAGTTGTAAGTTAGTAACTTAACTGTTATGGTTGTGAAAGAAGCCTGAAGAATTGCACTTCTAAGCATGGACTGATTATGGATTAACCACAATTAATTGCTACCTGCATGTTCTTTGAGTTTTAAAGTAACTTATAAATGTTTACAAATATCTCTGACTTGTAGCATTGACTATAACCTCTTCGGTATACATAGTAAATGCTTGTAGTAAATAGGCCAAGTTATTTGATTGTTCATTATGAATATGGGCATGTTTAGCTTCAAATGTGACTGCCGTGTGAAATTAGGAAATAAGAACAAGTTGGAAAGCTTTAAAATAGTTGTAAAGTTAACTAACCATAACCTAGCCATGATTGAAGCCACAGAAAATTTAATTAATGCAGGGTCCAGTTGAATATTGACAATAAAAAGAAGTATTAAAACTAATTATAACTATTATAAAAATGCTTATTTACCTTTAACCATCGTTATGAACACTTCCAAAACAGATTTCTTGAGTACTTTCATAACAAACAACAAACAAATGTAGAAAATAATGGCAAATGGCAGCGAGTTAGTTCGTCAGTTGACAGTTGAACAATAGTTTAATAAACGTCCGCTGTCACATGATCCGTGGGGAGCGCGACGAGTGCTGTTTACTGAAAGTGCTGTCTGTCTATATGGAGAATATTCGTTTCAGAATATTCTGAGAATATTCTCAGCACATTTGAAATTTATTAGTTATGAACATTCCATAAAGTGTAAGAAAACGATATTCTGAGAACATTCTCTGGGATATTTAAAAAGAATGTTCTAAATGTTTGTTCTGGGAATGTGCGTAGAATATTCTCAAAATTCCGGTACATTGAGGGCACATTCAGAACTTTCTGAGAATGTTCCTAGAATATTATGTGCTGTCTGGGATACGTTGTCTAATGTTATTCTTATGGAGAAAAAGAAAAATTGTATATCTCACTTCTTTATGAACATAAACTGACGAAATTTGGTATATGGCTTCATCTAGTTGTGGTTTATTGTTTTTGCACAAAAAACAATTTTTCGCCTTTGGTTCCCGCAGCAGCAAACCTAGGTACTTGGTCCCCATGTTATTCTGATGGAAAATAATTAAAATGTTATATATCGCTTATTTATGAATGCATATGGATGATACTTGGTATGTGACTTCGCTAAGATGAGTTCCATTGATATTTGCATAAAAAAACCTTCTTTTGTGTTCCTTATTGCAGCAAACCTGCGTACTCATCCGTAATGTTATTCTTATGGAGAATAATTAATATTTTAAATATAGCTTGTTTGTGAATTTCTTATGAATCATGGTAAGTGTTTTAATGTGTTATGTTATATATTCATTAGAAATTCGCTAAGTATGCAGTTTTGCTGCGACGGGGGTATCCCTTAAACACAGGCGCGGATACAAGGGGGGGGTCATGACCCCTCCTTCCCAAAAGCCTCAGACCTTTACAAATTTTACCCATTGTTCACCGTAAAGGTAACATTTCATCAGTTGGTCGTTTGTGGAACATTTATGACCGTTTTTAGTAGGCCTACTTCATGAGTGAAATAGACAGCACTCATGATCACTAAATGACCATTGCGACGCTAGCTCTCGCATTTTTGCATGTCAGGTGTTAACCTAAAATCTTCAAATAACAATTAAACATACCAATAACCAAGCAAGGTTCGTAGAGCTTTCAGACCAGGTATGATTATTTCCATAAGAGTAATGTTCGCAGCAAAGATGTCTTACGAGGGTGTCCAGCTGATGCATAAATCAACAACATACTATAAAATGTTGCCAATCTTAAGGGTATACTAATGGTACAGCTATTTTTAAATTGTCACTAGGCATGCAGAAAGAAAATTTAAACCCTTAATTCATTAATCTAATAATTCAAATAAATCAATACAATATATTAGTATCATAAAATAACAGCTGATCATAGAATGTAAGCAGTTAAACAATGTTAATTTTAATTGCAATGATGTAGAAAATATGGTACGCGTACAATAAATATCATGTTTCCAGCTACACTGCAGATTGGATTGGTGATCACGTGACCTTACAGCTGTTTTTACAAGGTCTCTTCCGGTTGATTAGAAAACCTTAAATAAATCGACTCAGCAAACCTGTACAAAGTATCTATGGACCTTAATAACCAAGGAGCTCTATTAGTTATTAACATTGTATTTTTAGCGAATTTCCCCTATAGGGAAGAAGCTATTACCGTAGGTCTCATGGTAAGACTTAAGCCCGAGACCATGACAACTTTTCATTTTGAGGTCCCCAGATGCCAAAAACACCATTCGTTCAAATTTTTATATATGTATATATATATATATATATATATATATATATATATTTACATATATATTTATATATATATATGTGTCCGTAAGCACGATAACTCTCGTAAAAAAGGTCCGATCTTAATGAAATTTGGTACAAATATGTAAAGTACCATTTATTTGAACGAGTTCGAAAACCAGATGAATCGCACCATCCGAAGGGGGGTTTTTGGGGGGTTTTGTACCCCAAAAATGTGTTTTTTGGGGTTTTCACATGTAATTTTAATTTAAATCAAATTTTAATTTATACCATTAAATTCAGCTTAAAAAAACAAACAATTTGGTATTTTGATCATTGCTCTACGTCAATTGGTTACCGAGATATTGAAAGTGCTAAACACAGTACGTTGTCTAATGTTATTCTTATGGAGAAAAAGAAAAATTGTATATCTCGCTTATTTATGAATGTAAACTGGCAAAATTTGGTATATGGCTTTATTTGGTTGTGGTCTATTGATATTTGCACAAAAATCCATTTTTTGCCCGATAGTTCCCGTAGCAGCAAACCTGCATACTCAGCCCCATGTTATTCTTATGGAGAATAATTAACGTGTTATCTCCTTTAATTATGAACATAAATTAATAGAACTTGGTATGTGGCTTTACCTAGTTGAGTTATAATGATATTTGTATAAAAGCCCATTTTTAGTGTTCCTTATTTCAGCAAACCTGCATACTCAGCCGCCATGTTATTCTTATGGAGAATAATTAAAATGTCATAAATCGTTTATTTATGAATGTATATTGATGAAACTTGGTATGTGGCTTTATGTGGTATTAAGAAAAATTAATATGCACTGGAAATTCGCTGAGTATGCAGGTTTGCTGCTACGGGGGTATTTATTTGTTCATAGTTTATTCCATTTCATTGCAAGAATAGGTACGTAAAGCAGCCAAACAAATTTAGCCTGATTTGCTTCAACTTTTATTACACTGATTTGAATTGTTAGTCTCGTTACTGCAGTTAAAAGAACAAGATTATTTCACTTATTTCTCACAGATGTAGGGGCCTACTAACCTAACCAAATCACCGACTGACTTTTTTTACGCAAGTATGCAGTATTGTTTCTAGTATCACCAATGGACCAATAGATTAATTTGTAATATTATCATAATACTTTTGTTATCTAAATACCGGTTAATATAAAGTATTGAATACATGGAGGTATATAAAAGAAAAGTACTGATTTAAGATATCTAATGCGTCTTCGCATGATGGGATAGAATAATTATTATCCATTTTATATGCGATTTGCAGTTGCTTTCTAATGTAATTTGATGATGTAGTGTATATTTACAATCATGACAATAGATGCGTTATCGAGGGATTTAGTGCAATGAGTGTATAAGTTAATAAAGCAAAGTATCTGTTTAATACTCTAAAGACTAAGTCTCTTAACATTTCTGAACAAGCTATACGGCTGAAATCTGTTCCAAACATAAGGTGGTGCGAGCCGTGGAAACCTTTCTTTCAGTGAAGTGTGCAAAGTATTTTACGTTATTCCACAACCATCAATACTGATATATCGTTCTTTAAAGGTCCATGACAATTTTATAAAAATCAAATTTTATAACAATTAAAATAATAAATGTTAATGTTTAAAATTGCGTTACAGTATTTTTGTTTGTTAAAAATAGAAACTCGGTAGATATTATGTAGTTGATAAATATGAATATTATTTGTTGCAATATGTTTGTCCTAAGGTTTCATGTTATGATTTTTGTCATACTTCAACTCTAATCAATTAATTATTATGTAAACCCATTTGCTAAGCCAAAATCGTTTATTAGTATATAGGCCTACTTTATATCGAAACACGATTAATGTTGTTGTCAGTAAGTAATGGACTCTCTACGTGTGTTTCTTCAAGTAATTCAACCATAAATGTTTGTAAAAGGTTCAGTGTCTTTTGAAATAAGTAAATAAAAGCAAGTTTTATTTTGTGCTCAATAGAAATTGTGTAGCTCTTTGAATCGCAAATGTACTTGCTCATAAATACATTTATGTTATAATAATGTATTGAAAATGACATAACATTTCCTCATTTTTAACAAACTATCACTCAAACGTAAACTACAGTCCCTGTGCCTATTTAAATTACTTACGAGTAACACATAATTTGTTTAAGAAGTCAAAGTCCAAACGATGTTTTCTTCTAACTTTGTTTACATAATGAGCAGTTAACATCAACCTAGGTTTAGTGATAAAAGGTTTTTACTCTAAAAACTCAATGTAAATGAGTTCTACAGTTTAATTGAAGTTTACCATAAACGCCAACAACAGTAAACACTTGATGGTAATTTCATTTAATTTGATTCCCTTGAAATTAAATGAAATTACCATCAAGTGTTTACTGTTGTTGGCATTTATGGTAAACTTCAATTAAACTGTAGAACTCATTTACATGCACTCGATACAATTTTAGATTGCTTGGTAATATAACGCTAAAACAAAATCAAATTCATACCCAAAGCGATCAGCGCTGCCCCGGTCTCGGTAAGGGTTGCGGGATGTATGCTTATCATTGTTGTTGCCAACATTTAATTCTCCGATTACCCTACACACCCCTTTTAAAATAACTTAGGAAGAGACGAGAGCCATGATGAAGATACCATCGTTACGTAGATTTAATGTGAAAATTGGTAAAAATGTCTACAATATAACTGACATATTACTGCATTTCAAAATATTTAAATATCTTTAAGAACATTGTTGTGTGTGATGGAATCAAATGCATTCGCAAAAAGAAGATTTTAAAAGTTTAAACTTTTAAAAAGTTATCTTTGAATAAGCATTAAACCAGAGTGATTGAAAGCTTAAGCATCCTCAGTACAGAAAATGATACTCCGCGCTGCCTTGAATTGAAGCATATAATTTGTCAACCATTAAATGGAGAAAGAAGGAGTTTTTACCGTCTATACTCCATTAAATACTATTTAATCAAACGTATCCAGCAGAATGTTGATAAAAAACCTTCCAAAGAGATTTTAATCAATTTGTATCGAATTTAAACACATTTCTTTCATATATGCTATGTTTTGTTTGTTTTTAATTATCTCAGTACAACAATGTTTGTAGAAAAGCAATTACGAGAGATTATTTTTTATTTATAAATTAGTGTTGATATTTTAAGTATTAATAATGTTTGTATTGTATAATAAATGAATATATTATTAGGTTATTGGATATAGGCTTAAGAGAGCTAAAACCATAGTAAGTTTTGTAAAGAACATTAAATGCAACATTTGTATTTTGTGAGTTTATATAGTTTTGATAGTAAATTTAAATTTGTTATTTATTTGTATATAAGCTGATGTACCCGTACCCGTTCTTTGTACAGGTGTTTTCTTTAACCGTTCAGTAATCAATGCAATTTGTATTTTAGCATTGATTTTATCAATGATTTTAGTTAGCTTGGAACAGCTGTTCTTGCTTCTGCTCTTTAAGCTGTCAAATGGAAGTATCCAAAGCTGTTCGCATTACAGTTTCTGAATGTTTACTTTATTATGAAATGTAAACATTTAAACTTAGGACGTTCATGGGGCGTAGTCCGAGAGTATTTTAAGGAAGTGAATTGGCATATCTGTTGCATGGGTTCAAGAGCTACCTTTGTGTAAAGTTTCAGCCCAGTCGGTTTAGTAGTTTTTGCGTTTACCCGGAACATCAGACACACACACACACACACACACACACACACACACACACACACACACACACACACACACACACACACACACACAGAGAGAGAGAG
The DNA here is from genome assembly GCA_963675035.1 of Allygus modestus. Lineage (NCBI taxonomy): Eukaryota > Metazoa > Arthropoda > Insecta > Hemiptera > Cicadellidae > Allygus > Allygus modestus. Next base: position 488,573,216 of record OY776111.1, on the reverse strand, counting down.
AGACAAACAGAAACCACCTCTTCTTTATAATATTATAGATAGAAGATTTAGTGTATTTATTAAAGACTAGAATATTAAAAGCAATGAGGTTATACAACGGAACAGAAAAAATAACCGTCGCGCGTCTTATGTACATATTCCTACATATATTCTTGTATTTATGTTAGCGGGCCCCATTTTCCTATACGCTCGGGGCCCAGGAGGTTACCGATACAATTGGAGGAAAACTGACATGAATGTTACTGTATGTTGTCCTTTTAAGCGTGAACTTGACTTAAAGGTATAACAAAATGTATACTATACTTAAGATTAGGGTCACCTATTAACATTCTAGATTTATGTTTATAGATCACGTAATAATTTCTAGTGCTTTACAAATTAACTTATTTAATTTATTTTAACTTAGTTATTTACATTGTATTTTAATAAGTTTCAACACCCACACAGCACACGACGTCCCCAGGATATCCCATTTGTGTCCCACACATCCCATTGCCATCCCAGGATAAACAGGACATCCCTAGGATATCCTGATATGTCCCGGGACATTTGCGGACGTCCCAGGGATGTCCACGAAATCCCGGGATAACGTGGATATCTTGGGGACATCCCACCGACATCCTCTATATCCCAGACCAATTTTAGTAATAATTAATTAAAAGTTGTATTTAGAGTTTTAGTATTCAAACCAAATTGAATAACAAGGATAATGATTAGATATATAAAATAACACATGTATAAAGAAAGAATGAATTTACAGTTTATACATCGATGAAATATGCATAGAATTCTGACAATTTATAAGAAAAGAAAAGAAAAATTGCATACTTTTTACCGGTACACCATTAAATTAACGGCCAATCCGATCTCCCATAATCCCCTTTAGAGAAGAGAAAAAATCTGACGCGGCGCCTCGCGTCTGCGCAGAATCGCAGCATCCCAACCAAACTCTATGTCTACAGACGACAGACCAGATAGACGTGTGTTATAACGGTCAATCCGTATTTGGCTTGGTAAATTATGTTTCAGTTACTTTCTACTTAGGCTACCGGTACCTAGTTTTAAGTTTTGGAGGTTTGAATTGAGAAAAAATATATCTTCATTCAATAGTTACTTCAGGTGTTTTGAATACTGTACTATTTCTTGGTAAGTAACATACTTTGTTAAAACAGATTTACAGGTTAACTATAGTTAATTTTTCTTCATAATGTGTAATAAAGAGTTATTCCACTAGGATGGTTTGTTTATAGACAGTACCCGTACCTACTGAATCAGTTTAGTCAGTCTCTCATACTAAGAACTACCATAACCTCAAAACTATCTAGGCCTATAAAGTGTATTGCACGAATAAAAGAACTAGGCTTTCCATACTTCCATAAGGCCAATGTTACAATTAACACTAGTCTTATGGGCAGCCTGGATTTACATTTATTTAATCATAAGAACACTGAAGACTTTTTAGCTTAAAGTTGTTTTCCTTACAAAATATATAATTCTTATCCATATGTGTTGTATTATATTAACTCTGATAGTAGGTAACAGCCTTTTATTTTTATTATTCACCCAAATTTGCAATTAGGCTATACCGGTACTGCGCACAGTTACCTTACCCAATGCGCACAGTGACACACCAGTCGGGGAACTGGGCGCTTTTGCATACTTTGACATTAATTTCTGTACAAATAATGGTTGCATCGATTAAATTGGAATTTCCTCCTAAGAAACGAATAAGCTAAACGGGGAGCAGTTATATGTATTCGTTTGAAGTTTAACTCAAAATGAAACAGTTTTACATACCTTTCCGTTGTCAGTACTTTGGTTTGCTAGCATATAACTAGTTTCGGGACTGCTGCTCCATTATCAAATCTGTCGTCGATAAATTAAAATATGAACACATAGTCACAATATATACACTAACACAAGCCAAGGACAAGTCCAAACAGCGGGATACGAACACGCGGAATGCTACAATGTGACAAGGTACATTGGTAGGAGGTAAGTTAGTCAGGTAGGCCTAGGTATTGGAGGTAGTCATGTCACAGCCATCCGCGTGTTCTTGTCCCGCTGTCTGGACTTGTCCTTGGTCGACCAAACCAAATAAATATTTGTTTTAATCGTAGCGTCCGTTTGTGTTGTGTTGGTGTATATATTGTGACAAAGTTATGTGTTCATATTTTAATTTAGCGACGCCAGATTTAATAATGGGACAGTAGTCCCAAAATTAGTTATCTGCTAGTAAACCAGAGGATTGATTGATGATAGGGTATAAAAACCTGTTTTATTTTGAGTCAAACTTCGATCCTAGAGGCAATATGAATAAATTGAAGTTTAACCATAAAAATCTTTGAGTACGGTATGATGGATTTAACTTAGGTGTGCCCAGTTTCCCCACTTGCCCCTAAATAGGCCTTAGGTACGATACATAAAGTAATAATGGTTTCTTAATGATTATTTGTTAGCGCCTAAAAATTATGCAAATTTTGAAGAGAATATTGAAGTATGTATTGAATTTTATCATTCGGTTAACTGAAGTGTGGTAAATCAACTCTTTATTTTAAGATACTATAATCTTGATGCTAGGTGGAAAGAAAAATCAGCTTCATCGTGTACTTTAGTTACTATTGAATTAATAAAAAGCGTATGACGTACGATTAGGTAAATAAATCAAATCTTTAAAAACTCAACCTAAATTGCCGTATGAACTGAAACTTACAGTGCCTGATGAGTGTATATGGTACATTAAAAGTAGGCATATGACGTAACTATGTGCTTTCAGGAAATTTTTAGGCCTAGTTTGTTTGCTAATCAATTAGGTATTTAAATTAGCATGTGTCTCTGTTTAGGAGCTGATCAGAATCAGTTTGCTGAAGCCAAAGTAAAACATATTGATTTCATGGATTGGCTAAAACCCCAAATAAATCAACTCTTCATAAGAAGAGAAATCCAGGTAAAACTATAAAAACAATTCTGTATATTAAATAAGGTAGGTTAGAAAACTATGATTAGGTAACGTAGGCTACTTCATTCGATTATGCAAGGTCTATGATAGCCTTAACACCTATCAAAATGATCACAATTTAGTTACTTACACAATTGCCTGAATAAGGTGTCATAAGTTAAAATCAATAATAAGGGCCTAGATATAATAACCATTTTACATTCAAAGTTAACAGGATCGGTTGATTTTTTTGTGTGTTAACATGGTCAACACTGAATTTGCTATTTTTTACTTATGTCTATTCTGTGTGTATGCCAATTTCAATATTTAAAATGAAAGAAAACAATATTTTAACTAAAATAATCCATTTAAAAACATGATTTTTCTATTCCATTTCAAAGGTTTTAAAAATTACAGGTCAGGAACGGCACCAGTACGTCATTCTAAGCCAATGGGTTAAGAGTTAAGTCTTTATATCTATTACCTGATTGTATATTGATGAAACTTTGTATGTTGCTTGGTTGTGGTTTATTGATATTTACACAAAAAGATTTTTTACTATCCGCGAAGCCACAAACTTGCTTACTTAGCCCTAATGTTATTTTAATGAAGAATACGGTATGTAAAGTTTGATATATCTCCCTCAATTATAAACTTAAATTAATAAAACTTGGTATGTAGCTTCATCTGGTTGAGTTTTACTGATAATTCCATAACAACACATTTCTCATCCTCCTTGACTCAGCGTTAATATGGAGAGTGAATAAAATGTTATTTATCACTTATATTTATGAAAGTATTTTCATAAAAATTGGCAAGTGGCTTTATGTGGTAGATATATAAATTGGCATTGAAAATTCGCTGATAATGCTGGTTTTCTGTGTGCGGGGTATTATTTGTTATCCTTTTTGTCTTGATTTTATTTTTTAGAATATGTTAGGCTACTGGCTACCGCATTTATCATTTCATTTTTTCCGCATAATTAATTATTAATACAATTATTTGCTCATCATCTTCATGCACTACGGTACAAATTTGAGGGTGGCCTAGGGGTCAGGTCTACTGGAAACTAGGGGTGAATAGACTCTGCAACTGATTTGCCAAAATTGAAGACCACTTATGCTTTTTGATGTTTCTTTAAGCACTTAAACTGTACCTTATAAACACATGGCTACACAAAATATTCAATGACATATTTACCAAATATAATGTTAAGGGGAGATTAAATTTGCAATATTGCTGACAATTTTCTTTTACATTTTTCAACATTAATATTCATAACATTATATTTCATTTTAGTGTGAATGATTGGTGGTTACCAGTAACTGTAATATAATCATTAACAAGGCGACTGAAATGGCAGCAGCAGAAATAAAATGAGTTTTCACGCTGGGACGGGGGTATTTTATTACTAGAGAAGACATTTTTAATGTTTGGTCTTGTTTGCTTCCCAGTTCATTTCTATCTTTTTTTAGCGAATTTCCTCTATAGGGAAAAGCTATTACAGTAGGTAGCATGGTAAGACTTAACGCCGAGACTATGATCACTTTTTGTTTTGAGGTCCCCGTATGCCAAACACATAAGTTGTTTAGATTTATACATATGCGTCCATTACCTCGATAAATTTTGAAATAAATGCCCAATTTTGATTAAATTTGGCCTAAATGTGGAGAGTAACATTTATGACTTTAGTTCGAAAACCAGATCGATCAGGCTATGGAAAGAGAGTTCAAAATAGGTAAAAACCACCTAGTACTGGTATATTGATATTTGCACAAAAATTTGTTTTTTGTTGATTATCCCCGTAACAGCAAACCTGCATACTCAGCCATGTGTTATTTTTATGGAGAATAAGTAAAGTTTTATATCTATCTCCCGTAATTATGAACATAAATTATTAAAACTTGGTATGTAGCTTCACCTGATTGAGTTATATTGATAATTGCTTAAAAACACATTTCTTATATTTCTTATTGCTGCAAACCTGCGTACTCAGCCTTTATGTTATTCTTATAGAGAATAACTCAAATGCTATATATCACTTATTTATAAATGTATTTTTTGAAACTTGGTAAGTGGCTTTCTGTGGTAGTAAGAAACATATAGGGCTATATGCATTAGAAATTTGCTGCGTACGCAGGTTTGTTGCGACAGGGGTATTATTCATATGGAGAGTAAGTAAAGTTTGATATCTCCCTTAGTTATGAACTTAAATTAATAAAACTTGGTATTTAGCTTCACCTGTTTGAGTTATATTGATTATCGCAAAAAAACACATTTCTTTCCTTCCTTTTTTTAGCAAATCTGCGTGCACAGCCTTAATGTTATTCTTATGGAGAATAAATAAAATGTTATATATCACTTATTTATGAATGTATTTTTGTGAAACTTGGTAAGTGGCTCTATGTAGTAGTGAGACACATTTATATGCATTGGAAATTCGCTTAGTACGCATGTTTGCTGCGACGGGGGTAATTTTAGATAAAATATTACCCAAGGCTATATGCAGTATTAGCTTAATTTTTTTATTTACAGGAAGCGAGGCCATGATGAAGATGAAAACAGAGAAGGAATTTAATCAACTACCAATACTTACTGTGTGTTTATACAGCCTGGTTTATATGACTTACATTTTTTTATGTACTTATTTTTACTGCAATTATACTGCCATTTTGGTTGAATTCATTACTGTATTTTAAAAAAAAAATCCTTAATTGTTTATATCACATCACCGAACAATTTTAAATTGGAATCCATCCTTAAATTTTTTAAATCTGTATTTATTAATTCAACTTTTGTTCTGAGAAATGTTTAGGCCTACACATGCATATATTCATTTTATTATAAACTTGTTAAAACAACTATTTTTTTTAAAGATTTGAGTAAATTTTAATAAAAAGTCCTAAGTTGTGTATATATTTTCAGTGTCAATCCAATTAAGTACATATAATCAGGACATTAGTGACACTTTTACAAATAAATCATGTGATAGTAATGATAAAAATTAGCATAAAATATGACAATGGTAACCAATATAAAGTTGTAAAACATGATTTTAAAGGATTTTTGCTTTTGGACTGTGATGTGACAATTTAAAGTTTTGTATGGGTCTAAAGATGACAAAATTACTTTTGACAAAACGTGACATCCATTAAAAAGATATCCTAGGATCACAAGGAAGATTACAGGTATTTAACGTTTATACACTAGTCAACCTGTTTTAAAAAATAACACCAATATGAAGTTAAAACTTTGTTTTCTATGTGCAAGCTGGGCATGGACAATTATAGTATTATTTTTATAAAAGAATAATTTAAAGTTGTCCTGTAATTTATTTTAGAACTGTCTTCCTATCAGATTGTGTGACCATATTGAAAGGTGTCCCATTATTCTATCAGTTTGAATCCCCCAACCCCACAGATATCCCTGCCTACTCCATGATAATTCTGCAGTCATCCTTAGGAGGTGATATATGGCTTCAGGGTACACACTACCTATTACTAGGAGCCTTATGGCCTCCTAAGGATGACCATAGAATTATCATGGGGAGGCAGGGATATCTGTGGGGTTATGCGATTCATACTGATAGAATAATGGGACACCTTTCAATACATGTCAAAGGCATGTCTCCAGTAAATCCTGTGGGACATCCTGGGGATGTCCTAGGGCTTCAGAGTACAATATCCCTTTGTGGATTGAGGGATGTCCCCAGTACATCCTGGGGATGTCCTAGGGATTCAAAATACAATATCCTTTTGTGGTCCGAGGGATATCCCCAGATAATCCTGTGGGACATCCTGGGGATGTCCTATGGCTTTCATTATGATGTCCTGATTAAGTCCAAGGGACATCCCATGGTCATCCTGAAGGATGTCCCCAGGATGTCGTGGGGAGAGGACATTTTTGTGTCCTGGGGACATCCTGAGGGTATCTTGAGGATATCATGGGATGAGATAGGGATGATCCTGGGATATCCTGCATATCCCACTGTGATGTCCTTGGGATATCCTGGGGACAATCTTGTGCTGTGTGGCCAATAACCCTATAGCATGTCCACAGTAATTAATTCTAAAGCCTATTTATGTCTCATTTCAGATCAGAGAATATCAGTGTTATAAATCATATACGGTATGTTCCGGTATCAATAGAAAATATAGATGAAAGTCTCAAAAGAAATAAACATAATTTATGAGGGCTGAAGATATAAAAGTGATCGTCACACAGGATTTTACATTTAAAAATTACCCTGAGAGAACAGAAAAATGAATTATCGTAGGTCTATGCACATTAGTAAACAGGTTGAATGTCCTACTTGTAACAAATCCATAAAAGACAAAAACAGTTTAAAAATACATTTAAGGACACATACAGGTGAGCGCCCCTTCAATTGCCCAAGATGTGAAAAATCCTTTACACTGTCATGCAACTTAAAGACTCATATGCTGACACATACTGGTGAGCGCCCCTTCAATTGCCCAATATGTGAAAAATCCTTTACACAGTCAAGCAACTTAAAGACTCATGTGCTGACACATACTGGTGAGCGCCCCTTCAATTGCCCAGGATGTCAGAAATCATTTACACAGTCAGGCAGCTTAAAGACTCATATGCTGACACATACTGGTGAGCGCTCCTTCAAATGTCCAAGATGTGAAAAATCATTTACACATTTATGCAACTTAAAGACTCATGTGCTGAGACATACTGGAGAGCACCCTTACAATTGCCCAATATGTGAGAAATCATTTAAACAATTACACGGCTTTGAGTATCATATGCTGACACATACTGCTGAGCGTCCCCTCAATTGCCCAAAATGTGAAAATCCTTCACAAAGTCATGCAGCTTAAAGAGTCATGTGTTGAGACATACTGGAGAGCACTCTTTCAATTGCCCTAGATGTGATAAATCCTTTAGACAATTACAGGGCTTAAAGTATCATATGCTGACACATACTGGTGAGCGGCCCTTCAATTGCCCAAGATGTGAGAAATCCTTTAGACAGTCAAGTCACTTATGGACTCATATGCTAAAACATACTGGAGAGCGCCCCTTCAATTGCCCAAGATGTGATAAATCCTTCACACAGTCAAGCATCTTAAACACTCATATGCTGACACATACTGGTGAGCGCCCTTTCAATTGCCCTAAAAATGTTAGAAATTCTTTGCACGGTTACATAATTTTAAAACTCATATACTGAAACATACTGGTGAGCGCCCCTTCAATTGCCCAAGATGTGAAAAATCCTTCACAAAGTCATGCAACTGAAAGACTCGTGTGCTGAGACATACTGGAGAGCGTCCCTTCAATTGCCCAAGATGTGATAAATCCTTCACACAGTCATGCATCTTAAACACTCA